>JAWRVZ010000170.1:487500-760000 GCA_037043235.1 Rhodeus uyekii
GCTTTCAAAACTAGCTCACTATTACTAGCCATTATTATTAAATAACATTTAACAAAGAATCAATTTGAAATTCTTAATGCAATGAATAATAGTTAATGCATTAAGTAATGTTAACAAATGACGCCCTATAACTTTTGAAAGAAAAACAAGTATTCCTCTCTCACTTCTTGTTACACACCTATGTAACACTGTAAAACATTTGCATTATGCTCATGTTTGGTCTTCATTGGCTGCCTGTTAAATAACATCTACTTTGCCCTGCCCGAAATAGCTGAGGCCTAGAAGAGTTTGGTTTGTGTTGTGTTTTTTTGCGCTACCATAGGAAATACACTTTGCACGCTCTTCGAAAGGATGAGGACTCTCGAATTTATATGGCACAACTCACACCATCATTACTGTGCTGAGGAAGGTTCGGAGCTGAAATTCATACATGATAATGAATGCTTCGTTTCCAAGACTCACTGTTTTTTTTTTTAAGATTCAGTCTCTCTAAATTGTCTCTCTGCTCTGGTTGGTCAGACAGGCCAGTCTGTTGTGGTTGGTCAACTGCTTACACTGTTTTCAGACTCTTAAAGAAATGAGGTGATGTGAAATGTATACTCTGGGTGTCCCCCCCCCCCCCCCCCCAAATAAAATTTGTAACCTTTAAAATTGCATAATAGGGAAACTTTAAAAAGAATTTGACATCAATGATGTCAAAACCAAACAGAAATCATCAGAACTAGCAGGCAGACCTGATCAGCTGGGTGCTTTCTGTCGTGGCCGAAACCTCCAAGCGTATGAATCAGTGTTCAGAGCACTGAGGAAGATCCAGGTGGACATTCAGGATGTTTCCTCTCCCCATGAGCTCAAGGTGTAATTGCCTGGGCTTATGTAACCTCCCCCACTGCACAATGTCTACCAAAATCAATAACAACGGCCCACGTCACCACACATTTTCATCTACTCCAGCCCAGAATGAAGGTGTGAATAACAGTCCCAGAGGAAATCTACAGAATCACAAACTTGTGCACGCACTCATCTATAAAGGCATATGTGAAATTTATTTATTTATTTTTTATTAGGAAGGGGTTGGAGTCACTGAAGACTCTTACAAGAGCATTAAAGTCAATGTGAACCTTGGTTTGCAAACCATTTATCATCTTTAATGTGTTGTTTTTCTTGGTTCAGTAGAACAAATGTAGGGCAGAGCTTGATTTTTATACAGTGTGAATTTATTTGATTGTGAAATATAGTTGTTACTTCTCAGAATTAAGCCAGCTAGTTGTAGAAGACGGTTGAAAAGTATGATCTAGCACAGGGGTCGCCAACCTTTTTGAAACTGAGGGCTACTTCTTGGATACCGATTAATGCAAAGGGCTACCAGGAAACCTATCAATATGCAACACTATTTCTCTAAATCTCTGCAAGTATTTACATTTTCAAATGATCACTTCTACAAGATTTTTACCAGCCATTAACAATTTTTAACAAATCATGCACTACGTTGCACCATGTCTGTCCTGTATTCCAGTGTTTTTCAACCTTTTTTGAGCCACGGTACATATTTTCATTGAATAAAATCACAAGGCACACCACCAACCGAAGATGTTAAAAAATAACGCGAGTGTTCATGAAATGGTATGGTTTTTATTCAGAAAAAAAATATTTTCTCCAGTCTTTGGTAAAAGGTGATTTGTCTTTTTCTTTTTTACTATTTCGCCAGCTTTAGAGAACATTCTCTCGCATGGAACAGATGCAGGTGTACACAAAAACAGTTTAGAAAGCTGATATAAATGAGGATATATTGCTTTGAATATACAACACTGAAATAAACTCAATCCACTCTCCTCAACAATAACGCAAATGCAAACACCATCTACTACAACCCACGGTTTGGTTTCACTTTAATAAGAAATACAGCCGCCAGGTTTGAAACCCGTCAACACTGATTGGGCTGTCAGAGCAGTCAGGTGGTTCACTGCCGGAGTGAAGCAGTGTGTTTGCTTCGAACGTCATTTTCACGTGACTAGTGACGTAATGATACAAGCTCCGAAGCAGTGATTCATTGCAAAGCCCGTTTGAGTTTGAAGCAAGCTTCGGAGTGTCGGTGTCAGACGTAACATCACAACAGACGCGCACCATTGACGCTTACAGTCGCTCAAAA
Organism: Rhodeus uyekii; assembly: GCA_037043235.1. Classification (NCBI taxonomy): domain Eukaryota; kingdom Metazoa; phylum Chordata; class Actinopteri; order Cypriniformes; family Acheilognathidae; genus Rhodeus; species Rhodeus uyekii. The sequence continues at coordinate 489,647 of JAWRVZ010000170.1, forward strand.
TGTGTGTGTGTTTTTTTTTTTAGAAAAATTAGGTGAAATTGAATAATTTTCCGCGGCACACCTGACGATCTCTCACGGCACACTAGTGCTATTTTTAGAACAGGCCCGCGGGCGACTCATGTGGTCCTTGGGGGCGACCTGGTGCCCGCGGGCACCATGTTGGTGACCCCTGATCTAGCACAATAAGATCTGGGTAATGTGTTTAGAACAGAAAGTGGATACATTTCGCTTTCATGCTGACCTTAGAGATCAACAGAGCTTTGTCAATAATTAAACTAACTCTTCCTGCCATCTCGAGCACAACCTCCCCGTCGGGGCTTACTGTTCTTTTTACGTCACATTGAGGCGTCAAGGTTGCAGATGGCACTGATTTCTTCTGTGTGGTTACTCCCCAAACTTTCAATTATTCAGAATATTATGGGACTTAAACAACACTATTGTGGGGTAATGCCCAGGGTTTTAGAGAGGCTATTGCTATCTCTCCCCTGTATTGGCATCGTTGCTGAAGGCCCCGACGTCATCCACCAAGGGTTCTGGGGCTGCTGGGCAGGAGCAACTCCAGCTGTTAACAAGCTCCTTGCATAGACAGGGCGGTCCTTCTAAGTAGGGTCCCAGAACAAGAAAAGAAAAAGAGTGCCCAAGAGTTATCAATTCAGCTGCTGCTTGCCGGCTCGCCACTTCAGAGCATCGAAGTGATCACTCGAATAATAGCAGAGACCAGTCTCGAGGCGCTGGCTCTCTTACACAAAGTTGAGGGTTGTCACCGGTTGGTAAGGCATACCAATACAAAGTTCTTCCTTTCGGCCTAGCTTTATCACCCTGCACTATCACGAAATGTGTGGATGCAGCTCTCCATTGTGACTCCAGGGCATCCCCATACTCAATTATATAGACGATTGGTTGATTTTAGCTCAATCACAGCATTTAGCCATACGGCATTGAGATGCCGTCCTCATAAAAATGAAAGTAGGGGTTGAGGCTGAACACCAAGAAGAGTGTATTGTTCCCCGCTCAAAGGACTACATTCCTAGGGGTACATTCCTAGGGGTAGGGACGATGCAGGCACATCTTGCCCCAGCTCATTTCTCCTCAATCCTCTCAGCCGTAAAGCTAGGTCTCTCACTACCAGACTTCTCAAACTAACTTCTGGGTCTGATGGTAGCTGCGTCCAATGTGATACATTTTGGCCTGCTGTACATGAGACCCTTACAGTGGTGGCTCAAAACCAAGAGGTTCTCAAGAACTTTCTCCCATACCTGAGGAGCCACCACATGCTTGTTTGTATGGACAACACATCGGTGGTCACCTATCTAAACCACCAGGGAGGTCTGCGTTCTCAGCCTCTGTTCTCAGCTTCACCTGCATGCTTTCCCCCTGATTGCTCTGCTCCCGGGAGTTCTGGAGAGAGTTTGTCAAGACAGGGTCAGTCTCTTGTTAGTAGGTCTGCATGGGGCAACTTGAATATGATTTCCAGACCTCATATCTCTCCTCACCAGCTCTCCTATGGAGATTTTCTTCTGTCTCAGGCAAAGGGGTCGATGCTTCACCCCCAGAGCTATGGAAACTGTGGGCTTGGCCTTTGAGGAGGCCTGACCTTTAGGTCTCTCTACTGAGGTTGTTGAGACCATCTTTCACTCCAGAGCTCCCTCCATGATGAAACTTTACGGCCTGAAGAGGAAATATGTCACTTCCATTTCACACAATCATCATCTGGATCCAGTTAACTGCCAAGTGCAGGCAGTTCTTGAATTCGTGTAAGAATGATTCTCGGCGGGTCTATCCTGCTCCATTTTGAAGATGTATGTGGCGGCCTTAGCCGCTTACCACAGTACTCTGGGTGGGTTTTCTGTGGGGAGACACCCACTAATCACTCGTTTCCTCACATTGGCACATTGAGGCTGAGGCCTGCAGCCTGCACTAGGGTACCAGCTTGGGGTCTGACCTTTGTTCTTGAAGGCCTGTCCTTGGCTCCCTTCGAGCCTTTCGAGGAGGTCCCTGAGAAATGTATCTCTCTTAAAGCTGTCTTTCTTCTGGACATTTTATCTCTCAAGAAAATTGGCGATCTACATGCTCTCTCCTAAGATATTCCGTTACGCCATTGGACTGATTTTGTATGTGCTTCATGATTTAGTCACACAGAGGCATTCCCACAGTGTTAGGGAACTAAGGTTACATACGTACCCGAGACATTTTGATTGATTGAAGTATAAACTTCCCTCAGATGTGTCTCCTAAAAGTCCTGCCAGGGGCAGGCGCGGAGAGTTGTAAAAAAAAACGATAGTCTTAATAATAACTCGCCGAACTTGTATTGTAACCTCCTTCATTTTTACATTTTCCTGTGATGTCATTCTGTCGCGGCTGCAAGCGACAGTGGTGCTATAGCTTTGGTAGAGAAGAGGCGTGTGTTATTCAAACCATCAACAATCGCGCTCCACAACCCAATCCCCGTCAACAATATTAGCATTTTATTGCTAATTTTATTGGGGGGGGGGGGGGGGGGGGGGGGGGGTATTGTCATTTGGTGGGTATTGTCAAAAGGGAGGCCCACTGTCTCAGACTTTGAAAACCTCTGGTATAGAGCTATAAAAATGAATACGAATAGTATAGCTCAGATTATTTGGTCATGGATGAATTTGAAGAGAAATATTTTCACATTGAGAGTTTTGAGTTTTGCTCTTAATCGAAATGAAGAATTATAAATATTTTTTAAATATTTGTTTTGATAAGGTTATCATGATGCTAAATGCAAATAATAAAATGCAACTACTCGAACAACAATGCACAGTTTGTCAACTATTAGTATTATTTATATGTATTAGTATAGTAACTTTTATTTTAAAATTATTATAATAAATAAAATTGTAATTTCATGTTTTTATATTTTAAATGCTTGACAGTGTTTGTTTTATGGACATTTTTGTTTATTGTGTAAATAAGTTAGCTCACCACAAATCTGGCAAAACCAGTTGTAGAGATTTGAGATATTAAGGAGATGTTTCTTTCTTCTTCCTGTGAGCATTGTCTATTCATGTCCAGTTCACGCTTCATCCTACAGACAGCACCAGCTGCACAAATGTTGGACTTCTGAGAATGCCTCTACTGGAATCAGTCAGTTAACGGAAAGGAAATAGTTCAGTATGGTGAGCAGTGTGGCGGCAGATGAGCATTGAGGATGGGGATCCGTGTCTGTTAGCACAAAAGCACAGAAACAGATGAGCTGCGAGTGAGACGGAGAGGTAGAGTGTTGCCAAGTCCCTGCTGAGATCCAAGGAAGAAAGAGAGAGACAAAAAAGGAACGCGTCCAAGTCTGAGAGTGACTCCATCTGTGGGGGGAAATGAAAGCAAACCTGTGCTTCAAGAGCCAGCGACTGAGAGATGCAGGTATGGAGGAAGAAAGCGGGAGATGGAAGGGATAATTTTAGAGAGATTACAGGCTAGATATTTTCTCCTTGTGGGGTGATCTAAATATTAATGTTGTGTGCGAGTGTTGGGTTGTCCTGTCAGTGTGCAATTTCAGAACAGGCCGCCTCGGCTTACCACAGCAGAAGACTTGGGCACGAGCGGGATTCAGGTGTTAGTCTGAATGATAGTCTGAAAAAGCTTTCTTTTTTTTAAATGGATTTAAATGGATGGACTTTTTTAACCTTTGGATAAAATCTTAAAAACAAAACCTTTGTATATGTGTCATATTTGATACATATTGACCTGAATGACTCATTTGGTATATTATAGTGAGAATATGGACCTTAGCTCATTCTTTTCAGCTGCCTTCAGAAGCCCAAACTGAGCAAAGTTATGACTTTTGAGTATCAAAGTATGACTTTTATCACCTTTGTGTATGTTTGAGGCTACAGTACAGTCTTTTATAGTTTTATCTCCAGTAACCCTGCTTAAACAAATCAGGCATTGTGCTGCATGGTTTTAACTGTTGGAAGTTGGTTTAGCTGGTATTCAAGTATGGCGAAGCTGTTATTAAGCTGGATGGCTGGTTGAAATGTGCCCAAGGCTCAGTTAAAACACAGTTTAGCAAAGTTGGGAGACCAGATAACCACCTTAGGCTGGTTTAAGCTGTTTTTCTCAGCAGGGAAATGATTCCTATTACATGGCACATTTTTTAAACTTTATTATATTTCTCAAAAGTCCATGTATGCAGTGATCATTGGCGCAAATATCCAATGACTCTAGAAGAGTCCCTATACCTGGTTATCCTGTACCTGGTGTGTGAGACTCAATAGAGAGTATTATAGAGAGAATGAAAGAAGTGGGCAGGAGCCGGGTTGGTTGTGTGAGTGTGAGGGGGGAAAGAGGAGCTTCCTGTACCAGTGGGAAATTAAATCATAATAATGTCTTTTCATGTTGTATCCTCTAAGAACTGAAGAAGAAGATAAAGGAAGATGTTTAAGTATTGGATGAAGGCTTTACACATTGTGATTTTTGGGTCTCCCGATGCTAGTCACGTTTGAGTTTTTTTGGGAGGTCTGGGTGAAAAGGCTGCATACGAGTATGATGTCAATCAAGGAAGGGAACAGAGAGAACTATTAGATACGAACTCTGCACAGGTTTTTAGAGTGGCTCAGTTTGTCAGATTATTAGCTTGCTATAGCTTAAGATGTAATGATAGCCGTTTTAATGCAGTATAGTTGCACCCAGTATCGTATTGAATCAGACACTGAAGGCTTGCTCTGTGAAATGCATTTCTAGTTCATTCACTTCTGGTAAATAGAGTCAGTTAATCTTAAGTATGTTCGCACTTTAAGAAAAAAAAACAATCCATATTTTTACATACGTTTCTTAGAAATTCAGATATGTGTTAAAATATTAGATCTGTGCAGGACACCTCGTAGAACTGCTAATATTGTAAATATATAAAATAATAAATACTTTTTTATATTTTACTTGAACAATCACTTATTTTACAAGTACAATGTTTCAGTATTTTGGCTTAAATGTTAATGTTATACATAGTTAACAATTAAACATTTTACATTATTTTACTAGTTTTCATTATATAATTTTTACATGTATTATTTAATTTTAAGTAATATATATTAAAATATATTAAAATAATATTTAATGGTCTACTTGAACAATTACAGGTAAAACCATATTTTGGTATTTCACTTAAATTTTAATATATTAATTTGAAATACTTAAATACTTTACATTTTACTTCAATGTCATATTTACATTATTAAATTGTATCAGAATTATCTTTATACAAAATTTCAACATAAATCAATATAATAATAAAAATTGTAAACAAAAAAGTATAACACGTTTTATTTAAATTTTATTTAAATTAAAAAATATTATTTAAATTTTTTAATGGAATTTTTAAATGGATTAGCATAGCAGCTTTTGCTGTTGTATTAAAATTAAAATTGTATTTGATCTAAAAAATGCTGGGTTATCTTAACCCAAATTTGGGTCAAAAATGGACAAACCTAACCGTTGGGTTAAATATTTAATAAAACAAATATAACCCAATGGCTGGGTTTGTCCACATTTAACCCAAATTTGTATAGTGTATAGTATAGTATAGTATATTTGAATATAGTGATATAACATCTTATCAAAGACATGCGCAGCCTTCATTTTATTTCATATGTATGGTGTTCTAGCAGCATATTAATAAACAGGTGTATATGGATGTATGGATGCTGTATCAAATGTATGGATGCTGCATTACTCTGATAAACACAATTGTGGAGTGACAGACTCTTCCATTTAGGACTCAATATGAGCGCTCCGGGCCCCCTGGAAGCCTAATCAGATTCCAGAGGGGACGGAGCAGAGAATAGGACCTGCTCCTGCCTCTCATTGTCCAAAGCCCCAGGGAGAGAGATTTGTATTAGGTAGCGGGTGCTGGAGGAGAGTGTGACAGACTGCCTCATTTCAGCCGAGCTTTGCTCATGGCCAGACACAACATTCTTTTTCACCCTCATCCGCAGCGCTTCACGTGCTGAATCGGAAATGTGTCATTTATCTAGAGTAGCTCCCGAAAGGGAATAGTCACTTAAACAGACACTGAATGAGACTGTTTACAGATTGATTTGCAGTTGGTTCATTCCAAATACATTCAGAAATATGGGTTATCTGCAATGGAAGCGCATTCTCACAAGTATATCAAAATCCTTTGAAGGCCTTTAAAGTCACCATGTAATCAAAATGGACAAATCTTTTTTTCTTTTTTTATAACTCTTCTCTTCTCTTCTCTTCTCTTCTCTTCTCTTCTCTTCTCTTCTCTTCTCTTCTCTTCTCTTCTCTTCTCTTCTCTTCTCTTCTCTTCTCTTCTCTTCTCTTCTCTCTTCTCTTCTCTTCTCTTCTCTTCTCTTCTCTGGCATGAGGGCGGGGCAACCTGTCACTCACATGCGATCCTCAATTCCTGATGGACAAGATCAAGTCCCACCCTACTTTTTTTTCCTTTTTTTTTTTTTTTACAAAGAAAATAATATATAAAGAAATATATAAAGAAAAGACTATTTCAACTTCTGTTTCATGATGTATTTAAAGAACAGGGATTGAAGGAAGGAGCATCTTTTAGCATGCATTACAAATACTCGCGTTTAAAAGTTTGGGGTCAGGAAGAATTTTTGGAAAGAAATTAATAGTTTAATTTTGTGAGAATGTATTAAATTAATTCAGATGTCACAGTAAAGACATTTACAATGTTGCAAAAATGTCTATTTCAAAGAATCTTGAAATTATCATGAACTGTTTTCAACATTGATAATAATCATAAATGTTTGTTCGGCATCAAATCATCATATTAGAATGATTTGTGAAGGATCATGTGACATAGATTTGATCATAGCAATACATTCAATAAAAAATTTTTTTTGCATAGAAACCATCTATTTTTTAAATGTGAGAGTTTTTAATATATTTATTAATGAAATAAATCCAGACTTCTTCCAAAACCATTAAAAGAAATCTCACCAACTCCAAACCGTAGCGTTACGTACATATATACGGGACCGCACGTTTACAGCGTGTCCGTGGAGAATCAGCGTCAGCAGTTGCGTACTTGTGGATGTTTCTGACGTAAGGTCCATTTACAAAATTCTTGTAATGATGAAAAAGTCTGTCATTCCCTGATTTCTCGCTCTGTGTTTCTCTCGAACCACTGCTGCATGTATGACTCAGTGGTCTGCATGTGATGTTTGTTGCCTCGGGGCAAAGATTCACTCATGCCACGTCTGAGAGGAAGAGGAAGCTGTGGTGGGGAATCGTAAATGTCTGCTCTGCTCTCAGCTCTTTTAGTTATTCGCTCTCCTGACGGCACTCCTGCAGTGAAATATTAATCTGCATCAAATATTCAATACCTAGTAAAAGTTTTAAACAAGTGATAATGAAGGTGAAGGGTAAAAAAATGCCTCGTGAGGGGAACCGGCGGGCCTTGTAGAGCAGTGAGTGCTGAGGTGGAGTGTGTATTACACCTAAAAGGGGAAACGAAGGCAAAAGCCGAAGAGAAAGATAGACACAGCCACAGCTCTTTTACAAAACCCTAGTGAGCTGCATGCTTCACTTTCTAAGGCAGTAGATGAGATGAGATGAAACTGTGACATATACCCGAGTGAAACACCTTCCCGAACACGAATAAATGTTGGGTGGGTCTCGAATGTTTGGATGGTTGAGTTTTGCTATTAGTGGATCTCATGTGAGTGACAGGTTGCGTCATCAGAGAAGAGAAGACGGTGCAAGTGGAAGTGGAGCTTAATTTTATTAAAGATTATGAATAAAAAAAGGATAAATAATATAACAGTGCAACATTCCATAGTAAAATAAGATTTGTCCATTTTGATTTCATGATGACTATCTATCCATCATCCATCCATCCTTCTATCCATTCATCGGTTTCGACTTTGTGTCAGCAAACTTTGCTTTTCTAGTTAAAAATGTACAGCCATTTGAATTCCTTTCCATTTCAGTTCATTTAATTACTTCCTTGCAACTGTTTGCTTCCAAAATTCAAGTTCAGGATTTGAAAGGGAATTTCAAAGGCATTCTCAAATCCATTGCTCAATCCACAACACTGTGGAAATTGATTCCAATAGAGTTTGATGTTTACATGTTGCTACTTAAATGATGTGATATTCAAATAATGTTTTATCAAGACTATTCGATATCTCTAAACAACCTTGTTACAATGCAGTCTGGGATTGTATTCAACATGAAAGATACATGTGATGCTGCATTTTAATTTATCTTAAAGTTATCTTATAATGCAACAACTTTTTTTTGGAACCAGACGTTGTTTCCATGATGCTTCAAAATGTGATTAAGTTATGCAGCTCTCTAGTTTTTAGAGCAGAGCTCATATTTAGTTTGCTGGGAATGAAAACAAGGCTGTGAAAAATAAATTTGAGGGTATCACAGTTGAAAAAACATTGAAAATATGCTGTTTTCCACAAATTTCCCCCGGACAAAAAAGCATGACTGCCTAAATCAGTATGACATATTGAACAAACTGTAATTTATTCGGTAACAGCCTTGTTTTAGTTTGTGTCAATGCAAATATGCCATCTACCCTTGACTAACGTCTATATGGCTGGTAGCAACACTTCATTTTGTCTTTCTTTGACGTGGCAACAGTGTTTCAGCAGGGCAGACAGCAGGAGGGAGCGGGAGAGTGTGTGAGCGAAAGAGAAAGAGAGAATACTTGAGTACTCTATGAAAGGTGAGTCTGAGATGGGAATATAAGAGCACTAGAGAAACATTCAAACTGTAATCCCAGAAGCCTCTCACTTCTCCATAAGTGAACAATTACAATTCACCCTTAGAGAGAGAGAGAGCGAGAGACTGCAGCAGGATTTGTGGCATTGTGCCACAGTCTGGAGGACTGCGCCTAACCTTCATCTGCAGATCTGTGTGAAATGTTATACAGTGGGCAAAAAGGCTCTGAATGTCATTGTATTCATTGAAACAAAATGCTGCTAGATCTTTAGTTGATTATTTTCTGAGGTATTTTTCGCCGTGACTTTTATTGCTTTGCTGATTTTTTCGATGGATGCATGACATTTTTTTCGATCAGTTCTCCTCAGGGTCATGCAAGTCCAAAACAAACACAGTTTATTAAAACTAATATTTGTTTATCTTTATTTTTTATTTATTTAAATAACTTTTGACCATTGCATCAAAAGCAGCTTAAATGCTTAATTAGATTAAACTTTTTTGGCACTATAATATAACATATATTAAATATCACATCAAATAAAATGACATTACAAATATCCTATGAGAGCTGACTGAGATTAATTTAATTTGTTACCTTTAAATTCTTGCATATTGAAAAGACACTTAATTAAAAATGGATGCATTTTAATTAAAACTTTTAATAAATTTTTTTATGAATATTAAAATGAGACTCGTAAACAAACAGTGATGCATCATGTGTTACCCGCTGAAGATTAGTTTGAAAGGCTCTCAATAAACAAAAGGTTCTTTAATGAAAATAAACTCAGGGGAGTGTTCCAGAAAGCAGGTTATGTGACATACCCGGCTTAATGCCAAGTAAGGGGAAGTCTCAACTTCCGGTTCCAAAAGCCGAGGTAACTTTCAGGGTTTGTAAGTAGCCATGGCAACTTACTCTTCAGCTTTGTGGGTTAGTTTAGGTCAGAGGAAGATCAGCGCATGAGCTCCCTATTAATGAGCCTCCAGTGGGCGACAGATTGAGTAACAGATATGGTTTTTTCGCTCTGTTGAGAATGTCTTGTGTGTGATCCGTGAACAAACTCTGTGTTGGATGAACTTACTCCTGGATGAATTTTTGGAACAAACATACATTGACTAAGCAAGGTTTGGGTTAATCAACCAAGAGTTCAGGGTATGTTTGAGGATAAGATAACACTGCTTTCTGGAACTTCCACAGGTATTTCAGGAAGTGGATGAAAACGCAACAGTTTGTCTAAACAAACATGCACAGTGACACAAACCACAACTGACTCTTCAGAAGGTGAAGGTGAAGAACTAAATGCACATGTTGATGAACAAAGATGACTAACAGCTATCATGACGATGATGAGTATCTATGGTGATCGATGAGTGGCAGGAAGACAACAGAGTAGTGTGAGGGTGTGACATTATGTTTATTTGTGAGCAGGTTTATGGTAACCTAGGATCTATGGTCATTGGAAATGGGGGCCGGTTGAGCGTTAACACTGATGACTTTTACAGAAATATTTATATTGATCATTTATATTGCTAAATGAAATTCTCTGTTTTCCTGTGGCAATATTTTTGGTCTTTTTTTATTCTGTAATATCTATTGGAACAAAGCATGTAAAATGTAAAATAAATGTTGTGTTAAAAAAAATTAATGCCCTACAAATACTACTAATACTGTTTTGGATTAATTAATTGATAATACAGTATTTAATATACTGTTCTTGTGATTTTTTTGGACTGGAAAAAAACAAACAATTTTGCATTCGTTTTTTATTCTCTGTATAAAGATCATTTTCGGATGAATTTAGGGTACATTTAGATGGTGAAAGCATAAGCTGCGCGCGACACGAAATCACAACATGAAAGCATGCGGCCGATGTAAACAAGAACCGCGTGCTCACAACACTGCACACAGACATGAGAGAACGCGGTTTGAGCAAAGCCGAAACCACGGCCATCCACATAACGTAGAGCGCACGAGAACGAGAAAACACTAGTCTCGTGCGCTCACGACAAGGACAAACACACGAGTCATGAATGTTCGAACCCCGAAACTAAACAAGACCAGTCTCGGGATCGGACATCATAACCCGCACATAAGACGCCAACCAGACAATAGAGCACGCGACTTGAGACTCTCGAAGCCGCACGCACACACAAAACTCGAGATATTACGGTAGTATCAGAGCTCTGCCACAACACCAAGAAATGACAAGAGCGAATGTGGCAGAACCATGACATTTTTGAAAACGGTGTGGTGTAAACCAAAAAAATTTGTTTTTTTAAAGCACCAAAATGTATGTAAGTTAATTTCTGACCACTAATGTTGTTGATAACAACAGTTTATCACAGTTTATTATTTGCAGTGATGATCTCTTGATGTCCATTTACTTGGTAAGTACACAGTGTACAGTCACAGCTGGATCACACTGAGACAAATATAACTGATAATATCAAACATCAATACAGGTGAAACGTTCAGGCCAATTGTAGCTCTGTACATTTCATGGCTTTGTGAACTTTTTGCTCGTCTCCTCACCACTTTGATTTCCTAACCAAAGGAGAATGAATTGGTTAGCCTGACCCTTTCCACCTACAGCCTGAAATGTGTGTGTGTGTGTGTGTGGATGGAGGGGACAAAGCAGAGCACACAAAGGTCACTGAGCCGTGTGTCCGACTCATCCCGCAATCCATCCTCCCTCTTCAGACTGGCGGAGGAAAGCAGCAAAGAAAGGGATGAGAGAAATAGGAAAAGTCCTCCGCATGTTCACTGTCACCCCGAGGAAAACAACATCAGACCGTAGCTCAGATGGTAGAGGGACTGTGGGGGAAGACGGTAGAAACAGGATGTACTGAAGTGAGAAAGGAAGCCGGAGGTATTTATACACTGCCGCCGCACACACATATACTGAGGACACGCAAGAGGTTGATCTTTCATAGCTCAGGAGACTCAAAGGAACAGTCCTCCCAAAAACAAAAACTCTCTCATCATGTGCTCACCCTCATGTACAATAGGTGCGTTTTTGAAAAATATTCTGAAGACATGGTGTAAAAAATATTATTTTGGTATAAACTATCCTTTTGTCCCTTTAGCTATATATTTCAAGTTCTTTACTTCAGATTCCTTTGGAAAAGATCTTTGATGAGTTCATATTGCTTTCCTGTAGCTCAATAAGTAAGGGCCCGTCCACACGGAGACGCGGATCACTGCATCCGCATACATTTCTTATCGGATTGGCGTTCCGTCCACACGGATCCGGCGATTTGGGAGACTGAATCCGCTCTCTTTTGATACCGGGTCCTAAAGTGGAGAGATCTGAATCCGACACCCTTGCGGTCTTGTGTGGACGGCCAATCCGTATATTTTTTTTGTGAACCGATGATGTCATCACATCACGTGTCGGCTACATCACAGTAACAGCAACAGTGTTGCCAGATTGGACTGAAGATTTCCAGCGCAGCTACAGCTTAAAACCCTCCCATTTGAAAAATACCAGCCCGAAGTGCGTACTCTTATAAATAATGAAAAATGTTGAGCGATTTTATGCATCAAAAACCATCCCAAATTTTATCAACCAGCCCAATGCATTTTTCCCGGTCGGACGTGACCAAAAGGTAACTAGCAATCTGGCAACACAGAACAGCAACAACAATGCGCATGCTCAAAGTCTTCTTCTCTGTGTATAGTGTATTATCTGTGGCAGAATTACAGCGCCCCATACTGGTCTGGCATATATACTACACCGTTATCAGTCGGATTTAGTGGTCTCGTGTGGACGCTGATATTTCTTGCGCCGACGCCGTGTTTATGATCGGATAGGGAATGCACCGGATTCGTGTGGACGTGGCCTAAAGCATTGGTGTTTGCAACGCCAAGGTCATGGGTTCGATCCCAGGGAAAGCAAGTCGCTTTGGATAAAAGCATAATTTTGTAATTTTCAAAAGTTTCTGTTTTGGTGCGTCTCCACTGAAACTCAGCCCCAGAGTTTTCAAAGTAAAACAAGGAACGGGGTCTGCAGCGTTTCCAAAAGTCCAGTGTAGATGCCGGAGTAACTGTAGCAAAAGTTATACGTCTTAAAATGAAAACGCACTAGTCTTCCCTTTGTTGTGATAGTTAAGTGTGTTTTCATTAGTTGTCATGGTGATTCAATGGTTTATTGATTGTCTTCAATTATTTGTCTAGTGTTGAAAAACATTGATAATAATAAAAAAAATGTTTAAGCAGCAAACAATCATATGATAACGATTTGTGAAGGATCATGTGACACTGAAGTGTCATTATATATAAAATATTATATATTCACATGGAAAACAGTTCTTTTAAATTGAAATAATATTTTATAATGTTACTGCTTTACTGTAATTTTGATTAAAAAATGTTGCCTTGGGTGAGCAAAAGAGACAGTTGCTCTACTTTTACTCTTATTGCTGTGGAATCATTCAAGAATTCAATTAATTTATTTGTATAGTCCTTTTCACAGAACACACATTGGCTGCATCTCTATTTAAAATAAAACTTAGAAATAAATACACGGGTTAACCAGTGGTCACTTCAGACGCTCTATAAAACTGTATCTGTGAAGCAAATCATTTGTCATTTGTTCAGCACTTTTAATCACTCACCAGAGAGATGTTATTGAGCTTGACTAACAGACAACCCGTTTTAGTGTGTGTGTGTGTTTTAAAAGAGTTAACAATTACTGCCTCAAGCCTTATATTTGATTAGCTATTGAATCAGTCGGTTCAGAACTGACTGAGGCCAAATGCAACAAACAACGCGCCTTCAGGGTCCAATCAATCAATTGATAAAAGGCGTCGGGCCAAATCTGAAATCAGTTTAAATGTACAGAGTGCTCGACACACTGCAGTCTGGATCAGAGTGCTGCTACAGAGCTCTTTTGTTAGCATTACTTGAAATAACTTCCCACCTACAGAGTGGAAGATCTCTGCATTTTAGCACACAAAAAAGTCCAATTTGAGGGGAAAAGCACAAGGTACTTTAAAGTTGTACAGTCAGAAGCTGAATCAGACATGCAGTTTTAGTCATCAGTATAGTATAATATTTTCATGAAATATATTTCTGCAATGGTTTGTGGTGAGTCTGATTAAGTAATAATATAAAAAAAATATTTTCTGAATAAGTCATTACAGTTATTGAAATTAGTTACATATAAAGCTCCACATTAAGACGAGCCACATTGTGGCAGGTATTGTTTGAATTTTACCGTTTTTACAATTGCTTTTCGATACCAATAAGGTCCTAAAAGTCCTATAAAACACACCTTATTGCAAAACATTTCACTGTATCTGAATACCATGAACAAAACAGCATAAAAACACTTACACAAGGAACATATGCCTATGGTTTAAAAATACAACTAATATACATTTCAAGCATTAGCCTATTAAAGACAAGCAAACACACTAAGGTAAAAAAAAAAAGAAAATTTGACAATCACATAAATAAATGCATCTGAATAAATGCATCAAAGATATGATTGAAATAAACAGTGTTTTAAGGTTCTCAGATATTCAGGGGGAGAAACTAATCAAATGTAAAATAACTGCACTTTATAAATAAAATAAAATATACATTACAAATATAGTTATACAAATATAAGTAATTCAGTCAAGAATGGGGAGTGAACTTTCTCTTTGTCTTTTGACAGAAAGTCTTTATTATAGAGACAGATTATTAGGCTGCTGTCACTTTACGATCTGTACGAATCCAGTACACTGATATATATATATATGCATATTGATCATAAGATGATCATTGCTCCATAACAATCCTTTTTGCACTTTTGTTAGATATTGTTGTTTGAATTCTTTAATCTAAATTTTTTTTTTAGAAAATTGGCCTCCTATGAATAGTTCACATAACATATAACAGTGCTGTGATCGGATGGGAGATCGTCTCGGGTTTCGAATGTAACCCTGGTTCCCTGAGAGGAACGAGACGCTGCGTCAAAGCGCTAGGGGAAATAGCCTGACGTCAGTCACGTGAAGATCTGTGCAACCAATGAAAGACGAACGCGTGTGAATGCGTCACCGCCGGCGCGTGCCAGTGACGTCATAAGAGAGAGCATAAAGCGCACCCGAAACCCGGAAGCGCCAGCAAAAGAGTGTCTGAAGCGGGCACGGAGGCGCAAGGAGCTGAGGCAAAGACGCAGCGTCTCGTTCCCCTCAGGGAACCAGGGTTAACCTGTAACCGTAGCGGAGCTAGAGCAGCGTCCACTACTTTTGTGAACATGCGGGGCAAGAGCGCCAGACCGAAAGGAAGCACCCGATACTGGTACGCCTTCCCCCCCGAAGGCGAACCTCAGGAACTTCCTGTGTTGCGGAAGGATGGAGACGTGGAAATATGCGTCTTTGAGGTCGACTGTGACAAACCAGTCCTCAGACCTGACCTGCACTACAATCTGCTTGAACGTCAGCATTTTGAATTTTAGCATTCAGCATTTTTGCATTCACACGCGTTCGTCTCTCATTGGTTGCACAGATCTTCACGTGACTGACGTCAGGCTATTTCCCCTGAAAGGGAACTGATCTTCTTTCAGCCCTTTTTTCCATTAACTTGAGAGCTGAAAGATGCATGCAGATTCATTGACTAGAATTGGAGCCATTTAGTTTTCTTATCATTTTGATGTTGAAGGGACAAATGAACCTCTGCCTCTATCAGTTCCTGGTTTGCACAGCTGATTTTTCCAGTTCAGAACTTCCTTTTCTTTTGTGGAAACACGTTTTGGGAAAAAAGGGAATAATATTATTTTATGTATTTGGCATTACCATCTCCTTAGTATCTTGTGTAGCCTTTAAACTTTCTATGAAATGTCAATATTTAGCTTGAACTTAAAATGTCACTGATCTTCTCTATTGAACTGCAAACTAATTCATCCTCCTGCTTTCCTTCAGGTAGTGCTTGAAGTGGGCCAGTATGCCCACTCAAGCTTCAGTACAAGAGTTAAACACTGACTATTTGACATTATTGGGTTTGTTAGTGAAGATGACTGTTTGCCGATCTCCAAGGTGATTTTAGGAAAGCACTGCGATCACTGTATAGTGTAAATCAACATATGTATGGTCATTTACTCAAAGATATTCAGTGTAACATTTGCGCGCAGTGAAATGAACTTAAAGCCATTTTACTCGGAAAACAATAAGAAAAATGTTTTTGTGAATGATTTACAGTCCATAGAATACAAATCAAAAGTTTTAGATGGATTTTTTTGAGGGTTGGTTTTTTAAAAAAGAGTCTTTTGCGACCCATCATACGTTTTTTAAGGACTTTTTGATGAACAGAAAGTTCACTTCATTTTAATGCATCCTTGTTGAATAAAGTTTTTATTTTATTTAAAAAGTCCTTGACTTCAAATGTTTTAATTGTAATAGTAAATTACATTTTAAATAGTTGAATTAAAATAGCCGAGAACTCAACATGCCTAAAAAACTGCCCAAACGATATACGTAGACCGAAAAACTCGGGGAAAAAAAATAGAAAAACACTTCAAAAAAGCCCTCGCACTCCAACAATGAAGAAAAAACATAAATTGCAAGATAAAATCTACTGACGACACGCAAATGAAAGAACACAGACGCAGCCGGATGAATTCCATACTCACCAGCACAATCCTCCAAGAGCAGCGCAAATAAGCGTCTGGTTTAAGACGTGCTTATTTTAGGCAGTAAATTATGGCCAAATACCAGTAACGTGACTAGAGCAAACCTTAGTAAATCACCTTGGATGATTCATTTAAATACTCTCTTTCCACAAATACTGTGTCTGGAAGGGAAACTCCTACAATTGTCTATACAATAAGGTCTGCCCCAAAAATAACCCTGTCCGTGCGTCTTTAGTAAGTCCTTAACATCAAAAGAGGGTTTGCGTCGGCGTAAATCTGGCCCTTCAAGAGGACATCTTTCATAAAAAACATGACAACCTTGGGTTGTGTAATATGTTCTTCAAACATGTTGTTTGAATTGTTAGTAGACCCTAGTTTGGTTAGTTCTGTGATCCATGTAATCATGTGAATTTTCATATTAAGAAGCATTAGGCTTGTTTGATTTCATGCAGACCGATCTGCGTCTGACTTGAAGCAATGCATGCCGGTTAGAAATTTTGTCCGGCTTAAGACGGCACCGATGCCACATGACTTTGACATCAAAGAAATCTCTGACTCAGACGGTGCATCTTCTCAAGAGCGGCTTAATGAGCTCTGATGACAATGACATGATTGGCCGGAATCCTTGCATGCTCAAACAGTAGAGAGTGGTGCTTGCAACAGCAAAGTGATGGGTTCGATCCCCAGGGAAAGCAAGAACTGATTAGAACGTCAATGTGTGTCTAGAACTCAATGTAAGTCGCTTTGGATGAAAGCATCTACCAAATGCACAAATGTAAGTTTGTATATTTGTCATGTTTATCAAAATAAAACTGATAAAAAATCATAGACACCACTACATTAGTATTTACAAAGTGTAGGCTTATATTGAACTTTATTCTTGTACAAACAGACGCTGTTAAGAAGTGCATCTGTGAAAAATCTGAAAGCCGTCCGTGTCAGATTACACAGAAGATGATCTAATCTATCTTTGAACATATTTTCTGATGTTTATTTCATTCTGTAATGTAGTAAAGATGGAATGATGATCCATTTGTCATGGCCTTGTCCCGTGTTGTTCCCTTCCAGGTCCCTTATGTATCTTCCAGGTCCTGCACGCTCCCGTTATTGTCTAATCACTGCCTAAGTCTCGTCAGCTGTTCCCAATCCCGTGTTTGTCATTTAATACCTTTCTGTGCTCCTTTGTCTTTGTCAGTTGTGAACGTGTCTATGTCGTGGTTTAACGTTGTTTCATGTGTGTGGATGCCGTGGCTTCCGTGTGTTTCCTAGTTTTCCTATAGTATTGAGATATGCCCCATTGTATGAGACCGTTCACTCAAACTGTGATCTCTTGCGCCACATGAAAGAGCACTAAAGCGGTATTTATTGTTTGAATTTTGGGGAAAAATTTACGGAATTGTTTCATAACAAAAGTAACAAAGCACAAAGCTTATTGCATTTATTGGACATTCATAATGAAACTTGACTGAATAAATACCAAATCTAGGCTAGATGCCTGTAAGTGTAAAATATTAAGTGACTTATTAAAATGACAGGTAGTAATAGACGTTATTCACAGATGCACCATCTTTGATTTTCAACAGGAATGAAAGAGAGCTGTGATGGTGGGCTGTACTGTTATTTAATCTTTTATGATTGCTCTGCTGACGAAACCCTGAAAAAACCTTTCCAAGAGTTTTCAGCAGATAAAAAATCCAGACAATATGAGCTGTGGAGAATTATAAGCGATCTAGGAGCTTTCTACAGCGGATGCCTTTGAAAAAAATGGCAAGTCTATCCCTCACAGCCTTGTTTCACACCTGCCATGGCGCTGCTCTGCATAAGGTCTATGGATTACGACGGCACTTTTACGCCCCTGTCCGTTAAAATGACAGACAATGCGGAAGTCTAACGTGACC
The DNA here is from genome assembly GCA_037043235.1 of Rhodeus uyekii. Lineage (NCBI taxonomy): Eukaryota > Metazoa > Chordata > Actinopteri > Cypriniformes > Acheilognathidae > Rhodeus > Rhodeus uyekii. Next base: position 507,834 of record JAWRVZ010000170.1, read on the forward strand.
TCTGCATGTGACCTCTTTTTTTTTCACTAATGCAGTGGTTTTGATCTTAACATGCTTTTTCTTCATTGCAGTTTGCTGTGTTATCCTAATATATTAAATTAAAAATAAATTAAAAATATTATCCATCGCCAAGGCTGTCAGTTGTGAAGCTGACACACGGGCGAGGGAGCACTTCTGTTGATTAGCTAAGCGTACACATTTATGGGAAAATCTGGAAATAATCCGATAATCTCGAAATCACCAAATTACAAGCGTATGATGCAAACCAACAAACACAGCGGTTGTGCGCTCCCGCTGCACACGTCCACATTAGCTCTCTCAAAGTGGCATTCCATCATCCTCAGCTTTAGAAAGACAAATTGTGCGAGTCATGCAGCGCTATCGTCTGCCTGCGGGACATGGGGAATTAGCTGCGAGCTGCCACTGCAATTAGGAGCCGCGTTGAAGCAAAGATTGATCAGGCGTCATTTCCATCCTCCATACGGACTGCCAGCTTCATCAGGCCATCTCGCAAACATCCATCTCACACCACTTCATGCGCTTATACGCTCTATTATTAGAGAAAATGTTTATGTAATGAAACCCCTTTGATGTTTTGCAAGGAGCTTTTGGACTCAAAACACCTTTTCTCAGGTTTGACAGACGTCGCTTGGATCTCCGGCTTTGCTTGTGGACCCACAAAAGGGAAGGTATATTGAAACGAGAGAGCACTGCAACCATGTCGATAACGTTTTTTTTGTGTGTGTGTGTGCAACTTTTGGGGTGTCTGAGAGGCGAGAGGCCGATAAAGAGAGCGAAAAGCTTCAAAAAAGACTGGCAAAGCTTTTTCCGTGCTCTGAAGCAGAGAGAATCACTAATCATTCCTACAAAGCCTTGAGTCAGCAAGCTCATTCTCTCTTTCAATATCTCTTTTGAGTCTGCGCCAATGGTGTAGGTTCTGATATCGCTCCCGCGCATCACTACTGAACCCATAATGGCCTTTGAGTGGATGTGCTGTCAGTGATGAAACTTTAATGTACATCTTGATGGAATCGTATGGGTAGGGCTTTCATGGGACACTTGTAAAAGTGTAACTTTCTAAGAGATGCTACCAGGGGCGAGTGGTGTGTGTCACAGCAATGGTATATATATATATATACATACACATACATACACGGTGATACCTTGAGATACGAGCGTCCCGACATACGAGTATTCCGAGATACGAGCAAGCGAGTTAATATTTGAGATGCTAGTGGTGGAACAATCGGAGCAGCTCAAGCCGCCTCACTCCTGCACTTCACATGTTCGTCAACTGAAATAAAAGTGTTTGCGCAAGCAAGTAGATCTGTTATCCGCTGGCGGATGTAATTTACAGAAACATCAATTTTGCACTCGTTTCTTTTTGGCATGGATTTGCCTTCAATCCCTCTACACAAAAACCCCACAAGGTTTTATATTTCAAATGATGTTTTAATCTTACATTTAACCCTTTGACGCTGATCCAGAGACGGACGCACTCAGAGCTGGTCATTTATCAACAATTCAGTGTTTTTAACCACAGACCTTTATTGTAGGTTTCAGACATTTAAATACTCATAAATACTCGCTAAGCAATAGATTTATAGTTTGAAAAACACACATTGATGTCTATAAAAGCGGAAATAACAATCCGTTCAATTATAAATTGACTAGTTGTTTTATACTATAAAGTTCACTCTATTCTTCTCCCACTTCACCGGACACTTACTGTCATGTATTTTGGGAGAAGTGACTGAATTTACGTGTTGTAAATCAGACAGATTAGATTCTCTGAACTGCTGCGCAAACTAACACGGCGGCACCCGTCGTGCACATGCCTATATTGTCTGTCTCGAAGGTAAGAAATCACATTTTATGTTATATCACAGGAATTATATACTTATATACTATAATTTTGTGTGTGTGTGTGTGTGTGTGTGTGTGTGTGTGTCTATAGCAATTAAAACATGTTTTTTCCATTGTTGTTAGCACTAATAAGGGACTTTTTTGTAGGGTCGGAATGGATTAATTTTTTTCCTGTTATTTCTTATGGGGAAACGTGATTTGAGATACGAGCAATTCGAGTTACGAGCTATATATATATATATATATACACACACACATAACAATTTCATAATTATATAATATAAAATTTTAATATTTAGTTGAATTAATTAATATTTCTAATTATTATATACAAGAACATTTCATATATGTAATATTCAAATTAATAATTGCTTCAGCAGAATCTCATGGCTCACACTAGGTCTGTTCCCATCAAGTTTTTTGTCTTATAGTATGAATATTTTTGCTTTATTGTTATCTATAAGTTAGTTCGCTCCAAAACAATGACAAAATTCACATTAGAAGATAGAAACGTTCAAAACTTAAAGTCTCTCACAAAATGGAAATGTCAAAATAGATCAATGATTTTGAGGACATCACTATGCACTTCTAATCAGATTTTCTGTCCAATCAAGTGCTCTCTAGGACCTAAAACGTCCTGGGCCCTAATAAACTAGAAGTTTGAATAGAATAAATAGAATACAAGTTTTTTACGTTGTGTGCAACAAATATGGGTATTCAAACCAAATGCCTGGACGTACAGAAAGAATACATGAGCCTTTAAACGGACGTGATTCATTTTTTAAAACTTTCAGAATAATGCAGAATAAACTGCACATCTTCACTGTTTCGCCATATTCCACCCCCAGGACTCCCAGAGTAATGGCTTCACATATACCATGATGTGAAATATCCCTCAGCTTGCATCCCAATAAAATGTGAAAGTAAATTACATAACATTTCACAACCTCGTTCCTGTAGGCATTCTGAAGCGTTCCATACAGAAGGAGCTGTAATTCATTCAGCGGTCTTTGCATCTGAGTTTCAGGCTTATTGGCTGTAAGATCATAAGCAGCTGCTCCCGACGCACATCTGAGCCAGTTTGCCTTTTGATTCCGTGGCCGTGTTCTCCTCTCCGGTTTCAGGTGGTTTTCAGCAGAGTAGGAGTGTAATGAAATGTTTTGCAAGAAAATATGAGTGAAGAGGATTCCGACTGGGTGTGGACGCGGACGGCCGAGAGAAACGGTAGTCAATCCCTCTAGAGATCGAGATCGATCGCTTCTGCCCGGGCCAAAAGAGAAAAAAAAGGACACTTAAAGACAATTAGTTTGAGGTGAAGTAAACACACTCAGATTGATAGCTCAATTCAGAGAATGGGATGGAGAAAGAGAGAGAGAGAGAAATAAACAGAGATTGCTCAATCTTTCTGGACTAAATCACCTCACACCACTTCTTCAGATTACAGGTTGCAAAGGAAGAAAAGTCACAAATAAAACGAGCTGACAACTTAAAAGCATCTTCCCGGTTAAGTCATCACTTATCATAATTATTCGGTTATATTTAAAATGATTTTGTCATTCTGAATTGCAGCAAAATAAATGTTTTTAATTTATACATAGTATATAAAAATATTCTTCCTTTTTGGTTTGTGGAGTATGTGTGTGTGTGTGTGTGTGTGTGTGTGTGTATATATATATATATATATATATATATATATGTGTGTGTGTGTAGATATGTGTATATATGTTGTCATTTCTTTTTTACACAAAAAATATGTCGGTTTAACTTAAAAAAAACAGTTACGTGGTTGCCTTAATTTTCACTTCACTGAAATTCACTAAATTTGAGTTAATACAAAAAGGCGATTGGTTTAGTAAATAGAAACTCTAAATATTATGTTATCTGAACCATATTAGTTATCTATTCTGACAATATCTCTATATTTTTTACAATTTCGTTTGTTGTTGTTGATGTTCAGCTCTGATCCAAATATTGTTGAGTTTGTGTTTGCCAAACAAATTTTTAAAAGATGACATATTTAAATGAGCAAGTGACAATGACTTTATTTGGTAAAATATATTAAAAAGTGATTATTTTCTCTGTATTTTTGGGACTTGATGGAGGAAAACCTAAAGATAGTGAATAATTATTTAATTGTCCTTATGTAACATTTGAATTAATAACAGTACAAACTAAAACAGCAAATCTTCTTTCAGCCACAGAGGATGATGGGAAATGTAGTTTTCCCCCCGAAAGCCTGTCACCACATAAACGTGCTACATGTGTAATTTTATATTTCAAACACAATATGCAAATACGTGCAAACTAACTTGTTCAGTCCATTTTCATGATGAAATACAGGTGAATGTTCAACTCTACGAGGTACGAGCTGTACTTCTGTCCATCGCTGCTTTGTTTTCAATCACATCAAATTAAATCTGAATTTCCCCTGACTAAGGTTCATTCTAATTAGCCTCAGCCGTGATTCTTTAATTGACACATCTCCAACTGGGCTAAAAGAAAATCCCGCTGTAATTATGGCATTCTGTCGGTATCATAAGAATTCATCTTGTAAATGCAATCATTCTGACTTGACCAAAGACAGTATTTGAACTATGGGATTGGGTTTGTTTTATTTAAAGTTCAGCTTTCTTATGTGTGATGCAATATCTGTTCAATGGCTGGTGGATTCACCCTGAATTGTGATGACAGGAGAACACAGGCTATAAATAGTAAGTCTGTCTCTTTGCATTGGTCACTAGACAGAGAGGTTGCAGAGATCTTCATTTACTGTGAAATGCCTGTGTTGTCTCAGTTAGATAAATCAGAACTGGGAGTTTTAACTCTTTTAAAAGCCTGATATCGAGGGTATCAATTGTAACACTTTCTGAAGATGAGCTTGTTTACAACCCAGTATAATTTGGTTGCAATCAGTGAAGTGGAAGTTTGAGAATTAGTGACAATACCATTGTATTTACATTTATGTATTTGGCAGATGCTTTTATCCAAAGCAACTTACATTACATTCAAGAAACACATTAAATCAGGTCTTGCTTTCCCTGGGATCGAACCCATGACCTTGATGTTGTTAACACCAATGCTCAACTGATTAAGCTACAGGAAATCATGGCATAAGATCACTTTTCATTTTTCATATTTTTACGTCTAAAACCATCTTTTCCATATTGGTCAAATATATGTTGGGTTTTACAAGCAGGGCACACATAATGTTTTGTAACTCTTATGTTTTTTTTTATTTTGCATTGCTTTCCTGTAGCTCAAAAAGTAGGATATATCACTTGCAACGCCAAGGTCATGGGTTCGATTTACAGGGAAAGGAAAAACTGATTAGAATGTGTATCTTGAATGCAATGTAAGTCTCTTTGGATAAAAGCGTCTGCCAAATGCATACATGTAAATGTAAATGCTCTGTGTCACTGTACACATTGAAATCTCGATGCATTATTGAAGAAAACGAGCTGTGACCAACAGAAATTTGTGATTTTGTACGTGGTGATTATCTTCTCAAATTTGGGGAATTTTGAAGCCTATACAAGACAAGTTAGTAAAAAGCTACATAGGCAATAAACAAACTACACTACGTTCACATGACTTCAAGGTCAAAACTATTAAGCTTCCAACAACTCTTTCAGTCTTTATTTAAAAAACATTTCCTCTGAAATATTGAGGTAGTTTGCAAGAATGTGATTGTGAACACAATGAGGTTGTGAAAGCAGATTTGTCAGTAGATGCATTTTCCTATTCATTGCATCTCCTGTCTTCCTAGTCTGTCAGAAATGTTCTGTTTAGTTCCTGTCTCTATGAAGCCCCTCCTCCTGAAAAGCACAATGTGCTCTGATTGGTCGGCTGGATCAGTGTGTTGTGATTGGCCAACCACTTCAAGAGTTTCAAAAGTTTTTCGGAAATAACTGCAAGCTTCAACACACTACTAATTAAGTATTACCAGGCCACGACCCTTTATTTTGCATATCCCTTGGGCAGAAATTCCAACGTAACAACAAACAAACGTAATGTAATGTTATAAGACTACATAGAGAATAACTCCTGCCGGAGGGACTTCGTGCTTTGGAAATTTCTAGAGCTTTTCATGCTCAAACAGCAACATTATACACTAAAGTTGAACATGTAAAAAGCATAATAAGACCTTAAAGACCTCACAGAATAATGTGTGAAAATATCTTGAGATTATTTCAGGCATTCAAAAGCCAATAAAACAAAACAAAAAAAACATAGACTTTAACAATGGACAAATCTGTAAAGCAAGAGAAGTTACTGTATCTCAAAAAACCTCCACTTTACTTTTGCAATATCAATGTTTTTCATTTTTTCACTTCCCTCACTGTTCGTTACTGTAACGCTGTCTGATATTCACCCTATTGTTTCTTTTTACTCTACAGAAGTGTTTCTCAACGGGGGGCGTTCGGAGAATACATATTTTTGAAAGGGGGGCGATGAGGTTGAGGTGTTCTCAAGCATCTGCTGCTTTTCCAACTTGCTAGTCAGTTTCCCTTCAGCTTATCACAGATAACCAAAAAACAGTAGAAATGGCTTATCGTTGTTGCGCTTGGCTGGGGCAGGAGAAAGTATTTTAACTTGGAAAAACCTACACACCTCACCTTTAAGTGTTTATCGCCTCTGCACCAATTAGCTTTGTTTTTCTGACTTTTGTTGCAAAATTTACTTAGTCATCGATAAGGACCGTTTGTCCTCGGCAGGTTGAGCCACAGTTCATCCGAAGGCGGATTCGTAATGACGATAATGGGGGCTTTGTTGTGTTTTTGTTCATGTTGAATGATTTCCTTTTGCTGGAGTGATTCAAGTCGGAGCGCCTCACGTTTCCAAGCGCGTTACTCCTTGACCCTCGAAAGGAAGCCGAACGAAAGCATCACAATGCTGTCAAGCCGACACTTTTCAAAGTGTTTCCCTGAAAACTTGTAGAATTCCTAACTGTGACCTTTGGCTTTGTGTTGAATGAAAGAGCTGAATTACTATGCCGGGTAGCATGCGAGCGTCACCTTCGAATGATTCTCCCTTTCACCGACGTCCCCGCAGCTTCCCTGCATCATTAACTTGCTCGAAATTTGATGCCCTCGTTCGATCATGCATTGCAGCTAATGTGACATCATTATTTTGATATCAAACAATACCATCCTCATCCAAAATAGATTTAATCAGCATCCAACACCCATCTGGTGCTGATGGGGGTGATATCGAAATATGATCGGAAGAGATAATAGGTGTGTAGGTGTGCAGCGGTTCTGCTGTTCCAGATGACGGGTCTAATGAGATGTTGGTGTGTGTATGTGTGCGTGAAGGTGGAGACCAGCGAGGCTTAAATTCAGTGAACTGATGTCGCTTCCACCTCACAGCTTAAGGTGACGACTAATACACGGGTGGCATATTAAAGAGCTTTGCTGAGCAGGACAGACGCACGTGCGAAATCTGCTCCGCTGTTGCTTTGTTCTCCAGTTACTCTGACCCTGATGCACAAGGACAAACACAAGAGAGAGAACACAGTCCTGTAAAACAATTTCAGATAGGCGATTTTGAGATCTGCTGGCAAGTAAGACCGTAAGTGATTTTTTTTATCCATTTCTCAGACTCTTTTATTCAAAGTGACTTTTAATGCACATATTTGATCCATTTCTGTGCTCTCTTGTAATTAAACTCTTGACCTTGACGTTGCTGTGAGTTAGTTCTCGTGCCTTTAATTCTCAGAGCACACATGAACTGATCATATGCACACTACCGGTCAAACATTTGGAATAATTCAGATATTTTACGTTTTTGAAAGAAGTCTCTTATACTCACTAAGGCGGCATTTATTTGATCAAAAATTCAGTAAAACAATGATATTACGATTGCAATCAGCATCATTACGTGAGTCTTCAGTGTCACATGATCCTTCACAAATCATTCTAATATGCTCATGATTATTATCAATGTAGAAAAACAGAAATAAATACTTTTAATCAGCAACGACATTAAATGATTTAAAAGCAAAAGTAAAGACAATTAAAGATGTCTATTTTAAGTAAATGCTGTTCTACTTTTGAACTTCCTATTCATTCATTTTTATTATGTTTTCCACAAAATATGAAGCAGCAAAACTGTTTTCAACGGTGCTAAAAATAAGAACCATTTTTCATATTGAAGAGCCAGTAATAATTGATGATAATTGAGCTGGAAATCAACATATTATAAATAAATGAATGTAAATAAATGCAGCATTTGCAAGATTAAAAGACTTTGAACGGAAACAAAAAAATAGCTTTTTCATTTTGACCCGGTTGTGTCTTTTGTCGCTTATGATAAAAAGGCCTGCCAAATGCAGTAAACATAAATGGGGTGATATATTTTAAGTCAACATTGAAATAGTGACCTCAACCCATTTTATTACATATTTGAATAAAACAGGCTTTTCGATGAACAGGATGTTTAGTGCACCTATAAATGCTGCAAAAGTTGCATTACTGCAGCGTAAACAGTTTGACTGTAATGGAAGCGATCCAGCTTTGACTCACATTTCTTGCAATTCAGGGCATAAAAAATAGTCATCTCGACATCAAATTGACTTAAAACAATGGTTTACATTAGCAATGGCGCATCAGAGATAATGTGCCCGCTCCATACTTGCAAAGCAAGAACACAAGTTTGCAATGTATGACCCCCATAGAGGGCTTGATGATGTCAGCCAAAAATACGTCAAATCAAGCAAAGCAAAGTATTTTTTTCTGGAGGAGGACAGCGAATAACTTGCTGCTATGATGTATTGCACACTATAGGAACAAGGAGGTCTGTGTTCATGTTGCTTTAACTTTCGGATAGAATTGTGACTTCCTGAAAATATTACAGCTCTTTACACATAAATATAGATTAGATTTATCAGAGCCAATGAATGTCCACCCCGTTTTCTCTCTCTTTCTCTCTCCACTTTCAAGTAGGGTAATGACAGAGACGATGAACAATTTGCTGAAAGTGTTCACCAGCCAAGCAATCTGACTGCTCCAAATTAGCCGAGGTATAAAGCACAGTCATAAAACCATGGCCGTTCTTCCTCACCGCTCAATTTAGCAACATACTGTGTTTTTATTGGAGTGCATCGTCAGGGCAGTGAGAACCTGCGTTTCACTTCTCCTCATCTCCATCTGTCACTTTCTTGACTTCCTCTGCATCCGCTGTGGCTAATCACTATGTTTAAAGTTATGCCGCATTTACATAATACGTCTGATTGGATAAGATGCATGCACTCAAACACATGCGTCTAAACTGAATACAGATACAATTCCGAACATGTTTGTTCCACGCAGCTTCTCACTCATGCTTAAAGGGATAGTTCACCACAAACTGTCATCTATTACTCCCCCTCTTGTCATTCCAAACTTTTGTTCATCTTTGTAACACAAATGAATCACTGATCTCTCTATTAACGTTTTATGTGTCAAAGTGGTATTTGCATAGCTGTTAATGGAGGGAGATCTTGATTCCAAAGATGACAGAATAATGACTATTTTGAGTTAACTATCCCTTTAAAACAAGACACAAACATCCTTTGAATTTGCAATAGTCTTTTCTTCCCTGTATTGTAATGTATATCCAAGGAAAACAGGAAAAAATGTAAGGCGAGACTGGATTTTGGGGTAAATAGACTTATTTCAAAGGGAAAACAAGTTATTTTATTCAGTAGTGCACAGTCAATGTGTTGTAAAGATTCATATAAGTGTGCTGTGATGCGGTCTAGATTTGAACATGAGCAATGCAGCAAAACTAGTAATAATAATAACTAGTATTAAACTATCAATGAAGTTGTGATGTAATGCACATGCAGTGTAGACAGCTTTAGACTATTATGTTGAGTCAGGTGGTTGGAAATCCACAATGCAAGACAATCAAGCTCAACCCTGGGGATTGTATAGATATTTGTAACATTATCTCATAATTTGACTACAAGAATTTTAGGCTCCTGTAACTTTAAGATCAGATGCACGGGTTCACACATTCTCAGCTGTTTGTGTTCACTTAAAACATATGACTGTTTACATGAATACTCATCAAGACTGTAATTTTGACATTATTTTGTGTGTATTTAACTCTTTAAGTGCAATAAGCAGTGAAAAAGAATACAATTTAGTATTGAGAGTCGGCTTCATGTGCGCGCACTTCTGGTGTGAGCACAAAATCTGATGATGTGTAAAATTATGTGCTATCCCACGCCAAAATTCAAGACCTGTAACAGCAACAATATTCATCCAGACCAAAGGGAATGAGTGTGTGAGGGGAGGAAGAATTTGTGTGTAACTCACTCTTGGAGATATGAGAGAAAGAGCAGCTGGTGGTGTGTATCTGTTCTCTGGAAAATGAGCATTGGAAGTGTTTCAGATGCTTCAGTATCCATATGTATAGAAAAACAGATTTTTTACAACACTTCATTGCACTTAGTTTATTATTTCAGATGCCTTTTTAAAAGAATACAATTGAAAATGGCTAGTAGGAGTGACTGTGTTACACACAGCGCTTAATTTGAGCTAGAGTTGTTCTGGAAAATGTTAGATTTTGGATTTTTGAGTTCCAGCATTGTTTTTATACGTTCCGGCATAAACAAGTGCTTAACATGGTGATGGTGTGTGCACACTGGAGCGAAGCAAGTGTTTTTATGACGTTTAAAGTGGCATTTAAATGATGCCCAATTGGCACTAAGGGGCTTAAAGTGTGCCAAGAAAACATCCCCCACACCATTACACCACCACCACCAGCCTGTACAAGGCATGATGGATCCATGTTCTCATTTTGTTTACGCCAAATTCTGACTCTACCATCTGAATGTCTCAACAGAAATCGAGAATTATAAGACCAGGCAACATTTTTCCAGTCTTCAACTGTCCAATTTTGTTGAGCTTGTGCAAATTGTGCCTCTTTTTCCTATTTGTAGTGGAGATGAGTGGTATCCGGTGGGGTCTTCTGCTGTTGTAGGCCATCCACCTCAAGGTTGAGCGTGTTGTGACTTCACAAATGCTTTGCTGCAAACCTCGGTTGTAACGAGTGGTTATTTCAGTCAAAGTTGCTCTTCTATCACCTTGAATCAGTCTGCCCATGACCTCTGACCTCTAGCATCAACAAGGCATTTTCTCCCACAGGACTGCCGCATACTGGATGCTTTTCCCTTTTCACACCATTCTTTGTAAACCCTAGAAATGGTTGTGCGTGAAAATCCCAGTAACTGAGCAGATTGTGAAATACTCAGACCGGCCCGTCTGGCACCAACAACCATTCTGACATTCAGTTTGGAGTTCAGGAGATTGTCTTGACCAGGACCAACCCCTAAATGCAGTGAAGCAACTGCCATGTGATTGGTTGATTAGATAATTGCATTAATGAGAAATTGAACAGGTGTTCCTAATAATCCTTTAGGTGAGTGTATATTTTTCATCAGATTTCTTAAGTTCAAAATCACTATCACTGGTTGGTGCGCACTGCTTATTGCTTTGCATGCAGTAAAGAGTAAAGTTTGCCTTGCTCATGAATTATTCTAATAAAAACAAGTTAATATCACCAAAATGTCAAAAAGACAGTGAAGCATATTTTCATCATTCATATCCACAAGGAAATCTGATGGTGTTTCTGAGAGATCCGGAAGATTGAACTGCTAAAACTAATCAGGATAGCGGGAGACACGAGCATCAGGAGTTGAATCAGTCAGAATCAGAAATCGATCGATGTAATGGAAAAGGCAACAATATCAACGGTTAGAGAATATCCCTGATCAACTGAATGATTTTTGGTTTTAGGTAGCAACATACGTGTTGGAATAAAACACTAGGCTGTAGTTTGGGCCATTCAGAAACTTGAAAGATGCTCTTACAGGTGTGCCGTCAACATTTTGTTCTGGGAAAACGTTATATGTTATAAGTGAAGGCTCTCTTCATATGAACCAAGCGTATGAACCATTACTAGGACAATAAGCATCTAATGCCCGCACTGGGCAAAGAAGATTATTATTTTCCTTGCTCTGAAAGGAGGAATGAAGAAGGCATGCAGGATAACAGAACTAGACACATTAGTGGGGATGCATAAGTTATATGGTCAGTGTCGGTCACAGCGCCTTTTACTTGCTGTTTTTGAGCCAGCAATTATTCACTGGTTACACGCCATTGCCGAAATCCTCCTGCATTTGCCGTTTTGGCAAATGTTAATGCCAAGCAATATATTTTTGTCACAATTAATGCTTTTATACCGTCATTTAGAGGGATTTTATTTAAATGAAATGTATACACCTCTTTCGGTGTCGTCACGTGCCAGTGTTGGCACATGTGCCAAGGTTTACTGATCCCTGGTTTATTGTGATTTCTTCTTAAAATATGCATCATAAAACCTACAATAATTTCTGCAGTCAGCAAAGCTAGTAACGGTGCAGTAGGGCCTTACCACGCTGCATCAGTACACTGAGAGCATGTGTGTGTGTGTGTCTCTGTGAAGGGATTATGGCATATCACATTTTGATCCTGATTACACTGACTGATCAATACACGTGTCAGCAGTACCAAATCCCAACCACCCTGATAGAGTCTCTAACACACACACACAAACACACACACACACACAGAAGCAAAGCTACAATTAATCCCTCTACTGCAACCGACTAACACCAAGCCTGAGGCCATAAAACCATCTTCTGTGCGTGTGTGTGTGTGTGTGTGTGTTTGTGTGTGTGTGTGTGTGTGTGTTAGAGAGAGAAATAAAGAGAGAAAGACCTGAAGACAGCATGAATCATTTTGTGAGTCATTATAACCTCAGGACACAGTCTTGCGCAGTCTTACGTTCAGAAAAATAATCTCTCAATAATAATCAAGCCTGTCATTATACTGAAGTAATCTTGCTCTTTTTGCCATATCGTTATTATCTGTGAGGTGTTTTCTCGGCTCTTGAGGGCTTAACCTCAGCTTAACTTGAGTTCTACTCTCAGCTACCTATTCTGGTAATTGCCACTTACATAATATGCACACTTTCTTGCAAGTCGCTTCAGGTAGAAAGTGTCTACTAGGAGCATAACTGTGAAATAAATCTGAAAAATATGATCCTGAGCTGAACAGGAAGCCGTTTTTATTAAGTACATGATCATTTGCACAGTACTTTTCCACATATAAAATATCTATCTATCTATCTATCTATCTATCTATCTATCTATCTATCTATCTATCTATCTATCTATCTATCTATCTATCTATCTATCTATCTATCTATCTCTGTCTGTCTGTCTGTCTGTCTGTCTGTCTGTCAACAATTCAAAGATTTTCTTTTCTAATTAAAATTTCTAGTTATATATATATATATATATATATATATATATATATATATATATATATATATATATATATATATATATATATATATATATATATATATATATATATATGTGTATATGTATGTGTGTATATGTATGTATGTATTTATATATATATATATATATATATTTGATTTCTGTACATTTTATTTCTACTTCCTTACATTGCATTTCTGCATCCATTTGCTACTGTACCTCGTCAAATTCAGCAATTTATTTTGAATTTAAAATAACGCTCTCAATCCAACCCTGCAATGTGCGTCTGTGTTTGTATGAGCATGCAGACCTCCAACTGGTACTTTTCTGGAAGTTTCTTTTAGAAGAAATCCATCAACTGGCCTCTTCTGCTCCAGTGGCCATCACTCAATAACTCCTCAACGTCCACTGGCTTGATACATTTCTTCCCCCGATACACACACTCTTGGACCCATGTGTTTCATCAACATGCAAAAGCTAAGCTGTCAAAGTGCACCGCTGCACAACTACACAAATGCAAACAAATAAAAAACAATCAAACAAATGCAATTCAAAGAAAGGGACTGCAATTAATGTAAAGGCTGTTATTGGAGCGTAATTCTCTTTCCTGTTATCTTTCACACGGCTGGTGAACATGTCTGCTTTACTCTTCCACTTCGCCAGATACATCCTTTATCTTGGCCTTCCACACCTGCTGCGTGTGTGTGTGTGTGTGTGTGTGTGCATATGAAAACATTGCCGTGTAAGAAACTGAGAACGTACAGATATATGGCTGGATCTTCATGGCTTCCCATGAACACATGGTGGTCCCACTGTTCCTTATGCTTGAGGGCGGATCATTCGTCTGAGAAGAAAGATGTTTTGGATCATAAAGTACAGAGAGCAGGGTAGGACAAATGTGTGTGTGTATGTGTGCATGTGTGTGTGCACATGTGTATAAGCTTCTCTCTGATGTTACAGATGGGTTTCATTTTTCATTTTGGGGTCAAAGTTGTCAACACAACAGGGTAAACTTATCACTGCACCAATGAATACTGAATTCACTGGTTAGTGCATGTGCTCATCAAACAAAGGCAGTGTTGTAATTTGTGACTATAATTAAAGAAATAAAAAAAATTGCAAAACAAATGCAAGGATAAAAAAAGAAAGTACCTTGGATCCCTGAAGAGGGAACAAGACGGCATCGATTTCCAAACAAATCAGTGGCAGCATCTAAGTGTCTGAAGTAAGTAACTGACAGGCACACAGAAGACACACCTCTTCAGGGAACCTACGTTACAGTCATAACCAAGGCGTTCCCTTTCAAGAGAACTCATGCTGACATGCTGATGGCAACGCCACCATAATGACAAGCGATTGTCTGTTGTGAAATCGTACTAAGATGACAACACTTGTGCTTGTAAACTTATGCCCTGTTGGAGAGTGCAAGTCTTGGTCATAGAACCTCACTAATGTGTGCAGTAAGGACCAGTCCACTGCACCACAAACGTCTTGAAGGAAGATTCCTGACATAAGGGCTCTATAAGCAGCCATGGTCTCAGTTGAGTGGGCTCGAGTTGCCAAAGGGGTAGACAACACGGGTGACACAGGAGTGAAATAGCCTTGACAATACAACCTCTCATCCCCTGCTTAGTTGCTGGGGACCCTTCACTAGGGACCCCAAAGCATATGAACCATTACTAGGATAATGAGCATCTAATGCCCGCACTGGGCAAAGAAGATTATTATTTTCCTTGCTCTGAAAGGAGGAATGAAGAAGGCATGCAGGATAACAGAACTAGACACATTAGTGGGGATGCAACCTGGCCTAGGGTGAAGAGAGCCTTCATCATGCCAGGTGAAAATTCCAAATACCTCAAATTTAGGAGACGTAATAGCAAGGAGGAACATTGCTTTGAGAGTAATAATTGACTGGAACCTCTTAGATACACTCACAGGGAGGCCTGCAGGCCTCTGACTCCCACTGTTACAGAGAAAACGTGTTACCAATGGGTCTATCCCTAAAGACATTCCATTGAAAGGTTTGTGGTAAGCAACAAAGGCCACGACATAAACCTTTAAAGTGGACTTTGATAACCCTGCAGTGAATCGCTCCCACTGTAACTCTGGGTCCAGCTGGCAAGCACTACACCAAGCAGTGAAAATATTCCATTTCAGGATGTACAGTTTCCTCATGGAGGATGGTCTCAACAACTTTAGTTAAGAGACCAGAGTCTATGAGCTGGGCCCCCTCAGAGGCCAAGCCCACAACTTCCACAGTTCTTGACGGGGGTGAAGTATTATGTTGCCTGGGACAACAGGTCTCTCCTGATCGGAATCTCCAAGGGAGAGTCATCGAGGAAAAACAAGAGGTCTGAAACCACACTCTGCCCGGCCACCGTGGGGAAATAAAGGACCTTGTCCAAGCGAACTCTCTCCAGAACTCCCGGATGCAGAGTGATTGGGGGCAAAGTGTACAGATGTTACACATGTTTGGACCATAGTGTCCAGTCCGAAGGAGCTGGATGCCTGAGGAAGAACCAGAGTGGAGAGTGAGAGATCTCTTGAGACACAAACCAATCAACTTGGTATCCATATCACCCCTCTGTGATCCTTTACAGGATCTCTGCTCCCTGATTTTGGACATTTCATAGGATAAATTGCAAGTGATTGCAATTGACTGATTTGCAATCACGGCTTTTTGATACAGGGGGAGATTGGGGATTGAGGAACTCATAGATCAGCTCCACTGACTTTTGTTTTTCACGTGTCCCAGTGATGAGAACGCACACAAGTAAGAAATTGATCTACCCTGAGGAGGAAAACAGACTTGAGTAGAGTTGACTCGACACAATGGAAAAGATGGCAACAATCCAGCACAGGCCAGCAAACACAGGGAGAATAAATGGGGAAGACAGGTGGAGCAAATCAACCAATAATGAGGAAACAAGACGGGCAGGGTTACACAACAGACATGGGAGCACATTTCACAAGAAAGACACGCGACAAGCCTTGTGCTCACACCGAAAATGACATGAACATGCAGCCAATGAGAACTCAGAAGCCACGTGTTCACACAAAAAAAGACAACATGAAAGGACGCAGCCAGTGAAAATCAAGCTGCACGCTACACAGCACAAGACAAAACATGAAATGAAAGAATGCGGCCAGTGTAAACATGAACCGCGTGCTACACAAAAAACTGACACAGGCAAGAAAGCGCGCAGCCCGAGTGGACTGGAACCATGCACTCTCACATTTACGTCTACATTTATGCATTTGGCATACGCTTTTATCCAAAGCGACTTACATTGCATTCAAGGAACACATTGAATCAGACAGAGCGCATGAGAAAACACTCATCTCATGTGCTTGCAACAGAAGACAAACACACACAGCATGAATGTCTGAATTCCGACATAAAACCAAAACCGAACTAGACTGATGTGCCAGGATCCGAACACTACGTTCCACAAACAAGACACATCACAGGCAGGAGAGTCGCGACTCAAGCACACTCAAAGCCATGCGCTCACAGGAAGACATGACAATACGGCAGTGTCAGGGCTATGTCACAAAACCACAAGAGAACTAGACCGAAGTGACAGAACCCTGACACATGGATCCAGACAAAGTTTTCAGAAACGGGGAAGTAAAACTCAAACCTTTCCTGTAGAGTTTTTAGATGTGCAACTATCAGGGTCCTCTGCTGTTCAGGGAAACATGATGGTGTTTTTATTTCTAGGTATTTCTAGGTATTTCTTGACACAGATTGAATTTGGCCTTTGAACCATTTCTCTGTTCCTGTTCAAATGTTTTCGTTCTTTCCTTGCATCTTTGTGTTAAGCTCATTTGGGTGACTATAAATGTCTGCGAGGTATGCAATCTGAGTCGTTGTTGATCTGTTCTTTGTGGGGTTCGTCGTCAATAAAATTGAACGTGCACTAGTAGAAAGGGCAGAGCTGAGCCATTCTCTACTGAGAACAGTTAAATTGGCGGTAGATAAATATTTAAACATAAAAAATGTGAAAAAAGAAATTTTTTTTTATTTATTTTCATTTGGACATCCTCATATATTGTTCTTTTGAAATATTTTTTATATATGCTGTAAAAGGTTATTTTATGTTACGATACATAATCAGTACTCAAATCTGATTGGCTGGAATGTGGGTTTTAAAACTGTTCAATGCACAGATTGTTCCAGTCAGTTTAATTGCCATGTTTTGTTCTGATTTTTGATAAAATAAATGCATCCTGGTTGAGCAGAAGAGATTTTTTTTAAACATAAATACAAATCTTAATTATTATAAACTTTGGACCAGTAATATACACTTTTTCCTACAGACCTTTTTTTGTACATTCATATATAGTGAGTTAAATGGAAACTCATTATGGTTAATTGGGAGCAATTTGTAACCTATTGACCACTTAATTGCAGTATTGAGATTGCAGGGAGGAAAATCTATGGGAAGAATGAAGTATTTGACCCAAGGGATTTATTTCTAGTGTTTTATTGGCTAATAGGACACTCCTCATAAACACAACCTCAATCCTTCACGGTGTAACCAGTAAGATCTCTGTCTCATCGTTTGCCTTCCTCCATCTGCAGTCATTAAATAGATTTAGTAAATTATGCAAACAGAACTTTTATAGATAGTTTATGTCTCGTTTTATTATTTGAACTTTTGACTGAATAAAATTATAGTGCCTCATTGTTGCTATTTGGTATCCACTGTAAAATCTGTCCTGAATCAAAACTAATTGAATATCAAGTGGAATATGAAGCATAATTCAGGTGAGAGTTTTTCTGTGGCAACCAAACATTTGAATGAAAAATCTCTGTGGCGTAGTATCTGTGCCAAACAAACACTTGAGCTAATCATGCACTGAAACATTTCCTTGGGCACATTGATGAGCACTCATACAGGGTTATCGCCACTCAGTTACAAATTAAAAATCTGATAGAACAAGCAAGATGTTCGGCTATGATAGACAAACATCTGCTCACACAGATGCTGCTGTGTGCACGTCCTGTTCGTCTGTTTGTGATCACTGAAGAAACTTTATTATGAAGAACAACTCACTTAAAGTTCAATTTGCCGGCAGCAATGTCACCCTGTAGCCTACGACTGGTTGCTCACAAAAGCTAAGCGGGGATGTGTGTGGTCGTTTCCTGGATGGGAGACTGACTTGATTGCTGCTGGAAGTGGTGTTAGGAGGCCAGCAGGGGGTGCTCACCCTCTGGTCTATGTGAGTCCTACTGCCCCAGTATAGTGACGGGGACACTGTACTGAAACGAGCACTGTCTTTCAGATGAGACGATAAACCGAGGTCCTGACTCTCTGTGGTCATTAAAAATCCCAGGATGTCTTTCGCAATAGTAGGGGTGTAACCCCGGCATCCTGGCCAAATATGTCCATCATGGCTTCCTAACCATCCCTTTCTCTGATTGGCTGCATCATCTCTCTGTCTCCTCTCCACCAATAAGCTGGTGTGTGGTGAGTGTTCTGGCGCAATATGGCTGCCGTCGCATCATCCAGGTGGTGCTGCACTCTAGTGGTGGTTGAGGAGATTCCCCCTTCCATGTAAAAGCGACTTTGAGAGACTTTGATAAAGCGCTATATAAATGTAATGTATTATTATTATTATTAAAGTAGTAGGAACAAGAATGTTATATACATTATTAGTCTACTGTCACTTTAAGAGCTAATGCACAGATCCAATATACTGTTACATGTGTTTTATTTCTCAAGTTTTTACGACAAAACGGACTATTTTTAAAAGATTATTTACCAACACCAAGACAATTTAGTTCAAACACAAGACCTGAAAGAGCAACTCAATTCAATATTCACCTCTGTCTGAGATGCGTATTTCTGGGCTTGTGCTTCGGATGATTGCCAGCAACGAACGAGTTCACTTTCAGATCTTCTTGAGCTTGAAAAATAAAGGCTTAAACCTTTGTGAGTATAAGCCACAAACTATTCCTCCCCTCACTCACTTGTTTCATTTGTCATGAGATTCCACGTAACTAGTAGCTTTAATATAATAACTATAACACAATAATAGATGAACCATATGTCACTTCAAAAGTAAAATTATATTTAATCTTTTAATGTAATTTAAAGGTAAAAGAATATCAAATCTTTTAAGACTACTAAACACATTTCCTCCCTAATGTTCATTATTGAAATGTGAAAAATATCTTCTTTTGTGTTACAGTAATGAGAATGGTATTTCTTTTTCTAGAAGTCCATTGAGAACTGTGTAAGGGGTAAATATGATAAAAACTGATACATTATAATGACTATAATCTCATAATGCAAATAACTTTTTTGTTTTAAAGTTATGTTTATTTTCTTCGAACAAAATATAATTATATTTTGGGGTGATACATGATTCATATCTTCCCAGACTCACCCATCTAATTGAAGGCCATTAAGAGATTATTTCTTTGCTTTAAGAATTTTATAATCATTTGTGCAAAAAAGAGCCTTTCAGCACTGTTTTCCATCGCATGAACCCACCCGTTTAGAAGCTTGTTCAGCTCATTTAGAATGCTTAAACATGCATAAACTTCCATTGACAATAAAACACTGCAGTCTCTTTGTGCCGAGAACCTCCACAACTCAATCAGCTCATGGTAACAAGATGACCACAAGTGCTGAGACTTCATTACTCTCAGCCCAGGGACAATTCTGTGTGATTTTATTGGAAAAGCCATATTTAAATAAACCCGTGAGGAGGTCTATCAAGGCAAAACACATTAACCAGCTCGGCAAACACAAGAGGCATGTCTGCGAAACAAGTGTCTCATTTCCCGACTCAGTCTGCTATGACAGAAAAGCACAGTGGCATGCCATAATGTTCAGGTCGTGTGCGTGAAATTGACATTGGTGTGATAGCGCGTATTGAGATGCTGGCTAGTCACGCTCGCTCTCTGTTCAATCACAACCATTGTGCAGGAGAGCATTTCATCAGTGTGTGTTTAGTCTGTGCTGTTGACCTGTTTTTCATTAAGGTCACTGTGCATTACGTGAACACCGCAGAAATCCACAGGTGAAACTGAACTGATGGAGTGGTAATTTCATGCAAGTAGGAGCTTCTAGATTCACAAAGTGTGAGCTGTGATGGACTGAAATGCATGAGACACAAGCATAGACTGCCAGTGATATTCTAATGAATTTTGCAATCAAAACTGGAAAGCACTTGTAAAGCTCACAAAGTCAGTAATCACTGGGTTTGCCAAAGTTGACAAATTTGCGGGGAATTCAGAGCTATTCAGAGTTTTGTTTTTAGGCACTTAGTGGCAAGTAAACTAGATGTTATTGAATAGACTGCTCGCTTTTTTTCTGTGGAATAATCAGGACTTATTACTAATTCAGTGTGTTTTGAAACATTTGACAGAGAGGCTGTCATACTTTTATTGAGATGTATTTTTGCGACTGTTATTGTGTTATCATCAGTTTCGGTATAACTCTTTTGAGTGCTGACATTTCAACTAGAACTTCTTTGTTTTTGCTTACTCCACTGCAAACCTCAGATTGCACACGCTGGTAAATATAATTGTACAGAGAGATTGTGCTCAGCAGTGATGTGCAGAAATCTTTCAGTGTGCTGTGACTCAAAGAGGGAAAGAGACTTCTTTCAAGTCCAGGTTTTTGACATTACTAGAGAATCCCGTAGTTGCACATGTCATTTATATTAAATAATATTTATTTAACGATTGTATTATATGAAAGAGACGTATGCGTTTTTTGCTCACCCGCCTAGTGGAAAGTTGCCAGACATTCAGCATTTTCACTCGCCATTGTTTTAATTTTGATACATTGGGGAAAAGCTGGAGTGATGTTACATTGTGCAAAATATATGTGTATATCTGAGCCACCTTAGCCCATTATATATAAATGTGGCTGAGGAATAGTTCTAGCATGAGAGATTCAAATCTTGCTCGACTTAGGCATTAAAGCGGCATCTGTTTGTCAGTATA
Organism: Rhodeus uyekii; assembly: GCA_037043235.1. Lineage (NCBI taxonomy): Eukaryota > Metazoa > Chordata > Actinopteri > Cypriniformes > Acheilognathidae > Rhodeus > Rhodeus uyekii. Next base: position 528,983 of record JAWRVZ010000170.1, read on the forward strand.
CAGTAACACTGGTATTTTTGTCTGCTTTATTCTGATTCCACTGGAACAGAGATCTTTTGGATGAAGCACTGCATGCTAAACATTGCCTCTTTATGTTGCCTGTCACTGACTAGATCATTTAAAATGAAGTTTTGTATGGGGAAGATTCCGAGTGAAAAAACTTCCGGTATACAATCACTGTTTACAGCATACATGAAGAGAGATTACAGAATCACAAATCACCAAAGATACATACCGTATTTTCCTGCATATAACCCGCAGGTTATATAAGGGTGCGGGCTATATCACAATTTTTTTACACCTGATAATATTTCAATATATTTGTTACATCCCTAAAGGGCCAGTCACACAGCGAAAACTCATGAAGAACGCACGAATTACGCACAGATTTTCGTTTCTGCGCGGCGTGTGCGTCGTATGCGTAATTCGTCGGTGGAACTAACGAGGACCATCAGTGATTGTAAGTGGATGTGCGTCGAAGGTGGTTTGTGCGTGATTTTGAGTTTTGAACGGTTCAAAAATTTTCCGTTTCCGTGCGTTATTCATGAGTCGGCATGCGTAGTTTATGCGTTGAGTATGCGTGACATGCGCAGGACACGCGTCGGCCGTCAGTGCTTATGCGTTGGAACTGGTTAGAAAGCGCGCACGTCCACTGACGCCCCACCTTCATATCACTCATGAACCGCGCACTGCGGCGCACGTATCACGTTCATTCCACTGACAATGTGGATTCTGAAAGTGCTTGTTCGTGGAACGTTCGCGAAGCGAACGTTAATTTTTTAATTTTAATTTTAATTTTTAATTTAATTAAAAAAATTAAAAAATTAAATTTTTTATTAGTCCTTTAATTTTTTGGATGCGCTCTGTCAGTGATTCATGCATCGGGCGTGCACCGAATGTTAGTGGAATACTTTGGTCAATTTCTTGACGCACAAGCACGCACAAACCCAATCTATGCGTGATTTGTGAGTGATTCGTGCGCGATCGGCTGTGTGACTGGGCCTTAAGGACGTAAGTTTTTTTTTGCTGTATTTTCTTTCTGTTTTTCTTTCTTGTGAGGGTTGTTGTCTCTGGCGCTTGTACTGTCACTCTGACAGCTGCGCTGATAGGCTGTCTGACCTGTCAATCATGCAAGACGACGTGATTGGCTGTGCTGCATGAGGGCGGGCTCTTCTCATCTCATCCGATGATCAACACCTGTAGAATCGCTTCTTAAGGGACGAGCTGCTGCACAACGGGAGACACTGCTCTTTCTTTTTGTACTGATTCTGACTTGTGTTTGTTTTCTTATTGTGTGAATTTCACGCACAAGCACTGTGTACCAAGCCTGAACAGTTATGATAATTGACGTCATGCGAGCAACATTCGAAATGTGAACTAGCACAAAAAAGTTCAATCTATGGGTGTGGGTTATGCCAACAATTCTTTACACAAAACCCCAAAACCCGCTGGCTATATGAGGGTGCAGATTATCTGCGTCTGCGGGGTATATGCAGGAAAATATAGTATTTGTCCCTTTGTGTAAATGCAATATGATGCTGATTTTGATTGTTTTTCACTTTTGCCCATGTTTCCTTTTCCTTCCCAAATATTCTCCAGGGCTCATAGTCTCTGAGTGCTTAGAGCTTCAGTCATTATAAAAACATGAAGGTGAGCAATAACATTATAAGCCATTATCCAAGCAGGGGCGACATGTTCTCCTGTATTTCATACATATCTCATTAAACCTCACCGAGTTTCACGACGCTCAGCACAAAGCTTCTCACATAAAAGAGATCATATAAACTGCTCATGATATGGACGGTGATCAAAGTGTTGTAAGCGCTCAGGGACGATCCTTACAGCCAACAGCGTATATGAGTTAAGGAGAACGCACACTTGCACTTTAATGTGCTGTTATGCAGCATTTGTAACCACTAATTTTCCACAACAATGCAGTTAGAGATCTGGGCAGGACCATTAATTGCCCTCATGGTAGTACTGGTTACAATGGTGTGGTTGAGCACATGTAGTGCTGTACTAGATTCTGAATGTCTTCTTGTTTTTGAACACACCTTTTACTTTTCTGCATTTGGCTGACACTTTTATCCAAAGCGACTTGCATTGCATTCAAGAAACACATTGAACCAGTTCTTGCTTTCCCAGGGATCGAACCCATGACCTTGGTGTTGTATGCAATGCTCTACTGATTGAGCTACAGGAAGCTAAGATTGATCTCATTCTAGCGGCTTCTTTCGCAGCTTTAGATGACCCAGATGGGACTCGAACCCACAATCCTCAGCTCCAATAGCCTAATCCATTAAAATCCAAATTGCTTATCATGCCATTTCAAAGCCATATTATACAGTAATACCTCGGTTTATGAGTGACTTCGTATACGAGCAAATCAGTGTACGAGCATTGTATCGGAGTGCGAGAAAATTTTTCCCTCGCCTATGCGCATTTTTTTGTGGAAAAGTCGTAACGCTCAGCATCTTCGCGCACATTTTTACTGGAAATATCCTAAACACAGCCTCTCATAAAGCCCATCACCCCTTCACTCGTTCATTCTCTCAGCGTCGCTCGGTTCGGTTGCATCATTCACCACAGTGATACTTTTATAAGTGATTTACAGCGGTTTTACCTCGTGTTGTTAACATTAATTGTGATCGCTATTGTTCATGTAGTGAAATATATTCGTACAGTACAGCATATAGACAATGACCTCAAGATGAGGAAGAAGGGATGAAATTCTCCCTGTAAGCAGTAAAACCCTCCTCTCGTCTCCTTCACGCCACGCTACTCTAAGTATTTTTAGAGTTTAATTGTCAATTATGAATTAGTATTTATATGAGATCTTAATGGTTATAATTTTAACTGTAATTAATAGGGTAAAACCAAAAAAATATTTAAAATGGGCACTTATGGTCATGTGGAACAACTTAAACTTGTAAAACAAGGTATTACTGTATATAGAAGTCAGAGGTCACTCTTCTGCCGAAACTCAACTCGTGTATGACCATTACCGGAAGTCAGTGATTCTAGTTTATAAAGTTACAGATATGAATATTTTTCATTTCAGAAGCCCTTTGTTAACCCTCAGGCAGCAGTATGGATTACTTTTATGATGAATGAATGCAGGTTTTTTTAGAAAGCTTGGAAGAGCCAGGATTGTGTTTGGCTGAAACTCATATACACCTAGAATGGCCCTTTAAGATGGAATAAGTGTGTGCTACATGGATATATCGACTTGTTTTGGATTTGTGCACCCACCACTGCACTGCACTGCAAGTTGCAGAAATGTGCTCAGCTGAGAGCTGATAAATAAAGATGCATCTAAAAGAAAGGTTCTTCCTCTAAGGGCTTGTTTTTAGTGAAGGCGGGGACGTCCCCATGGGTACACTTGGCATTTTCGTGCTCTACGGCTTCGCCTGTACTCATCCAGGACACACACACATCTCTGTCCTCACATACACACATACTCATGCACACTGTTTACAACCTTGAAATCAAATAGCCCTTTCAAGTGCAAATGAATGCTCCTTTCCATCAGATAAGAGTGACGTGAACAGATTTGTAGATTTCCATTTCAAAGCGGCAGAGTTTGTCTTGATAAACAGCTCTCCGGCCTGATTGCAAACTTTACAAATCAGCTCCGAACGGCCAGATAAGCAGCCAACGTGACCGGCACCGATACAAAACGGACATGACTCTAGCAGAAACCTCAGAGGATGCACAAACATTTGAGTGGTTAAACAGGAGGGCTTGCTTGCATCACTTTAGTGTCATTGGAGTCGCTCGAGCTGCACAGCCGGGCTGATCAAACAGACTGGAGTTTGCCCGAGCAAATCCCGGTATCAGCAGAAAACAGTGTAAATCTTGTCTGCCAGGCACTTGTTCTGAATTCAAGCTGCCTTGTAAATACAATCGTAAATCTGCAGATAAATGTGATCGTTCACTTATAGATTAGCATGAGAGATTACCGCTAATCAGACGTTGTGGCCGTAACTCACACATGTAAACTATGCATTCGCGGCAGGAAAGCAAACACGCGCAGTCTTTGTTCAGAATGCAACTGTACACTGCGTCCATTTTTCATTTTATGTATGACTTGCCAGCCTGATAAATAATTTGTCACACTGGGAACGGAAGGTCAAGTTTGGCATTCATTTGTTAATATTATCAATGTTGTGCAGCTTAATATTATGTGGAAACTGTGATATAGTTTTCTTTGATCAATAGAAGGTTCAAAAGAACAGCATTTATTTGAAATAGAAATCTTTTATAACATCATAAAGGTTTGTACTGTCTCTTTTGACCAATTTCCACAACTAATATGAAGCAGAACAGCAGTTTTTGACATCATAACCATAAATGGATCATGTGACGCTGAAGACTGCCGTAAAGATGCTGAAAATTCAGCTATTTCAGAATAAATTACAACAGAAAATTTATATTTTAAATTGTAAAAATAGAGAATGATTTTAGAGAATGATTGATTAAATGCAGTCTTGGTGAGCAGAAGAGACTTCTTTCAAAAACAATACAAATCTTAATTATTTCAATCTTTACAGCCAGCATGGAAGCAAACAATGAACTCAGGTAACAGGAAAAACTAAAACGCAAAAATTATGATTAAGAGGTATAGAGGAAAGAATGTGAAGGCCAAGTATGGTTACACATCTGAATTTAATGCATCCAAGTTATTGCACACACATTATTAGGAGCAGTGAACACATACACACACTGCAAACCGTGGACACACACACCCAGTGCAGTGGAGCGAATGGGTGTTAGATCCCTTTCTCAAGGACACATCAGTCATTTCCTACTGGTATTGAGAATCGAACCCATAACTGCCCCTGTCATAATATAGAACATACATTAAATGTTTAATCCACCAGATGCTGATATAAGCACATCATATGCAAATCCTTATACATGTAAGCCATTCAACAGTCACATCCGTTATCCTTATGCATACTATTTAGTGGCTGTTTTAAAAATTCGTATTATCTTTTCAACACATATTGTATCAGTGCATACAGCGACTTGTTTACATGGGATTTAGCACAGACGCTCAGCGACGATATCAGTAATTCGGCTCCACCTGGTATCAAGCATACAGATATAGAGCTGGATCACCGTCCCACAAAGCCCCTGCGCACACATCTTTCCTATTCTATCAAGTCTGATCTGAAATGAAATGAATAATGTATGTTCTGCTAGGCAATAATTAATTGTTGTCTCCGTTGTTCCTGAGGAGAAACAAAAGTTGAGGAGACAATTGTTGACGTTCAGTGAGTATTTAAAGCGAGTGTGGACAGCAGCATTTATTTGTTTTGGTAAAACATAATGACAATTTTAGTTTTAGTCATATTAGAATAATCTAGAATGCTTGCACCGAGCTTATTGATGCACTTCCGTTTTGAAGTAGTGCAGTTCATTTATTTGTGTTTATTTGTCCTGTAGTCACCTAAAGGACTAAACACCACCTAAAATGAGTGTCCACAATAATCTAGACATTTTCAGAGACAGGAGGAGAGATATTCTGATGATTACTGTGTAAAGAATTTTCCAAACTCAATGGAACATGAAGCTTTAATCCGACATAAGCCGATCCGAGTAAGCGGTGGCTGGTAAACATGGTAAACGCGATTATTTCACCACAGGGTGTCAATGCTCGTCTAAACTAGTGACCGCGATACTGAAGTGTGTGTGTAACACTGTGTCTTCTTTGTCACCACCTGTCAGTCGTGTCATTGTTTCACTTCCTGCAACTGTCGTGTGAGCGCTTACTTGTTAAATCTTCCCGGGTGTTTCTCATTCCCTTTAGTATAAAAACCCTCTTGTGTTTCCCTTGTCTTTGTCGGTTGCTGAAGTATGTTGTCGTTGTCATGTCGTGTGTGGATGTCCTGTCTGTCTTCTCAATTCTCCAGAGTTTTGTTTTAGTTCAGTTAATGCACATGTGTGCTTCTTTGATTTTTGTATTTGAAGTCTTTTGTTTGAGTTGATTATTAAAGTGATTTTGAGTTTAAACCCTGCTCTCCTCGTCGTGACTCTCCGCATCGCACACGTTCTGTTCCTCGCAGAACGTGTGACAGTTCCTTGTGACAGTGTGAGACCTGATGATGACGAACCTTTATTTATTTGTATTCAATATTTTAATCACTTGTGTCACTGTTCATTGTCAATCATTTCACTGTATGCAATTTACATGTTTATGTCCACAATTCTAAATTAATATTCAAAGTAGTTGACTGTCATTCTCTTCAACTCAAAGATCAATTAAATATTTAACATCATTACATTTATTTAAGGCACGTGTACTGTGAATTCATTTAAAAACAATGGAATAAGGATGGAATAAGCATCAGTCAAATTCATTTAAAAATGTAAACTCAATAGGTATGAAATATATATCACCCTTTTAAAGAGCTATAAAATGAATGTGAATAGCATCTCGAAATATTTGTATTCAATTTAATTGTATTTTTGGTTGATTGCTGACATTTACTAAGAGTATAGAGCTATAAAATGGGTTTGTAACAGCTCAAATTATTTATTTTATTATAGTCCACTCTATATATTCTACTTACCTTGACTTTGCAACTAGCCTACATGTCAGCTAACTTTACTATAGGTAAACTGTGTAGAACCAAGTTGAACCCTAACACCTAACCTCGGCCACTAATACTCTAATGACAGTTAGTTGACATGTATTTGTAGTTACTTGGCTTGCAACGCCAAGGTTATGGGTTTGAGTCCCAGGGAAAGCATGATCTGATTAGAATGTCAATGTGTTTCTTGAATACAATGCAAGTCGCTTTGGATAAAAGAGTCTGCCAAATGTAAAAAAGTGAAAATGAGAATTGACTTCCTGAATATGAGCACGTTTGACAGTTCAGTTATTCTGAAACTCTAGAGATGACTGAATAAAATAAAACAACTTTTTAGGCACCTTTGCGATGTAAAGCACAATCATTGCTCATCTCAATAGCGCCAGCGGTGCAGCTGAGTTATTGGTTGTCCTTGCAGAGGTGTCTTCCTAAACCATAATTACAATGTCCAATCTCGCTCACAGTCTGACAGTCTCACTCCACCCTTTCCAGTCTCACGTCGTGATCCACATTCCATCTTCAAGACATCAGCCAATTCTGCCAAGCCTCCCGCCCAGAACAGCGGAATCAAATCCACACTCCATTCGGCCCCAAGAAAGTCTTTCATTATCCTCTCAGAAATCATATCCTGTCGTTTTTTGTAACTCTCCGTTTACACTTTAGGATTGCTTCATTGGCAATCATGTTCAGAATGGAATAGTATAAGTATAGAGTACATTATTTTGCAAATACAGAAGTAAGCTAAGTTCTGTGAACGTGTGAGACATCTGATTCATTAGCCACCATAAATAAATAATTCCAAGAATAACAATGTTTGCACTACAAACCAGTGTGGTTTAGTGGTTTTGGGCAGGTCAAATAAATGTATTGAACCGAATTACACTGGAAGCGACACATAATAAAGTCACAAACGGCTGTGTCTGCTTTTACCTTAAAAATAAGGTAGATAAAGTATCAAACAGTATTGTTGCACTGTTGCAAGTACATTGCAAAATAATGTTTTTTGAATGTATACTGGAATAATAAGTTAAAATCATACATTGCTTTTAGTCGTTCACTCATGTATCGTACGCACACAGATGCATTCATTATTTAAATCAATGAACTTACACAACGAAACACATTTGCATGCGTTAAATCAGGTAAAAATATCAGTAACTTAATTTGAAGGTGACGTACTTTCATGCATGCACTTATTAATAACAGCAATCAATCCCTAACCGCAACTCTTAGTTGTTCTTTAATGTTACTCAGAGCTTAATATAATGTAACTGTCACCTTAAAATAAAGTCTAACCCAAATATCTCTTGATATTGCTATTTTCTGCATTTGATGTACACTGCACAAGCCATTTCTGACACATGGCGTCTATATTTGACAGCCTGACATGATTGTGACAACACTAAATGTACTTCTAATGTCTGTGCCAAGGAATTTAGATGTCAATCACCCCTGTTTGACACCACCAGCTCATAAATATGCAGGCAAGTTATTTAACGCCCTTCACGACTGCTAATGTCTTTACAGGCCTCTATTCCATGGATTCCGGTTACGGAGATGCTTTATTCCCGGAGGAGCTCTGAGCTTTTCCCACTGACGCTTACGATGCTCTGAATTAGGACAAATCTCGTTAATTCGTCTTTAGCAAATGCAGCCCACCCATACTAGACCCATCCTCCCCTTGGGTGCGACTCCAACCCCCACAGAGGAACATCATTTGTTGCGTAGTTGAAAAAGACACAATTTTCCTAAAACCCTTAAAAAAGAGGCTCTGAAGTTACAAGAGCGTCGTATTCAGGCGGGATGGTGTGAATGAAAAGCGTAGAAGAAGTAATATCGAGTTCAGACACTAGTCCATCCATTCTCAGGACTAGAAGCGAGGTAATTAGGACTGCTGGGAGGGACAGAGCGCTACTCTCCTTCTCAGCAGGTCTTTTTTTCCCTGAAATGATTTATCTGGTAAGAGAAAATGCTGGAAGTGCTAGTCTGTGGAAACACGGACCTGAACTGCATGCAGAAAACTGCACTTTGTTTCCGTACATATCAGAAATTTGTGCATGCAATAGGATGAAAAATATTGATATCAGTATCCAATGGTTTCTGCAGTTTTTCTGGGGCTTTGTTTTAAAACTTTGACAATAACTGAAATAATTGGATCCTCTGTGGCACGTTTGCACATTTATAGCTAACCTGTGTTTATCTGTCTGTCATTCTCTCCATCCATCCATCCGTCTGTTTTTTGGGTTGTGTGATTGCTGTAATCCCAGTTCTAAGTTCTACTCAAGTCACCTTCACTTGAGGAATTGAGGAAAAATTAATTCCATCCACATGGTACAATGAAACTGCTCTCTGTGCATGAAAGTAAACTCATCCAGTAAAACCAGCAGTGAGGGTAGAATTGCTTTTTGAATATGACAGATGCTTTTTTGAAAAGAGCTTTTTGAAATATCCCTAACCAAGAAAATCCTGAAGGAATGTGTACTAGAAAGTAGGATTATCATAATTTGGAAGAATATTCCTTTAATTTCTTATATTATGTATTTTTATCATAATTATCAATGAATGTGTTGTATTGGAATAGTGTTTTATTACATCCTATTCCTTTCATGCCCAACAGGAACATTTGGTCCTATTCAGAAGGATAAAAGATCAGCTCGTAAATATACTTTATCAGTAGAAAAAACATTCATTAAACATTCTCATTCTCTTTATATTGAACCTTTTGCATAATGGGTTCTTTAAAAATCAAGAATAGAACCCTAACAACCTTTTGTTTCCCAAGTGTGGATGAATACCAACATTCAAGAAGGCCTTCAGAAAAGAACAAAAGGATAGTACATTGTCACAATACTCTCAAACAATTTTTTGAATAGCAGACAAACAATGTTTCAACTCTTTTGGTCTTTGTCAGGTAGTCAAAAACATTTTTTGACATACACCTGGGACAACAAATAATATGGCAATTAACCGATGAAGACACTTCGGACTCTCCAAAACAATACTTCCCAATGAGAAGTCATTTTCAATTGCTGTCTTGTTTGTTGTACGTCTTTAAAAACTTTCAAGCTGTACTATTTTTGAATATCTGGTGACTGAGGATCAAAACTTTATCTGTTTTCTAGATCGTTGTGTCAATCTTCTGTTTTTACATTGGAATCCTACAAAACAATTCCTATTAGGATTACTGATTCCAGTATGAACCTTTTTGCAGCTTTCAATTCACTAGTTTGTCACTTGAGCTGTTAAACGACAACACCAGTGACAAAAGAGTGCGCAAACATTCTCAAGTCACATTTGTTTCTTATAAATCCTGACGGGAATGCGATGACTATTTTGTGCGAGCACAACATCTACATAAGGCCTTTGGTCTTTAAGCCGATGCGGTGAGACTGTCTGCAAGGTAAGAGGTTGGGAGAGGGATTTTTTTGAAGAGGTTTAAAAGTGCTATTGTTACGGAAAGCACATAGTGTTCCCTGTCTGTCTGACATCGGCGTTCTCTGGGGGATTTCGTAGGCGAAGTGTGTGAGTGTGAGTGCCTTGACACGGGAACTAAGGTACCACTCGATGAAGGCAATTCTCTCTTTCTCTCTCTGCAATAAATGGAGTGCATATAAATATATATAAGAGGAACAATGATCTCATTAGTCACATTTAGCATGAAGAGTTATGGCCGTGTTGTTTAGTGGCACTCTATCCGTACTCTGGGAAAGCTGCTTCATGTCCACATCAGCGTTTGCCAGCTATCTGGGCCAGTGCATCATCAGCAACAATCCCAGCTGTCGGGCTCTCTGCTGCTGACAAAATGTCAACCCCAAACGTTCATGTGCTTTTATATGCGCCTTTATTTTCCCGCAGGCTATTGCTATTTTGATGTCTTCTGCTTAGGGGAACCCCCCCCCCCCCAAAAAAAAATTCTCAAGGGAAAGACAATTCTGTGATCACTCACCCTCAAGTTGTTTCTTTGTGACACCAAATCAGATATGCTAAAAAGTCTAAAAGCACCACTTTTAAATGTAACGAAAGCAACAGTCAAACTTTGCTGTAACATTTGCAAAAGGGGGTGCGTGAGTTGATGAAAGCTACAATGTAACATTAAAACTAATAAATAGGGATGCACTGATTATCAAATCAAAAGGTGTGATTAAAGAACTGCATAGCTGTTGCGCTGCGTGTTTCTGAGTAAACCGTGTGTTACTTTGTGGAACGTGTGTGATGCGGATGACACGACATTGAACAGGATGCCAACAAAAACGTACTTTCTTATAAATATAAACTAAAGACTTTAAATATAAATCAGAAAGCAGGCAAAGGCAGAAACAGGCAAGGCCATCCACACGGGAATAGAACAACGTAAACATAAGATTGACACCGACAAGGAAACACGAGAGGGTATTTATCATTGAGGTTATGAACAACACCTGACAAGACTAAGGATCACAAGACAGATGCAGGAAGACTAACAATGACCTTACTGACAGGAAGTGTACCAGATCTGGACATGACTGACAGGAAGTGTAACAAAAGACCCTACAGACAGGAAGTGACAAAGAAGACCCGACAAACAGGAAGTGCACAGGCGATACAAAGCACCATAAACAGTGTAACACCGTAGTATAATAGCGTGTTTTCAGAGCAGCTTGGTTCACAGTAAATGTTGCTTCTCACAAAGTCCATCTCTACCAGCGCTGCGAGTTTAATGTTCATTTAGGAACGAAATGTGCGGTATACTTACACATTTTCAATGTTTTTTGTGGATAGTTTAAATAATTTCACCAATACTCCAACAAAATAGAAGCTTAACTTTTGATGTCAAAAGCTTGAGAGTTTGAATATTTGAAAGAGAACAATTTGTATTTGTATTTGTATTGTAACTTCTTGTATCAGTGAACCCAAGTGTGACATCAGTCAACCATGAACATACAAATGTGTGTTGTGAAATGATTGCAATATTACCTTTAAAATCTCAGGAGATACATCTTAATCCCAGGTGTAAAGAGCGTACAAAATAGAGGCTCCTAAGGGTTCCCCAAAGAACCTTTCAGTGAACAGAATTAATATAACAGAACCATTTTACAGTCTAAAAACCTTTTTCCAGAAAATCCTTCTTGTAAATGCATGGATGTTAAAGGTTCTTCAAGGAACCGTCAATGCGAAAAAATAACCTTTATTTTTAAGAGTGTTCTCAAAGAACATGTTTTTTCCTTGTCCTTGTCCTTCAGCGTGGAACATGATTTCCGGCTTCAGGAGGGTCAGGTGACGCGAGCGTGGAAGGTTCCGGAGCAGCAGGAATCGGAGGAGAGCTCTCCTCAGCTGGTCTTTCCTCCTCCTCGCCAGCAGGACTCTCCACAGGCCCTCCAGACGGTCAAGAAGAGCCGCAGGAAATGCTTCTGGTTCCTTTGAGCACTTTTTTAGCAGGACGTGACATCATTAGTCAACGAGGATGGTTTTCCAACCAACCTTAAGCCTCTTCTCTTCCGGTCCCGTTTAGAGGCACATCATCCACTACATGCAATCCTTGACAAGGAGCTCTTATTTATTATCTTTTTTTAAAACATCTTCTGTAATTTTCACAGGAAGTTAATTTTTTTTATCAAAATTTATGCCGTGGGCTTATTTCAGATTTATAGTCCATGGAGTGGATTAAAAACGTTCCACTTCCACAAAAAAATGTAACTATTTCCTATTTTAAGTGAATTACAGGTGTTGACCAAACATTTTGAGCGTTTGTTTTTGCCTTTTGGAGAAGATGGCTAACATCACTCAGCACATTTAAAGTGTTTATTCTGCTTTAATTTTCCTGATTCATGGTGGTAATTCATGTCCCAAAATCTTGAAAGGGTGAGAACGAAGGGGGAAAAGGGGCTTTTTGTTGGTTCATGTACTCTGTGAACCAGTACTTACTACCTGAACTTCACAGCAGGCGGTGATTGATACACACTGACAACGGGAGACAGGACGTTAAGGACAAACGACATTAAAGAGAAACAGATAAAAAGAGGAATTACAGGTAAGAAATGGAAGCCAGATTACTGATTCATCATTTTGGAGCAATGAGGGTCAAAACACCAGCTTTTATACTATGAAAACGTTTCAACAAATCAATTATTCCACTTGCTTAACGCTTTTATGTAGATGATCTAACAACTATACACGCACGGCGATATTAAGGCAAAGATAATGGGGAGAAAGTGGATTTAAGAAGTGTGTCATATCATTCTTTGTGAATGCCTAATTTCAAAATCCATTAAAAAGCTCTATAAAATATTTTACTACTCAAAAAACGATTTTATGCACCTTTTATTTGTCTTTTTATCATAGAAGATTCAATCACAGATATTTTGCATACATGATAAATACACTTGACTACTTCACTAAAGGTGAAGAACTTCACTACCAGAATATTGCTGTGGAATAAAACTAAACGGCAAAATAACACTTTCTTGTGTGTATTCTGAAGCGTATGTTTGCAAATACCTGTTACTCTTAGCAAAGGGGAAAATGTGCGATGCGGAGAGTCACGACAAGGAGAACAGGTTTCAACTTAATCTCTTCTCTTTATTTAAAAACCCTCAAAACAAAACACACTTTAAATAAGAAACGGCATCCACACACTGCACCAACATTAGACATGACACTGTCAACAACCGACAAAGACAAGGGAAACGCAAGAGGGTTTTATACACAAGGGAATGAGGAACACCTGGGTGGATTAACAATGTGATTGATTACAAGACAGGAGCATAAAGGGCACAGGAAGATACACAAAAGGGACCCGGAAGTGAAACATGACACACCTGACAGGAAGTGACAAATGACCTTACACACAGGAAGTGCACAGGTGGCAACAAACAGGACAAAGGGTAACAATACCTACAACAATAATGTAGGCTATTTTTATTTTGGGCCTGTAAACTATTCCAGCTCCAGAAATGTATTGACTTCTCGCCATACAGTGTATGATTCAGACATCGTGCACATTCAACACAACTACTATGACCGTGAAACTACAAACAACAGACTAAAGTAAGTAAGACTTTTCCAGTGACTAGCTGCTTTTTTATTGAATGTGTATATATTTAAAACAATATAATTGCTACGGTGAGTGTTGGTGTGCGATGCGGAGAGAAGCGAGGAAACAGCAGAATCCAAAGAAACAGGCTTTATTCAAAACTCGCGAAAACAAAAGATTTTAAGTGCGGAACAGAAACGGCACTACTTTGTGCAAACCTGGAGACACTTGGAATAACACGGAGAACACGGAAATGGCATCCAAATATTAACGTCAACGATTGACAAAGACATGGGAACACAAGAGTTTTATACATGACGAAATGGGTAACAACAAGATAAGTGATTAGTAAAGGACAGGTGCAGGAAGATACATAGAAGGGACCCGAATGTGAATAACCTGACGAGATATTATTATAATATTTAATATTATTATAATATAATATTTCCACCTTATGTGCCTTCAGTGCAAGAAGATTTGAGGAGTAGATAATTGCTTTGTCAGAGTTCCTTCACTGTATTTTAATTTAAATAATGAGCTTCAGAGTAGCTCATAGGCATAAAAGACACTATTATGTATTGAGGCAAGTTCATAAAGGCTAATGAAACGGGTGCATTTGATTCACGTAATATTTAAATTTCACTCATTCAAAAGAAATAAATTTGAAAGAAGGTACAGAAAGAGTTTCGCCCTATATATTTCACAAAGATTTCCAGTTTATTCAAAATATTATTAAAGGAAAATGAATGATATAAATGTTTAATTTAAACATTCGGTGCACATAAAACGCGGCACAGGCACATTTAAACTTGCCACTTTCTTCTCCTTTGAAGATTTTAAGCTTCTGCTTCAAAAAAAGCTCTTGTGTTTGTCGGAAAAGCTCTGTGCTGGAACACAGGTGAGCGCAGCCGACTTCACTCATCCACTCCAGCTAAATTCAGCTGAATACTGGCCTGAGGCTGAGGAAGACACTTCCACTGAACTCTACATGCTAGTGAGATCCGCTGGGAGTTTGGAGTGGAAATGCTTCTGTCATGTATCAAGCTAAACCGTCTTACAGAGTTTTTCAGCTAACCGGAAGCATTCTCAAAACTTTGACTAACGTTCTGGTGAGGTTCTCTCAAAGTTAGGAACAAATGTTCTTCCAGTAATATTAATAGAAAACTTGCTCAGAGGTATCTGTTCTTTAATAATGATCTCAAAACATTGACATAAAAACGTTAATTATACATAGTTCATAGAACATTTTTCAAAAAAACATTTTAGTTTGTAACTGCTTAGAACTTTCCCATAATGGAAGGTATAAGTAAATACAATGGAATGTTCCCTTAATCTTTTGTGGAAGACCAAAAAATGTTCGTCCAATCATTGCCTTCGCTCAATGTAATGATAGGATGTCCAACCTGCCTGCCAACATATGTATTTTCATATCCAGAGTTATGGACAAACAACAGTTCTTTCTAAACCAAAATCACAAGCTCCAGCTTTAATTTTAGCCAGTATTATTCATGCAAAACATTTTCACGCCTCTATCATATATATCTGAATAGTTGACGTAAAAAACACTTACATATTTCATAGGATTTCATGTGACCCCCAATATACATTTCCTTATCGGTGGTCTTGTAAACTCGCTTTAACTATAAACCAGTTCTTGGAAAACAACAGCACAGAAAGTGTATATGTATATTACATATAAATCTCATTTCTCAAAAGCACTGTATCTGTATTCAATGCCAGTGATTCATTACCAAGCAGAATGGATGATCCGGCCAGCAATAAAGAGCAAAGCAGACAATGCAAGATATTTTGTCAGGCTGTCACATCTTTGCATAGACATCTAAAAAATATGCTACAGAAGCTGGAATCAATTTTTTTGCGTTCCATTAAAATTTACACTAGTCAGAACTCTGGCATCCAGAAAGCCCAGAATCTGAAATAGACCTGCATATTTTTAAAGAATGCATATAAAACCTTGTATGGAGGCATTTTTATAGACTTCATGAGCAGGCTATGGTTATACACCTCAAAAAAAAAAAAAAAAAAAAATCTGCTGCTTGTTCAATTAAAATGAGATAATTTCTACTCAATTTCATTGCTTTCTGCTTAAATATGATGGGACTACATGAATTCCTTTAATTGGATTAACTGTTCACAGCATACGTTACATGGATCGGGTCCAGGAACTGAATGTTTTTGTGAATAATATGTAACATAACTGTAACATTTTAAGTAAAATGAGCAGTTTTTCAAAGGACCAACAATTATAAGAACGCTGTCATTGAGTTTAGTGTGCACTTTTCAAGAAACAATTGCTTTTTTTGCTTAAACCTATAAAATGACTAATACTGAAAACAAAACAGCAAAAATACATTGTGCACACCTTGCAGCAAACTAATATGAAGACAATTTATTGATTCCTTTACCGTGCAGCTTCAAAGTGCAAAAATATGACTAATGGTGTATCATAAACATAAATAGCAAAGAGAAAAAACACACTCAAGCATTTGAGGATCCATTTAAAAGTCTAATAACCCCTAGAAGGTATTAAATCTTATTTAATAGGGCTAATAGACAAAACATCATCAAAAATGGAGAGCTAATCAGTGTTACTAACACGAGGCTTGAAATGATGATATATTCGGTACACTTCGCTCTGGCTCATTGAGTGCTCATTAAAATTAAAATGAGATTATGAAACACTAGAGCCATATTCATGTATCTTTGTAATGATTTGCAGAAATATGACACAACATATAAATGTGATACAATTATTTCAAACAAGTCTTATTAAAAAACATTGAAATCTATATTCACATCGACAATAACAGAAATCCGGTATGGCTGTCAATTGATTGCAATAATTTCACTTGTAAAATTAGCATTTCTATTAGTATAAAAAATGTGAAATACATGAAGTAAATACAACAGGGAACACAAACTTGTTAGGAAACAGAAACCTCACAAGCTTGCTTCAAATATATTATATGTATAGATATAAACATTTAAATGTATAAGCTATGTACACATTTATAGCAGTGAATTCAAATTAGGTGTAACAATTTTACAATATTAGCATAGTGTTTTTATTTTTTTATTTGTAAATTAAATGCTGTGTTTATCCATCCTTGCATTGCAAACAAGCAAAGATGGTCCAAAACGAGTGTATGCGAGATGAAGGTGAGAAGATGAAGATGAAGATGAAGGAAACATTTTGTTTTTATGTTAACAAAACTTAAGAAAACAGTGATTCACACAACGCATTACAGACTGAGAGAAACACAGAGATTAAATACACAGAGTATGATTAGGGGAATGGACACAGATGAGAGACTAACGAGGTGATTGATGACAAGACAGAGTTTTAGGGTTACACTTTAGTTTAGGTTACATTTTCCACTATTATCTATGATATTGGCTGTTTATTAGTACTTATATTAATCTCCTTGTAATTGGGAGCATAGGCATGTCTTGAATGCCTGTGCATTTATCCGGCCCAGGTCGAAATATGCTGCAATGTGAATTCTGAAAAGTCAAAGGTCTGGTATATGACGAATCCAAAAGTAAAGTCATTTGAAATAGGTTGTCAGTTCCTCTTTCCCTTCGTTGTCAATCAATTGCACTCATTGATTCAACAGCCGTGCTGTCATGCCCGCTGCCCTACTGTCATAAAAATCTCATGAGTGTCTGTTTGCTTGTTCCAGATCCAGCACTAGTCATTTCGAATAGGTTCAAAGCCATCTCGTCTCTGAGTCACCAAGCAAAACTCAGCGGGCATGTAAAATGTGCTCTACAATATGCATTCAAAAGGAAAGACAGATAGTCTGACACAAGTCCGACATGAAGGACCAAAATACAGCAGTGGATTTGTTGGATGATCTAGCAAAGCCCGAGGCAGATTTCAGCTACAACTTCTGTTTCCTGCTGTGGAAGGAGAAACATTGCCCCCAGCTTCCCTGGAAATCACACAGAGAACCAAAACCAAAGCCCAGCAACTGGGGAAAAGCTACTGTCCCCCAACACACTCGAAGGATCCAACGGTTCCACAAATCAAAGAGACCAAAGAGGCTAACTTCCCAATTGAGACCAAACTGAGAGGCCAGTTAGTCACCGTATCTTTACCAAAAATTAAGCATTCTGTTTCAACAGAGAAAATGTGTATTCTGTCGTTAGTCACAAAACCTTAAGACTTTTGTTCCTCTTCGAAACAAATGAAGATCTTTTTAATGAAATCAGAGATCTCTGTCCCTCCATTGACAGCTACGCAATTACCACTATCAAGTCCCAGAAAGTGACTCCAGTGGTTTAACCTCAATTTTATGAAGCAATGCAAAGGAATTCCTTGCAAAAATGAACTTGTGCTAATAGTATACTTCTTTTCAACTAAAACATAAAGCACACTTTCAGTCTACTTTTTATGTACTTCTCAGAAATGTACTTAAAAGTGCACTTAAGTATACTTGACTTGTCCTGACAGAAAAGTCAAAGTATATTTGGTCTATACTTGTATTCAATCTTTTGATCGAGAAATAGGTTACTTAAAAGTTTAACTAGGTATACTTGGATTGTAGTTGTGTTTACTCTTGATTGATTAGCCTATTAAATACTTTTTTGCACATAGTTTTACATAATGTTTTATAAACTTGCATTGTTTGATAATATTGATTTATAAAAAATAAAAAAATGATATTTTCCTAATCTAATTCTGAGTATCTGCATTTTTATGTAGGCTAGACCACTGGTAGTGTAAATAGGAATTTGCTTCAAATCAACTTTACTCCACCATTGGTGTTGTCCCCACCATTGACTGAATTTTCCAGCTATCCGTGGTTTTTACTGTTATACGGTAAGGGGGCGCTGTTACGCATCTTCTGAATGAGTACAGAATCCAGTGTTGCCAGATTGGGCTGGTTCCCGCCCAATTGGGCTCCATTTGGTCACGTCCGACCGGAAAAAAATGCATTGGGCTGGTCAATAATAATTGGGTTTGTTTTTGATGACAAACCCGCCCAAATTACATATATAAATGCATATAAATTCCATTAAAACAAGCCTACAATGCATATAAATTCCACTAACCCTCCTCCCCTGTCAACAATTTTGGTCTTGGCGGGTATTTTTGTAAATGGGCGGGTTTTTTGCTGTAGTTGGGCTGGAAATCATCAGTCCAATCTGGCAACACTGACATAATCTATGGATCAAAACACAGGTAAAGAAGAAAGCTATAAGTATGATGTTATGTTCACTTAAAGAAAACGTAAAAGTATATTTGCAGTAAAAAATTGCTAAACTAGTAGTTGCTGAGAGCTTGCTTCAAAGTGTACTTTCATAAAGTAGAAAAATGTGCACCTTCACTTGTCGTAACAAAAAACATATTTGTGTACTCTAAGTTTACTACTGTTGCACTCTTCAAAGTATACTTTTCCATGCTAAAAAGTGGCGAATTTAATCCCAAGTAGTATTTTAACAGTTCTATACTTACAAGCATTGATATTAGTACACTTACTACATAAAGTATACTTGAACTTTACGTAAAATTAACTTGAAATATACGTGTGCTTGCATTGTTTCTGAATAAGAGGAAACCCTGGAGCTCTTGTTGCACAGTTCAGGCGTTTCTGAAGATATCCACACAAACAATGACAATTTAAACCCACTCATGTAAAAACAGACCATTGAGAGGGCCTGAGTTTACTTTAATATCACTGCTACCGCTCATGCATGCCAATCAACCAACTTATGTGTGTGAAATTCAGGTAGCGTATTCTTCACTGCGGCACCCAGACAGAAATGAAGAAGAGGAACAAGAAAGATATGACAAATCAAGAGAGAAGGAAAAAATGCGGGATAGATTCTGTGCATGAGCAATTGAGAGGGGAAAGTAGGGTAGAGAAGGAAAACACACAAAGCATGCTGAATTTGTAGTTGAATTAATTCATGCCTCTGGCAATAACAAAGGAGAAACAAGCTGATAAGTTCTGACAAGGTGAACGGGCCGCGGCTATAAGCCTCCCTTACCACTGCAGTCATACCTACAACATTTAAACGTACACACACAGGAGCAAACATACAAAGAATAAAAATAGAGAGAACAAGAAAAGCAAAGACATGGAGTTAAAGGAGCCGGCACAAAGAAATTGCCCCTGCTGCCAGCGCTATTTATTTGCGTGGGCTAACTACAACCAAATCACTGAAGATGCATGTCTCTTTTAAAATAACCCGATAAAGAGTCTGTTCGGCAACGTTTAGTCCTGGCAGTTTAACACCAAACCTAGAGTTATAGGGATATGTTCACAACCTGATTGGTTGGCTTTTATTTTGAGATGGAAATTACCGAACATCTAAATCAGTGCTGTGTTCTGGGATAAACGCTCTCGTTGTGTGTGTGTCATTACATATGATGGTATTTTGAGCAGCTGAACTCGTGAAGAGCTTTTAAAATGAGTAAAGTCAGGAATCCCTCCATCACACACACAAACCTAGATCTGCTGAGAGGAGACGCGGTTCTGACGTCTGAACCCAACTGTGATGAGCAACATCACCACTGTGAGGAGGAAAGACAGATTTCGGTGCTTTTTAGGGTTGCATCTTGTGACATCATGTCCTGTTTTTGGTTTGTTTAAATGTCTTTGGTCCGTGTTGCGTTGATATTTCACGAGTCGCACCAGAGTTGGTTTGGTTGTGGAGTGAGACTCATCTTTTCAGGGTCTCGCTCCTCTTGTTTTGTAACTCCAGGATTCAGACGGCAGCGTCACACTCATTTAAATGAACCGCATTAACAGAGCAATCGCACCCGAGCTCGTTTAAATCCAACAAAACATGCCAAGTGTGAACACAATGTTATCTGGTCTTTAATAATGTCCAACAACAATAGCACAATCATACTTTGTTGATGGAGCTTTTCTCCATCTAACATTTCCAAGAACATTCAAAGTAACATTCTCATAACGTTTGAAGAATGATACAATGGAATGTTCACATAATGTTCACATAACCAAGAAAAAGCTTTTTAAAAACATTTTGAAAACTGGACGTTTCAAATGTTCTTAATGTTAGTAAAACATTCTTAAAACATATTTTTGTTAGCTACGTATAAGTTTGGTGAGTATTACTTAATAATTTGTATTACTTGCAGGAAGACAAGCTCTTGTAATGTGCATTGAGCGCATTATCGCCTATTCAGATGAAAGGACAGACAAAGGGTTCTTCATCTCAGGAATCCTAATGATTGTTTACATAGCGCTGTGTATGTTGTTTGGAGCCTATATGTCGTCTCATTAACTTTAATGGATGCAAGAACGCCTCTTTTGAAAACGTTCCCCCAGAGATATGTTTACCTGGCTATCTTCCTCCACACACTCATATTTTTGACTGTACTTTGTGATGAATAGCGACATAAATCACTGCTGGCAGCCCGGTAAAACCTAAACTCCCATCCAGAAAAGACAGCATGTTAAATTAAGAGATGTAGAGAACAGCAATAAATCTCTCTTGGCTAACCCTCTCTCTCTCACTTTCTCTCTGGAAACAAAGTCATCAGTAACTCTTCCACTCTGTCCACTTTATCAGGTATGGCTTTATCTCAGACGGTCCATCATTCTTTCTCTTTCTTTGTTCGTCCATCCATTCTCTCCTGTCAGAGCTTCACATTGAGTAAAGCTTAAGACAAGATGACAGTATGTGTCACAGTTAATCAGAACATATTTGATGTTCAATACTGTTATTTAGAGCAGAAAAAAATTCACGGTGCTTGGGACAATTCAGAGTGACACAGCAGAAGAATGATTGATCTATAAGCCTATACGCATTATTGATCAGTGAACTCAACTGACCGATCAAAGTCAAGTGAAGTGATCACGGCTGGTTAACTTGACTATTTTTAAGAATCTTACTGAAGGTTACGGAGGTAGGAGACTCTGTATAATGCCTCAAAAACAGTATAAGTCAAGAATGTCTGCGTCCAAAATCACATACTTCCTAACTAGGCGAAAAACACGTGACAACAGAAGTACAGTGGTACCTCGAGATACGAAATTAATCCGTTCCGAAGCGGCCTTCGTATAATGAGTTTTTCGTATCTTGGAACACATTTTACATGTAAAATGGCTAATCCGTTCCAAGCCCTCCAAAAACACTGCATTAAATTTCATAATAAAGCTAAATTGACCTATAAACAATGAAATAACGTAAAATGTCGAAGCTTACCTTTCGAGTGAGGCTATCTCCGAAAGTGGCGGCAGAGGAGGACAAACGGCAGATAACGTACGTACACTTAACTTTACGAAAACGCATAAAAAATGTAAAGTTTCGGGTGTGGAGTGGCTGAGCTAAAGCACGCCAGCACGTACGTATAGAAGATGCATGAAGGGAGGGATGCTGTCCAATTAGAGAGAAGGATCTCATGGCTTGGCTAGCATCAGGAACCAATGGGAGAGCAGGAGGATGGTGGCGAGTTACTATAACTAAGATGGCGGCGTGAAAAATTGTTATGGGGCGAATCTCGGACTTTCAGAAACCTTTCGTATCTTGAAAACTTTTCGTATGTAGAGCAGTAATATTTTTCGTCTTTGCTTTCGTAACTTGGATTTTTCGTAAGTTGAGCCTTTCGTATCTTGAGGTACTACTGTACATCTGAATTCACAGTCCTCATAAAAGAGTGGGCAAAAAGTACCTGGAAGATCTCTAGGGGAGATTCTGAAGTGTGTATACAATGGACACTTTACTGTCCCATGAGGCCATGGGAGACACACAACTGATGCTGGATTACCATCGTAATAAAAGCAACTACTTATTCAAAACTTTCCTGTAGCTCAAACAGTAGAGAATGACGCTTACAACACCAAGGACGCCTATCAGAGTCAATCATGTTGCTTCACTACCATTCACAAATCCTCTCCTGTGGCCTCATGGGATAGTAAAGACAGCTTTCCTGTAGCTCAATGGGTCATGGGTTCGATCCCAGGGAAAGCAAGACTGATGCAACGTGTTCCTTGAATGCAAACTCATTCGCTTTAGATAAAAGTTTCTGCCAAATGCATGAATGTAATTGTGAAGTGTCCATCGTATGCACACCTTAGAATCTCGCCGGAAATAGTAGTTCATCAGGGTACTGTAACACATACTGTTTTTTGCCTGATCAAAAACATTGATTTATTCAGGAACACCTTTATTCTGCTGTGTATTTGTGTAGAACTATTTTACTATTTTATTTTATCTGAAATAGACAAGATTCTGCAAGTAGCATTGTATCAATGATATTTGATAGCTACTAAGATACATACTGCATGTAATTTAGTTTTTACTTAATGTAATAGAAATCAATTGTCAATTGATCTTGCTATATGCTTCCATTGTTTTTTGTTCTGTTATTTTACAAGTTTCAAATAAAATAAAACTTGGTTTAGTGAAAATGCATAATTGATTAGGATATTAGGAAGTAAGATAGTAATCTATTTTAATCAAGTAATAGCTTTAATCACTGCAGAATTTGACTATAGAGTCCGTGGACCGCCACTACACATCATTATTCGGTTCTATATGTTTGGCATCATACGGCATGATAACGCAGCTTCGACATGCATGAGAAGGCTTTCATGCCCCAATATAATGTGCTCTCGGTACATACATCACAGAGAACAAGTTACGTGGAAAAAATAACAGCAGGAGAAAATGAACAACAAAGACACCACTTTTAACCAGAAGGGGAAAAACACTTTAACAACTCAAAAAAAGGAGCAGCATCAAAAGAAAAGGATGAAAGGGGCCAGTGAGAACACCGCTCACATGAAAGCGAGGGGAAAATGATCCAGGGTGGATTCTGCGCTCCTGACTCCTGAGGTGAGACGGGAAACGAGCGTTTACACCCACATGTGTCTTTCCACTTGAACGGATTGAATGTTCTTCAGAGATTAATCACCATGATGTATAGCCACATCTCATTAATAAATGAAATGCAGAACAGCAACAGAAAAAAAAGCCATTAGAAGAGAAGCTATTAGACTGTCATACGAACATATCGTTTTTATTAATGTTTTGCGTCATTTTATATTATTGATGTGTGTTTTTGTCTTTTTTCTATTACATGTCTTTATAGCTTTTATACATGCAATTTGAGGATTTTTATATATTTTATTAAGGAACGAAAATGTTTTTATGGTCTTAGTTACTTGTAATATAACAATAGCCCATATTCACAGCATATCCTTCTTGACTTATTTAAGCTATTTTACACAGAGTTAAACACAAACATATATGAAATCATTATGATGTACGCCGTCTCAGAATGTTTAGATCACATAACTTGCAATTTAGTCCGTGTTCATAATCTTCAAGTACACAATTCCCAATATTATATTTAAAATTTAGACTTTACTCTAAGTCCGTCAATCGATTATATATCTTTATCCAATTACTTGCATCGAATGCTGAATAACTCATTACATGTATCAAGACTCAAGTCATTTTATTGACGTGGTCAAAGGCTTTACATTGCCAAAGCATTAGTAATCACACTAAATCACATTTTTCAAAACTTGCTAGGAAAAGCTACTGAATGAAGATTCAAAAGACATTATTATTATGGCAAATGATGAGTAAATCTCAATGATTCAAAAAGTGGTAACTTTGATGCTCCTGAGCTGATGGGGGCAGTAGAAGGACTAATGCTGTCATTTCAGTTGTTTAGTAAGACAAATAAAATGCAGTGAAGGAAAAGGCATGTGATTGCTCTCTGCACCTGCAGAAACAGTCGATATTTGATTAGAAATCTTTCAGTCATGAAGACGCCTGCTGTTGTAAGTTACAGTGATGCAAATGTGTTGTGGGAGCTGACATTTGTCCTAGGCCATATTGATACTGGCAACCAATTGTGTTTTTTTTTTTTATTGGGATTCCAGTATTTGTTATTCGAATAGGCCTACTTTATATTCGGACACACTGCTCATTTGGAGTATTTTTTTCCGCATACTTGTACAGGTGGGCAGTATTTGATTTTGGACGCAGGGTGAGGCTAACGTCTGGATTGGCCTACAAAAGTATGTCATCACTGCAGCACTTGTGTAAATTATTTAACAAACTTTAATGGTTTAACTTTAAAAATCGAACTGGATTGCAGTATCACAGCGTGTAACGTCACAAGGGCTTGTTTCAACATGTCTGTTTGTGTAGTACAAAAAATCTCAAATTTAAGTTCTGCCAACTCAATCTTGGACGTTGTTAAAAATAATTCAATTATTTTGAGTTCTGCTTACTTTATTATTATTTATTTATTTTTTATTCTGTTCTGGTATAAAATTCAATTTTAATGCTTCCTTAAAGTCCATATTCATATTAAAGAGTTATTCATATGGTCATGAACATGAATGACCCAGCTGAGGTTTTAGTGGTTGCGTCCCATGAGGATGGAGTGCTGAAGTTCCTGGAAGATAATCTGTCAGTACTCCTCCTCTTAGTCTTGTCTCATAAATTTCAAAAACACAGAATCACTGTGGTACTGATGGAAAGGAGCCTGGTGAGATAGAGAGAGATTGAAAAAGATAAATTAGAGGACTGAGAGATTGGTGGAGGGAAAGTCAGAGGTGAAGGTGTAGGGGAACTTTCCACCCAGGTTAGCCGTTGGCAGGTCAGTCACAGACTAAGGTTTGGAACAGTGACAGTGATAGGAATAATATGTTTTATTCAAAAGGATGAAACAGCAAGTGGGGCCGCCAAAGCTCTCAGCGATTCAGACTTCTTGTCATTTGCTGGGGTTCAATTAAGCTGCAAAGTATCAGGTTGACGTGAGGAGAGAGCAAAAGAGGGGAGAGATGGCTAGGGAAGCCAAGTATAAACCAACACAGAATCTGTGAGAAAGCAAGGACTATTCAGGATTGAAATTCCCTCATTTTCAGAGAAGAAAGATGTGTCCTCTCCTTTTGCATGTATTCTCTCAAAAATAAAGATTCTTTATTGACATCAAAAGTTCCATGAAGAACCTAAAACAAAAGAAAAAACTTTTCCAAAAGAAATGTCATTTTAAGAACTATTTGGAGGTTCTTTGTGGAACCAAACATGGGTCTTCTATATAGAATTGCTTAGGGCTGTGCGATATTGATAAAAACTGAGATTTTATTAAGAATGATGAGACAATATTTTGCTGAGTGTGTTGTTGTGCTGGTACAGGTTTAGGACTGCCATGGACCGCTGACTCCTAAAGTTTTTTATATTCCTCATATTCTGTGTGGCGGTCAGTTTGCAGCAGTGACTGACATTATCTTTTTCAATAAGTTTAAACCGATTTTTACCTTTATAAAACCATTTTCTCTAGCCTACTTAAATGTTTGCATCCTCTTTTGTGTCAAATTCTTACTTTTAATCAATAAATTAAATTTTTCAGAAGCTGCATCGGAAGAAATATTTATATTTATAGTCTGATTAATGCATCTCAGAGGCTACACGAATGCATTTAACTTGCTGTTACAAAAACACATAAATAATAGTTTGATGTTTGAAACATGAAACGTTAAATTGTGATACGGTAATGCCTTGAGATAAGAGTGTCCCGACATACGAGTATTTCGAGATACAAGCAAGCCTTCGAGCTAATTTTTTGCTTTGAGATACGAGTAAATATTTGAGATACAAGCTGCTAAGAGATACTGACACTAAGTGTTCAGCACTCAGAGCAGCTCAAGCGCCTCACTCATTCACTTCACGTGTTCGTTGACTTCCCTAAGCATCTGCCACGAGTCTTCCTGTGGTGTGTGTTATATACATTTCTGGGGTAATTGCATATGACCTCCACTAGAGGCAGCTTGGTTTTACAGCGGGGGTTACCGGGGGCAACGAGTGATTCACGAGTATTAAGCTGGGAGCAGCACGAGTTATGAGTTTTCAATAATAATACATATGAGCTTCTGAGTCTATCAATACACAACACGGGAAGAAACACTACACTTCCATATTGTGTTTGCGTGATCAACGTAATTTACGTAATCTACGTTATCCCTCCTCCTCCCCCTCCTCCTCCACACAAGCCACTACTGTATCGTCTGTCTCGAAGTTAAGAACTCGTAATTAAAACCACATTTTATTTTATATCACAGGAATCCTTATACAGTATACTATAATTGTGTGTTTCTGTGTGTGTGTGTGTGTCTCTATAGCAAATAAAAACGTTTTTTTCCATTGTTATTAGCATTATTAAAGGAGTTTTTTAGAGGGCTGGAACGGATAATTTTTTTTCCTGTTATTTTTTATGGGAAAAAATGATTTGAGATACAAGCAATTTGAGTTACGAGCTCAGTCCTGGAACAGATTATGCTCGTATCTCAAGGTATTAGTGTATTTGAAATTCTTAAAAAAATGAAAAGATACTTTAAATGTGAAATTAAAACTGCCAGTTAGTGACAACAAGTCATTGTTAATGAGTGAGTTATTGAATTACTCATTCAATTGATTTTGTTCAAAAAGTCGATTCATTCAGTTCAGTAACTCAGCAGTGTGTTACTCAGAGATGCAAAACAGTGCTGTGGCTTGTTTCCAACTATTTACGTTGGTGAAATGGAGCAAAAACAGACAATATTGTGTCTAAAATGTAAGTCACTTAAGAAGAAAATGATCAGCAATAGTGTTGACTGGTGAATTTGCACCTGGTTTGTCTTAAAGCATATTAAAAACAACACATAGACTCATGAACATCATTAAAAGTTGATTTTCATTTCTTCAAGGAAAATGGTTTTTAATAACGGTTTTTAATTCAGTTCAACACTGATATGTCAACTCATTGAGCTAAGTAATCTATTTGTTTGTGTGATTTTTGTTTTTGTATATTGCAATTTGACTAAAATTCAAAATTATGATTTATTATTATTACCGTATTTTTTTTACTTTTATAAAATTGCTGTACGCCATGAATCCAATCCAAAAATCCAACCTTTAGGGATCATGTGTAGCAACTATGTAGTGTGCCAGTGTTTCAAGACACAGACCCTTGACCCTTTCTCGTAATTCCTCTTCCTCATCCCAAGCTCTTTTCCTCCTCGCTGACTGACAGGATCACTTCTTGTCCTACTATCCACTCTCGCTTTGTACTTTCGCCAGCTCTCCTCCTCCCCCCTCTGGAACTGTGTTCTTCGCACTGCGGAACCGAATAGAAATTATTGAATACGAGGAAGTTTCAGTGCATCATAACTATCTCCTTGCACACTCGCTCAGGTTCATCTGCATTCCAGCTGTACGTCAATCTCCAAGCCATTCATTTATTCTAACATTACAGATAAAGTGCTGCCAGCAGGACTGTATTTGCAAAATATCATTTTGTATTCTCTCTTTGTCTCGTCCTCTGCGAGGAGAAAGTTTCCCCTCAGCATACGTGTCCATGCTTGTGAAAGGGGAAATGGGGTTTAGCTCTCACAGTTGACCTTATAGCTTGGGTCAGATTAGCTAGATTTGTTTGTCAGTAGTCAATAGACAGTCATCTTACATGCATGTATGTCATTTGTTTCCTTAATAGCAAAGCTGAATGGTTTCTGTAAACAAAAGCAAATTATCGATAATTAATGTTTCTTGAAATGCAGAAAATCACCATGTTTCATTTCTGAAGGATCATGTGATATTGCAGACTGGAGTTTTCTACCATCCATTGTATTTGTTGTCACAAAACAAATAGGATCCTGTCGTTGATTACGTTTTAATATGAAAAATAGTCACAAGATCTGCAGCAGAAGGAAAGATTATCAGTGAATAACAACTTTGAATGGCTTCAGAACATCTAGTGCACCAATCTTACTTTTTGCCCTTTTTTCTGATTGACTTGATTTGATGTAAAAAGCAACCTGAAAAACTAGTTTTGTAGTCCACAGCTGGAGAAAAAAATTTGATTATAGGAATAGATGACAGCGTTTTGTGTGTGTGTGTCGTATTTTAGCCAATTATTCAAAGCCTCATCCAATTGTCCTACTATGTTTTATTGTATGTTTTATGAGTTTATTGAATTATAACATGCACAGCTGGATGTGGTCAGTGGCTCCTGTCTATTTACATGCTGACTGATGCCCCCTGCTGGCAAATAACCATCACACTCCATCAAAAGCCACACAGACTACTCAAATCACCATTCAACTTTATTTTTATAGCACTTAATACAATATAATTTTTTGCAAAGCATCTTCACAAGAGTTTTAATGATGCAAAATTCAGAGACAAATTCAAAGCAGCTGTGGCAAGATAATATTGTCATTATTCAGCTCCATTCAGTTCAGTGATTCAATTCAATAACTGCAAAGTTTATTCATTATGAAACATTTCAGTTCAGCTATATAAGTAGCTCTATTGAATTCAGTTCAAGATTTGTATTGAAATAAATTATTTTCTCAATACTTTTTTGGTTGTAAGAATATTAAACAAGATTAATTGGATGAAAACTTAAATAATAAAGCTAATTAATGAAAACTAGAATGAAATTCAATTTAATGAACTGGATAATGCTGAACATATCTGACATTGTTCTACAATTCGTAGAGCAACCTCTGATAACCTCTGAGGCCAAATAATCATTTTTTAAATTTTTTCATTGGGATGTAGATGCTTAATGTTTCCAGCTAGCTACTTTTAATGCTTTATTAATTGCCCGTTAAATACTTTATCAAACGTATCAAATTTTACCCTAAACATGGAAAGTACCTACGTAATGTTTCTACAGCCACGTATTTTCACTGTACAGTTGTAAGCACAGTCATACATTTATTGATGCTTTCTTCTAGAGACTTGGCAGTGAATGGCCTGAGAATGAGCATCATTCAGTTCAGTGAATTATAGTAAACTTGTGGCTTATAGTTAAAGACAGGTTTGGATATATTTATTCACTTTATGAAGCAATGTGGGAGTAAGCTATTTTCTGTGACAATGTGGAGACCTATAATAACTGGAATAATAACAATGCAGTAAATGGTAAAATAGTTTATACTACACATTTTTTGATCAAAAGTAACAAAATTGAAATTAGTCAATAGTTCTAAAACATGTTTTTCTTTGCACCCTGATGTTAAGCCTAATATAATAAAGGCTGCTACAAAGGTCACAACGAATGAGAAAAGTTGAGCAGTTAAATCTCCAACCTCCAGGGAATCAACTGTTCAACTGTCAAAAAAACATCAAACAGAGGAGAGTCTGCTGGCAGAACGAGAACGTGACAGAGCACGTAATAAAACAAGAATCAACATCAGCTGAGCTTTTAGTAGATTCCGAGAACTGAGGGTTTGGAAGTGTTGTAAAAGAGAGGTGGAAATGGTGTTTTTATTGAACAGTTAAATTGCCATATGTTTCTCTCTAACAGAGTTCACTGAAAAATCATTACGGTTTCATAAGATCATTACATTTCACTGAAAGATCATTACATTCATTGCGGTTTATTTTAAGGAAGTAGCGTTTATTAATGGGTAAAGCTACAGTAACGTCTTCAGCTAGTCAGTTTGAGATCTTTTCTATCTAAACTGGTTATTTTTGTTGAGCCTAAGAGTGGATGCTTTATAATAATATCTCTCTCTTTTTTTTGTTATGAGAAAGAACTGGAAGCGGATGAAACCAGAAGCCTCGACACAATCAAGTTAAAATGTCTGCACCCACTTTATCGTTAAGAATAAACGGAATATATTTCCAAAGACATATACTGCTTAGAAATGTTGTAAGCCTAAAACATACTTCACATCACTTCTCACTTCCAAAAACATACTTTACATCACTTCTCACTTCCAAAAACATACTTTACATCACTTCTCACTTCCAATAACTTTACATCAGGCAAAGACTTCTCAATATACACAAACTCAGTTTTGTGTGACATTGCATTCCAGATTTTGTCAAAATGTTGAAGTTGGTGTGAGTATCTGAAACTAAAACGTTTAAATGTGATCTTCATATAGAATATCAAATAAAGTGAGATCTTTTACTTATACAATAAAAATCAACCTAAACCAACCTGAACTTGAATGATGCTTTGATTCCCAATGACGCATCAGTATTTTAGACGTAGTTTCATTAAAGATAGTGCAGAATGAAGGCCGTTTAAACTATTTTCTGACTGACAGGTGAATTAATCTTGAGCACCAATAGCTCATTCTCACTTTAATATAGTTCCACTTCACAGAGGGTCACTGAATAACGTTGAAAGATGAAAATGCACACAAATGCATGGAAAAATACACATTCAGCGATAAATATGTAAAGCCTTGCATTTCCTTCCTTTTTTATTTGGTTAATGCATGCATGTCATGTATTTCCCTCTGCTTTTTCAGACATTTGAATAGTTTGTCATAACCAATTCTTGTGAAAGCATAACAACATTATAGATTTACTTTACACAAGCTGCAAAATGCATTATTAAGTCGTGTTTCAGCAAAGACAAGAAATATGCCAGGCAGGCGAAAACAATTCTGAGTCATGAAGCCAAACGCGCGTGACATCCAAAGCGGCGGTCTCTGTCCAAGATGGATTGAATAATATGCTAATGGAATAGTAACTATCAAATCAAAGACATTCAGAGATGCGGACATAACATATAGTGCTATTCAGTGTTGGAATTTGCAAGGAAACTCTCGTTTCCAAAGATGCTTACACTTTTAAGCCTCTGATGTGCTAACAGAAAATAGATACATTTTATCCTAAAGGCACATGTAGTCATGCTAGAAATTACTGTTTACTGTTGAGGGAAAAAGAACAGTGTTCTCTGCATAACACGAGAATGAACCTGGTTCTTGGTTCTTGCTGAAGCTCAAACGTGATACGTCAAATGAGAATGAACCTGATTGGTTCTTGGTGAAGTTCTAATGTGCTGCGTAACACGAAAATGAACCTCATTGGTTCTTGCTGAAGCTCAAACGTGATGCGTAACATGAGAATGAACCTCATTGGTTCTTGTTGAAGCTCAAACGGGATGCGTAACACGAGAATGAACCTGATTGGTTCTTGCTGAAGCTCAAATGTTCTGCTTAACTTGAGAACAAACCTCATTGGATCTTGTTGAAGCGCAAATGTGCTCAAGTGCTTCTCGCATGTTTCCATTTACCACAACTGATGTGAGAGTTGATGAATGTTTATATGCGAACAATAGCCTAAATTAAATCAAACAATCATATATTATATTAATCATATCATATATTAATCATCTAATCATCATCGATCGAGTCATAAAATTTTCAGAAAATCTGGACTAAACAACTCAGTTCATGTGGATTAGTTTTACGATCTCCTTGTGAACTTTTTTAGTCAAAGTAGTAGTTGTGTAGCTTTCAATGGAGGAACTCTCAGATTTCATTAAAAAGATCTTCGTTTGTGTTCTAAAGATAAAACGAAAGTCTAATGGGTTTGGAACGACATGAGGGGGGAGTAATTAATGACAGAATGTTCATTTTTCATGTTTTACATCAGGGGTGTCAAACGTACGGTCCGCGGGCCGGGCCCGGGAGATAAATTTGCAATATGAAAAAAAGTTATTTTCATTTTCGGCGGAACTAGATCTGCGTTTAGATCTGTCAGTTTACGCACTTTTCTGTTGGCCCTGGCAACCTCATCATCGAAAATATCTTCATCAAAAAAGAGAAAAGTGGACATTTTTCAAGAGAAATGTACCTCTTCCCATATGTTCACGGAGGTGAATGGGAAACCCGTGTCCTGGTGTGCATGCAGGAATATAATATTCAGCGCCACTATAAAACTGGTAATCATGGAGTTTAGGTGCCCATATTCAAAAAACACAAAATAAACAATAGGGACTTAAAGATAATCATACACGGTTAAGGAATGCAACAAAACAGTTTCAACCCAACATCTACACAGGGTAATTGGCAGCTGTAGCAGATAATGCTGCTGCAAACGTCATCGCTTCGAAATCGATTTCGGAACACAAACTCGTGAGGATGGAAATAGGATGCGTGACGTGCCAAACTGTGTTTTAAGTTCGCGTTTGGCACGCATCCACATATTCTCGACGTTGTTCGTGTGGATATCCCTGTCGTTCGGATCTACGAAGTTGTGCTGCTGAACCACAGCGTCGTGAGTGTTGATTCCTTGCCGTAAATTGGAAAGATTTGCATATGTCGCCCAGCCGTCTGAAATTACGCGATCTGTGACCATTTGAATATAGGTACCTAAACTCCATGATTACATGAAACTCAGCATGGCGAGAAATACACCAGCTTGCACGGACAACTGAGAATACAGAAGGTAAATTAAAGGTTGGTGGGTCTGGGGAAACAGCGATCTGTTTTCATCCGGAGAGGCCAGTGATGCTGCAGTGAGAGCAGAACGCGCAGCAAGCGTTCATCCTGACGTGTGACAGCACAAAGACAAGATTTCAGAGTTGCTAAGGGAGTTTGAGAAACGATTTCATGTCTTTAGCGAACTCTAATTGCAAATTGCAGTTTTCGCAAGTTGATAAAGTTATTTTGTTTACATAAAAAAACACACATACTTATGTATAAACTTGCACATTTTATTAAATAAAAAAAAACAGCTGCCACTTAAGATTTTAAGTGTGTGAAGTCAATTCATGTGTTTAGAATTGGAAAATGAATTTTAAATAATTTATATTTGATTTTTGTTAACATGCAGGACAGTGTTTTTAAGTTCCACAACACTGTGACTAAATGCTTTGCATTATTGTAAAATAATAGACACTTTTTTATGCATAATGCACTTAAATGTTAAACTGAGTAATGGTGTTTTTAAAATTGCACATACTACGTAGGTTGTTCATAATATATTTTGTAAAAGGACAATTCATTTAATTTAAAGATTTTTATAATTTAATATAATTTATAATATAATGCACTAATATAATATAGTCCACAAAAAAAGCGGACTTATTGTTAGATCTATGTAATTTTGCTATGAGTTTAGTGGTCTGGCCCGCTTGACATCAGTTTAAGCAGTATGCGGCACCGACCAAAACGAGTTTGACACGCCTGTTTTATATGTTAATTAGTTGTACCATCTACTAATATTCTAATGAGAGTTAGTTGACATGTAGTTGCAAAGTTACTTATAGTTAGTAGAATGTGTAAAGTGGACCATGCTGTGACATATACTGTCAATGATCAAGAATGTAGAGGCATTTTCTCATGACTCATATCAGGGCATCAGTGAGCCTATTGCGTTGCTTTGACCTCCACATGAAAAACGCTGCCACGGATGGGTGATTTTATGCTGTAAGAAAGCGGGAAGGGCTACATGGTAGATGGTGAAGATCTTGTACATGTTAGATAGCAAAAATAGTGAAAGCTGACTTGCGTTACATAAAAATAATACAAGCTGTTTGCCAAGTGTTTGCAGAGACAGGTGTACAGCATGGTAAAGTATCATTGATATGTACACTTGATAACCGTGTACATGTGCAGAATGAATTCTATAACTTTGCATACTCCAATCATTTGGTTACTATTAAATGTCTTTGAAAACTGATCATATGCAATATTAACATTGCTATTATATTTTATAAATGCTAGGCCACATTGCCACGACAAATAATTTTAATAATAATAAATAATTATATATGAATGTGTGTGTATATGTTGTGCTGTACTGTGATGTGTGTACATTAATAAGGAAAAAAAGACTTAAATGATTTTAGCAAATGGCTGCAATATAACAAAGAGTGAAACATTTAAGGGGGTCTGAATACTTTCTGTACCCACTGTATGTATACCCTGTATACACTGTATGTGTGTGTGTGTTTGTGTGTGTGTGTGTATATATATATATATATATATATATATATATAGCCATGTGTTATGCTATAAACCAAAGCCCTATTACTGTAGTTTTACCACAGTTAAGATGGTTTCAAGAACTTCTCTGGACCTAGAGCAAATGTATTTAGTTTCATGCATCACGCTCCATTCTGCTGGTTGAATGTGGATTGATTTTTGAATTGATTTTTGATTTTCGTCTCCTCCCCCAGCACACACATTGGTATCAAGTGGCCTGTATCAAGTTTTTTAGAGCTGAAAGTGGTTTACAGCTGTGGCTTTGAAAGCCGTATTCAACCCAAACAGAAGCAAATAATATTTTTAAATACTTGTTTTAACATTACACTGTCATGGCTGACTGGAATGACAAGACTGCACTTTGATCTTTTAATAAAAAATAAAAATAAATTATATATATATATATATATAATATCTATACAGTGGAGTTCGGTTATGTCGACGGCCTCGGGGTTGCAAAAAAGCATTGAGATAACCGTTTAGCGAGATAACCCATATAACATATATTACATATATAATAACGCAGATAATCCGCACGCTCATATAGCCAGCGGCTTTTGGGTTTTGGGTAAAAAATTGTTGGCATAACCCACACCCATAGATTGATGAACTTTTTTGTCTAAGATAAAATTTTGAATTTCAAATGTTGCTTGCATGACTTCAATTATCATAACTGTTCAGCTCGGTACACAGTGCTTGTGCGCAAAATTCACACAATAAAAAAACAAACACAAGTCAGAATCAGAACAGAAAAGCAGTCTCTCCCGCTGCGTTGATCATCGGATGAGACGAGAAAAGCTCGCCCTCATGGCAGCACAGCCAATCACGTCTTGCATGATTGACAGGTCAGACAGCCTATCAGACTGATAGTGGAAGTGAAGCGCCAGCTGGCAGAGCGCCAAAGACAACAACCCTCGCAAGAAAGAAAAATGAAAATTTAATGATGTACATGATGCGAGTTATTAAATGAGACTGTACATGCTCGAGTTTTGGGTGTCTTTTTACACAATGGTGTTGTCGCGATTTGTTTGATAAAGTGATCAGCATTCATCTAAAAAAATGTACTTACACTGTACTGTGTTTGCTAACAACAAAAGGCATATGTAAAACCACCACAATAAAAGTCACCTTTGATTCTTGATACAAACCTTTAATTATATTCTCCAAAAATGCAAACACAAAGATTGCTCACAAAATCACAAAAAACGTGCGGGTCTACAACGTGTTATCCCTCAGACGAGATCAACAACAGGGAGTGAACCGTGAGCGGACCGCCATCCACGTGCAACGCAAACTCAGCGCATACGCAGTGAACTAGGTACGAAATAACCATGTGAAGTGGCGACTTTGTCCCTTTTTTATGCTTGAGATATTAGATTTTGCCGACATTAACAAATCGACATTAAAGAATTGAAAATACTAAGACAAATAGGAAGTTTGGCGGTTCCACCTCAAAAACGTCGAGTATTAGCAAGTTAAACGTGACTAGAGATAAGTGAACTCCACTGTGTATATATATATATATATATATATATATATATATATATAGACGGCTAAATAGCAGTTTACACAGTGTAAGAAATATCCCTTTCATCCAGACTGCAGCATGTTTGGGTTTTCAAAGGTTACCATTGTTACCATCGGCAAAAATTGTCATATTTTTTATATCATCTCATTTTTTGCTGTCACTTTAAAACCTGACTCATGGATCTATTACAGTGTCATGCTTGTTTTCTTCTCAATAGTTTACGCTCACATAAAATATAACTGACTGTGTTTTAACACCATTTTGTGTTTTTGACTGTTTAAGTGCAATAAGCAGTGAAAAAGAGTTAAATTTAGTGCTGAGATGCGGCTTTATGTGCATGCACTTTGGTTGTGAGAACAAAATGTGTGAGAATGATTGAGTGAGGGCACGAAGGGTTTGTATCAGACAGAGGAAAGAGAGAGAGAGCGAAAGAGCAGCTGCTAATCTGTTCTGCAGAAAAATAGTTTGGGAAGCCTTTCATATATTTCAGTATCGATTTATCTATGGAAACATCTG
The DNA here is from genome assembly GCA_037043235.1 of Rhodeus uyekii. Lineage (NCBI taxonomy): Eukaryota > Metazoa > Chordata > Actinopteri > Cypriniformes > Acheilognathidae > Rhodeus > Rhodeus uyekii. The sequence continues at coordinate 565,373 of JAWRVZ010000170.1, forward strand.
TTCCCTTTCTGGGAACTCGAGCTGTGTCGAAGCACTAGGGGAAATAGCCTTGCGTGAGTCACGTGAAGATCTATGCAACCAATGAGAAACGAACGCGTGTGAATGCGTCACTGCCGGCCGCAGCCGGTGACGTCATGAGGCAGAGCATAAAGCGCGTCTGAAACCGGGGCGCGTCAGCTCTGAATGCCTTCAGCGTGCTGTGTCTGTGTGAGAGTGATTTTGAGTTGAGATAGCTAAAAATCATCAGAATGAGTGTGAAAATGTGGCGAATGAACAGAGGTTCACACCGTGTGTTTATCCTTGCCCACGTTTCATAACGGGCAGGGATACACATGTTATGTGTGTAATCTGTTTGGGAGTGGAGCATGCACGGTCGGCACTTGAGAGTGCCGGTTGTAAGGACTGCGAGAGGTTCTATCTGCATGCTCACTGTGGTACAGTGGATAGTGTGTTTGCCTATCATGCGGTAGACCGGGGTTCGGAGCCCCGGTGGGATGAACTTTTTCATTGCATGATCTCCGCTCCCGCCTGGCGGTCTGTAACGAGGCCGCCTAGGCTAGTGTTCCCCGCGATTCGGGACCTGCAGTAGCCGAGGCTTTGTGGCGCTCTCGGTCCTGGGGATCACAAATGGATCTCGCTGAGGCTGCTGGGGTGGGTCCGTCCTTACCTCAGCCTTCACGAGATCAAGCGGGTCCCAGTCACGAGCACTCTGAGTGAGATGCCCGTGCTGTGACTCCAACACTAGCTCTATCAAGTTCAGAGAGTGAGATCGATTTAGCTAGTGTTGACCCGGTCGAGGAGGATTCGCCACTCTCCTCGCCGGCGTTTGAGGAGCTTGTTGAGGTTGTGGCGCGAGCGGTCTCTCGTCTGGGGCTTGATTGGCCAGCAGAGACCAGAAGGGCTCGTCCTAAGTATGTTAGACGAGCGTTATCTTCTGACTCGCGTCATTTCCCCGCGCCGAGCAATGCCTTTCATACTTGATTTACATGCCGAGGTATCTAGATCTTGGGGAAGGCCAGCCTCCGAGAAAATTTATACACGTAATATTACGATGTATAATAATCTAGTGGGGCTCAAGATCATTGATATGGAGGGTTGAAGAAAGTGGATGAGGGCGAGTTACCTCGTCCCTCAGTCCGCGTCCTCCATTAAAATTCTGGCGCTCCCCTCCAAGCCGATGCGCGTCACATCGTCTTTGGTGGGGAAAGCATACTCCGCATCGAGTCATGCCACAGCGTGTCTGCACGGCACGACACTGCTGCAGGCATATCAGGCGGAGTTGCTTGGGGACCTCAACGAGGGCGGCGGTATCGGTCCGGAGGCAGTGGCAGAGCTGCGCCGGACCGTGGATCTGTCTCTTTGGGCCACTAGGGAGATGGCCTACTCTGTCGGCCGCTTCATGGCAGCTCTGGTGGCTACGGAGAGACACCTTTTTGGCTCAATTTGTCAGCTATGAAAGATAGGACAAATTTGTTTTGCTGGACGCTCCTCTGTCCCCTTCGGGCTTGCTCGGCGACGCCGTAAAAAGCGTTGTCGACAAGTTTCAGGAGGCTGCACGACAGCAGGTGTCGTTCAGTAAAGTTATTCCCCGCCGCCCTCCACGTGAGACCGCCAGTCAAGGGAGGTCTCAAAGCTCTTCACACAGGGCCGCTCAAAAACGAAGTGTCGCCACCCGTCTTCCTCCGGTTAATCCCGGGGGGTCGGGTCGACAGGCTCAAGCCTCTGGCAAGAGGGGCGATCTGAGGGTTGTCCTGAGCGCTAAGAAGGCTAAGAGCAAGCGGCCCTGACGCCAAGCCGCAACAAGGTGGTGTATCCCTGGAGCAGCTGACCAGTCAGCCCGCCATGGGAAAACCACCCCCTCCGAGGAGGGTCCTAGAGCACTCCACCCGGGAATCCGGAAATCCCGGCCCAGTGGTGGACATGCTATCAGCACCAGAGGCCAGCCCCGGGAGGCTGGTTCCCCTAGTAGAGTTCCGGGATGCGTGGTCACGGCTACCCGGTATCTCTCAGTGGGTCCTGCGCACGGTCACCTTAGGGTACACCATTCAGTTCGGGGTCTCACCACCCCGGTTCTCGGGGGTCCTACAGTCTGCTGTAGGCCCTCAGCAGGCTCTGGTCATGGAACAAGAAGTAGACACTCTGCTGGCGAAAGGGGCCATCGGGTATGGACCCCTCGTGAACAGCAAGTCCGGGCTTTTCAGCTGTTACTTCATAGTTCCGAAGGGAGGATGGAAGGTTGCGGCTCATTCTGGATTTTTGTCTCTTAAATTGATGCGAAGAGATGCGACGCTCAGGCGGATCGTAGTACAGATTAGGTCCTATAACGGGTCCGGCACGATCGACATCAGAGACATATAAATCCCTCATTCCCATCCTTCCACAACAGGAAGTTCCTGTGGTTCGCCTTCAGGGGGGAAGGCGTACCAGTATCAGTGCTTCCGTGTTTGGTCCGGCTGCTCTAAGCTCATCTGTACTTGCACGGGCAGCACAACATCGAGGTGTTGTGCCCGCACACAGAGGAGCTGGGGTTAGGACTAAGACCAGGGGTTCTCCCTGAGGGGTACCCGCTTCGCAATCAAGGTCACGGGGCGATGCCCACGCACCCTGAGCATGCGGAAGAACTCCTGGTTCTCGTCGATGCTTACGGCGGAACACCAAGAAGAGTGTACTTTCTCCCACTCAGAGAACCACTTTCTTGGGAGTCATTTGGGACTCAGTGGCCATGTCTGCTCGGTTCCTCCCCGAGAGCATCCAGGCCGTTCGTTGAGCTGTTAAGCGACGAGTGACACTCTTACGCTGAACACCAAGAAGAGTGTTATTTCTCCCACGTAGAGAACCACTTTCTTGGGAGTCTTTGGGACTCAGTGGCTATGTTGGCTCGGCTCTTCCCCGAGCGCATTCAAGCCTTCGTTCAGCCGTCAAGAGTATCGAGGGGCAGCCACTCACGTGAGACACTCTGAGGTGTTAGGGTCCATGCAGCGGCTCCAGCGATTATTCCATGGGGCCGACTGTGTGCGAGACCCCTGCAGTGGTGGCTGAAAACCAGGGGTTCTCCCCGAGGGCTGGAACCCTTGGTCCCCTTATTTGGAGCAGATTTGGGACAGATACGGCAGGCACAGGTCTCCTGTTTGCCTCCGTAAGAATTTCTCTGCCCTCTGTGGCTTTCGTTTAACATCCAGGGCCTCTGGGGCGGGTTGTTATGGTACAGGCGTGGCTGAGGCTACGCCTGTACGCTTTTTCCTCCCATCACTCTGCTCCCGGGAGTTCTGGGAAACTGTGGGTCTGGCCCCTGAGGGGGCCCAGCTCATAGAGGCCGGTCTCTCAGCCGAGGTTGTTGAGACCATCCTTCAGTCCAGAGCTCCCTCCACGAGGAGACTCTACGCCCTGAAGTGGAAGCTCTTCACTTCTTGGTGTAGTGAAAGGCAGGTGAACCCAGTAACCTGTCAAGTTGGCAAAGTACTGGAGTTCCTGCAAGAAAGATTTGTGGCAGGGCTGTCCCCCTCCACCTTGAAGGTCTACGTGGCTGCTATAGTGGCTTGCCACGTACCTCTGGGTGGGGTACCCTTGGGCAGGGACCCCCTAGTCACTCGTTTCCTCCGTGGTACACTAAGGCTGAGACCTGCGGCACAGACCAGGGTGCCGGCTTGGGACTTGTCCGTGGTACTCCTAGGCCTGTCCCAGCCGCCCCTTGAACCTTTAGAGGAATCTCTATTAAGTACCTCTCTCTTTAGACCCTTCTTTTGCTGGCAATCGCCTCGCTCAAGAGGGTCGGGGATCTTCAGGCCCTCTTAGTGGCCCCTTCATGTCTTCAGTTTGCGCCCGGGATGGGAAAGGCATTTCTCCACCCGAGGCCAGGCTATATCCCCAAGGTTCCCACTGAGGTGGCTCGGTCTATCATGCTGCAGGCCTTCTGCCCTCCCCCATTTGATGATCATGAGCAGGAGCAAGAACAAGGTCTGTCCAGTGCGAGCACTGGACGCTTACGTCAAAGACTGCCACTTGGCGTAGGTTGGACCAACTGTTCGTTTGCGTTGGCTTTAGGACCCCTAAGGGGGCTCCAGCTTCTAAGCAAACACCAAGCAGGTGGATAGTCGAGGCTATCTGTCTAGCTTACGAGTCGGCCGGACATGCTTCTCCTTTGAGGGTCTGAGCCCACTCCACTAGGAGCATGGCAGCATCCAAGGCTCTCCTCTCCGGAGTCGCCTTGTCTGATGTTTGTGCTGCGGCCGGCTGGTCCTCACCGCACACATTCATGAGGTTCTACCAGCTAGACCTCGATGCCGCCCCGGGAACCAGGGTGCTCTCTCAGTGAGCTGGGACACACCCGGATGCTGACGTCGCTGAGGTGGCGTTGGCATAGCGTTCCCCTAGTGCTTCGACACAGCTCGAGTTCCCAGAAAGGGAACGTCTCGGGTTACGTATGTAACCCTGGTTCCCTGAGGGGAACGAGACGCTGTGTCTTGGCCTCAGCTCCTGGCGCCTCCGGGCCCGCTTCAGGCATTCATGGCTGACGCGCCCCGGTTTCAGACGCGCTTTATGCTCTGCCTCATGACGTCACCGGCTGCGGCCGGCAGTGACGCATTCACACGCGTTCGTTTCTCATTGGTTGCATAGATCTTCACGTGACTCACGCAAGGCTATTTCCCCTAGTGCTTCGACACAGCGTCTCGTTCCCCTCAGGGAACCAGGGTTACATACGTAACCCGAGACGTTTTTGACAACACTACATTGCCCTGGAAACCTAGATTACCGGTTGCATTCAAATTCTGCATATTCTTTTCTTCTTCTTTCTTTAGTGTGTAATGTTGCTGTTTGAGCATGAAAAGGGTCTCTCCAAAAGTCCCTCCAAAGGGAGTTATTCTCTATATCAGTAAACACAGTTTCTGAACTTTTAATTCATTTCGTTTTCTTCCGGGATCAGACACATATTCCTCAGTTAAATAAGTCCCGCCCAAGACCCGTATGGTGAAAAATGCCATTAGCCATTGATGTTGTTCCATCGTTACATTGTTGAACGATTTGCTGTTTCTTGAAATCATAGTTCCAACAAACATTCGCAATTAAGTATTCCTCAGTTTATTAAAGCAGTATGACTGAAAAATTGTTACAAAAAACTACATTTATATTGTTTATGTAAATTAACTATAATAATATTACATGCATTAACTGCTATCTAGAATCTATCAATATCAGATGTTATTACTGTACCACCTGCATAATGATACACTCAACTAAAGGATTATTAGGAACACACACTAAAACTGTGTTTCACCCCCTTTCACCTTCAGAACTGCCTTAATTCTACGTGGCATTGATTCAACAAGCTGCTGAAAGCATTCTTTAGAAATGTTGGCCATATTGATAGGAGCATCTTGCAGTTGATGGAGATTTGTGGGATGCACATCCAGGGCATGAAGCTCCCGTTCCACCACATCCCAAAGATGCTCTATTGGGTTGAGATCTGGTGACTGTGGGCCGTTTTAGTACATGAACTCATTGTCATGCTCAAGAAACCAATCTGAAAATGATTCAAGCTTTGTGACATGGTGCATTATCCTGCTGGAAGTAGCATCAGAGGATGGCACATGGTGGTCATGAAGCGATGGACATGGTCAGAAACAATGCTCAGGTAGGCCGTGGCATTTAAACGATGCCCAATTGGCACTAAGGGGCCTAAAGTGTGGCAAGAAAACATCCCCCACACCATTACACCACCACCACTAGCCTGCACAGTGGTAACAAGGCATGATGGATCCATGTTCTCATTCTGTTTACGCCAAATTCTGACTCTACCATCTGAATGTCTCAACAGAAATCGAGACTCATCAGACCAGCAACATTTTTCCAGTCTTCAACTGTCCAATTTTGGTGAGCTCGTGCAAATTGTAGCATCTTTTTCCTATTTGTAGTGGAGATGAGTGGCACCCGGTGGGGTCTTCTGCTGTTGTAGCCCATCCGCCTCAAGGTTGTGCGTGTTGTGGCTTCACAAATGCTTTGCTGCAAACCTCGGTTGAAACGAGTGGTTATTTCAGTCAAAGTTGCTCTTCTTTTCTCCCACAGGACTGCTGCATACTGGATGCTTTTCCCTTTTCCCATGGTTGTGCGTGAAAATCCCAGTAAGTGAGCAGATTGTGAAATTCTCAGACCGAAGAAAAGAGGTGTAACCAGATTAGGGGAACAGTTGTGACTAGCTAGTTAGTTTCTAAAACAGTAAATCGTATAATGATGGTTCAGCAGAGAGTTATTTTTATGCACAAGAAACTCACCCGTGAGAATTACTGACAGGAAAGACTGGGAAGAGGTGTATTTCAAATATGCGAAAACAAATTATGTTTAATGAACATTTAAGCATGAAAACTTATTGTAGTAGAACCCAAAAACAAATCAAGACTTTGAAAAGGGCATAATATTGCGTCTTTAAAAATGAGTAGGTGCAGTGTGCCGTATATACTGCGCAGTTTACTGCATTCTGACCTGCAGTCTGATTGATTCAGAGTGTATCTGTTGTTTTGTGTGAGAAAGAAGGTTCCCAGTTAAAGTCTGTGGCATTTTTCGGTCTAGTCACAGAGGTAGTAGTTACTGTCCTATCAGCAATCTGCACACGCTCAGTCTCTCTTGCGTTCAGTGGCACTCAGGGTGAGATCAGCCGGCAGTGTCGGGTCCTCATTAATGGAAAACCTGATCACAGAGGACTTCTACAGTCTGTCTTTCACCAACAAACACACTCCGTTTCTTCCTGTCAAACACACATATTGTATCAGGTCAGTGTGGATACAGAGGCATATAGATAGTCTCCGTATTTTAGTTTTGAGGTCATCTATCATGTGCTCAAAAGGTTAACTATTAGTGCTGTGCGCCATTCTTCATTGAATTGAGAATGCATTTTAAATTTAAAATGAATTCATGGATTTTAATTTGAATTGATATCAATCCGGATGCAACATTAGGTAGGAGAAAGAAATAGAATGAATTGAAAATCGGAACAAATATTTACACTGCAAATGAAAACAAGTATCTTCTGCTCACCAAGGCTATATTTATTTTATTAAAAATACTGTTCAAATCTGTGATTTTTTTTTTTTAAACGTAATTTATTCCTGTGAAGAAAACTGAATTGTCTGCATCATCTGTCACACAGATAGAAATGCCTAGATGTTTGTAATGTCACCTATATAAATGTATTTACATATTTATATTACATATTTAGTTTAAATATTTAATCATATTTTATACCTTTTTTTCATTGTGGAAGAACACTTCATTTGCCCGAATGCATTTTCTCTGAATTTGTCCTTTTTTGTGTTCTTCCAACTTAAATTCTAGTTCAACTTTCTATGGTTATGGCCAATTCAATTTAAATTAACATGAACTGAATGGGACACACTTATTAAACTGAGAATTTAATGACCCATCATGACCCTGCATATAATTACAGAGGGAAAAAAATGCTTATGATTGCCATTCTATACAATTAATTTTGCTTGAATGCATAAATATGTTAAAATAATAACTTATTACTCAGCAATTCAAGCTATTAGTCAAACTTGTATTAAATGATCAGAAGTATCTGTTATGTAACTTTATATATTAAAGCATCCTCCTTTTTGTGTAATATGAGACATCTGTCCTTATTTGTTTGGCCCTGTGGTTGTGGATTCGCCACACACTTTTAAGCTAAATAAACTCACTGCTTTATGTTGTGATTGTCACTTTTGTGCCTCCAAACTGTCGGTGCAGGACAAAATCTATAAACATCCCAATTTTTTTAGCCTTAATGAAGTTATCATTGATCTTTCCCTATGACAGAACACATGCAGAGCTTCCACTCTCACCAAATGGCAGTGAAACACACAGAAACCTCAATATGTCCATCCACAAATCGAACCTACCTGACAGTTAATCAAGAAAGTTCATTCATTACTCGTCAGTACATATGAAACTGAAATGCGGTTTATGTAAGACTCAGACAGGCTTGATTAACATCGCTGTGGCTACACAGGAGAAATTGATTTGTAATTATGCATGTTGCTTTGTATAATTGTCAAATATTTCTGAATGAATAAAAAGCTCTGTTTCAAAACCTAGTGAGTCTATAGTCTACTGCACAGGTATAGGCAGCTGAAGCGCAATGGGCTGAGGTTTGATTTTCATGTGCTTATGATGCCTTAAAATGTTGCCTACATAGGTTTTACACCAAAGAGGTTTCATGGAGAATGTAATGATTGTACAGGGAGGTTTCTTCAAGTGTCTTATAGATGGTGCAACATTTCTTCTGGATTTAGTCTGTCTCATTTTCTTCATGTAATCACAGACAGACTGGATGATGGAGAGATCAGATCTCCATGTGAAGCACCGGCTGTTCTCAGACTCCCTGTGTATACAAAAATATCACTGGATTATTACAATTAATGGAAAAATTTATGTTTCTAAATGTGATCTGATGTTTCCCACTGACACACTACAGCTAAAAATATCAATAACTGTCTTAAAACCGGCTTTTGGGGTGAAAATACTAACTTACTAACAAGACTTTTGCACAATACTGTTTATATATGCATGCCTAGATATTTTTTTAAGCTACGGGGTACATTATTATTATATTAACATTTATTATATAAAATATTATTATTATTATTCATTATTACAGGATAGGGGGGGGGGGGGGGGTGTGCTTGTGTGACTTTCAGCTAGCAGCTAAAAAACTGTAAATAAAATCATAGCAGAAACTCATTAACTCAATTCCCAAAATGTCAAGTTTTTTTGTTCAATAATATCCATCATTCATCCTCTAATAATAGAATATGTACCGCATGGTTAAAAAAAAAAAAAAAAAAATATATATATATATATATATGTATACTTATGAGAGAAAACTAGGTATTTGAACTGAAAATTGAACTGTTGTACATCCAACACACTTTACAATCATATCAGGGGTCTCTCCTCAATCACTGGCAGTGTTCAGCATCCGCTTGGATGATGCAGCGGCAGCTACGGTACAGCGGATGTAGGTGGAGAGAGAGTGATCGAGCACATTCAGTGCATGTGGATGTTCTCGCTTCATTGTTGTTTAGCACAGTAGCTTAGACCATACGTACCACGCAATATTAGTATAGTTAAACCTCACTTACATTTATATATCAATTATTTGGCAATTTCCTGGTCCTTCCTATCCCTTTATTCCCCAAAATGTACATATTTTTCCGTTATACCTACACGTACACTATAATTATTGAAAGTTACGCCGTAAATTCAGTTTACTCATGCAGTGCTTTTTAATCAAAAGCGTTACCAAAGAATGCATTAAGCTAGAATAAAATGTTGTTTTTGTTTGCTCATGATTTTACACCAGTGTGTACTGTACAGTATGGCAAAATATATTGCATTTCAGTAGTACTAAAACCATTAAAGAACATTAATGCATGAATGCTTTAATATGAAAACCAGCCCAGTGGAAAGAAGCAAAAAAAAAAAAAAAAAAAGAAGCAGAAAGATTTAATCAGTTACTTTCCCTGCAAAAGCAGGCAGAACAATTTCCATATGCAGCCTCCATTTATATTCTAACTACGGATCTGGAGTTGATTTAATACATTTCTCCCTTGTGTTTTTGTGCTCCTGTCCGTCTATATTGCACACTTCTTCAAATCTTCAGAGCTGGGCAAAGCAGTATAAGCTTTATTTCTTGAAGTTCTCATGTGGCTGAGAGGGTTTCTGTTGCTTTGCCATTCATTCAGCCTTTCCTTGTTTTTCTTTCTCATATGTAACAACAAGGTCGTGTGTAATTGGTCTGTGTTAAAATACTTTCTCACAGACAACCAAGAATGTATATTAAACATGGAGAGAGTTATCTAGCATTTACATTCTTCTCAGTTGGCTGGTTGATGTGTCTGAGACCTCTGTGCACTCTCTTTATCTGAATCTTTCCACAATATTATGTATAGTAGATGGTGAAAGGCCTAAATTCAATCTTGATTTTTGTATTGTGTAACAGTTTTTCTCGTGATAAGTGATCTTTTACACTCAATCACGATCCCCTCACCTATTACCAAATTCACTGTCCCAACCTTTTTGGAGTGTACTAAAACCATCAAAATCAAAATTAGTTTATATTTACAAAATGCATTTAAGTTGGTCATGGAAAACTAAAAAAAAAACTAAAAAAAAAAAAAAATCAGTGCAAAAATCACTAGAGAATAAAATTATTTTGTTGTTGTCAATTCTATTTTTAACTAACAATTCAGAGCGACTGAGAAAGTCATGCTAAAGTCATTCTAAAATGATTGGTAAAAAGTTGTGGGACCTGACCCACAATCAATGGGAACTGACCCCATGATCAAGGGTAATTTCCCTAATTAGTCATTTGAAGGGTTTGCTGTGGCTGTGGTGTCTCTGCTGTCCCTGTCGACTCACCAGGTGGGGGTAGTATAGTCCAGATGTTGAGTAGTTCTTTACTGAGATCTGTAACATTGCATTTAAGACAGAGAAATACAGTGGTCCAAGAAATATTTGAGCATTTAAATCACATTTAAAATGTCATGCATTGCTAAAGATCAAAGGAAGTGGCATTTATTTTAACGAAACTGCACAAAATCACTTTTAAAGCAAAATGATAAAAAAGATTAAGTTTGATTTTAAAAACAACACCTATCAAATCTAAACATATCTACCCCCAGTTTCACAGACAAAGCTTAAGTTTAGTCCCAGACTAAAATGCACGTTTTAGCTGTTTTAACAGAAAGCATCTTGCACTTATAAATCTTAAAACATGTCTGAGTCATTGTTTTATCCTGAGATTCGCTTCAGTAAAAATTTTTGTCCATAAGGAACATTTTTCGAAGCCATTAAATGCCCTAATTGAACTAAACAAAAAGTGAAGTTAGTCAAAAAATCCTGCAACATTTTAACTCGGTATTTTGTGATCTAATGCAAAGACATTCATACATTTTTAAATGTCCAAAATAATTTGGGGATGTATTGTATCTGTATTGTCTGTAGAGGAATCCAAGAATTATGCATTTATTCTGAACTATAAAATAATCTGCTCAAAAATGAACTTAAATTTTTTTTCACTGTAGTATTGAACGAACATACTGTCAGTTCCTTTTCATGACACCACAAATGTTTTAATAATTTACACCATTTGGAAGGGTCGGGTTGCTGCATGGAAAGCAGTGCGAATCACAGGCGTCTTAAGAGGACAGAGTGTTCCGTCTCTCCGCGCCAAAACGCCTGCTTTTGAAACCGGAGAGACAGACGTTCTGGACAGAGTATCCAGGCTACAGGTTCATGGGATACAACAAATAACAAAAGCGATGAGATGTGATGGACCCTCAGTGCTTTAACTTTCTACTTAAGGAAGATTCCATTATATAGATGATCACAGTCTCCAGATGTGATGAATAGGACCAGAGACCAGGCCTTAACAAAGACCTTAGTGCACTAAAGTTCAGAACAGCATACTATTCATACTATTTCTACACCAAGCACTGCATCACTCTTGACAAATAATTATAGTTTATTCTTTATTGGCATTGAGGGAACCTTTAACAATCCACGGAACCTTTCCATTTCACAAATGGTAATGAAAAGAGGGTTTTCAGATTATTAAAATATTCTTCACTCTAAGAAAAAAAAGGTTCTTTTAAGAACAGTTCATTATCTGGGGAACCAAAATTTCCATTTCCAGTGTGACGTCTGAACCAGAAACCATTTCAGCCACTTTTTCCCCCCCTGCTTGGACTGCCAAAAGTTTCACAAGCAGCAGTTTAAAGATTTTAATTGCTGATAATTTTAATTCTTCACTCTTTTTGTGAAGAAAAAGTATATGCAAGATTTGGGACGTTTAAATTGCTCTTTATATTTGCTGGGAACATTATATTTATATCTTTATATAGTTGCCTTTTCAGTCATCTTGTCAGTTGTAATCCTCCACATTCAATTTATTTTAATATTTCAGAGAGAAATATTGTAGCATGTTGATTTGAATTGGGTACTGAGCATATTTGCAGACACACAGTAATACCTTGAGTTACGAGCATGATCCATTCCATGACTGAGCTCGTAACTCGAATTGCTCGTATCTTAAATCATGTTTTACCATAAGAAATAAAAGAAAAAAATTGATTCCATTCCGGCCCTCTAAAAAACTCCCTTATTAGTGCTAAAAGCAATGGGAAAAAAACAGTTTTACAGTAGCGGCTGTTGCACTCCACTGTCAAAATTGTCTCTGAGCTTGTTGCAAAGCATTGTAGGAGTATATCTTCTTTAAGTGAGGTCTTAAAGATGAATAATGTTGCCGTTTATACCTAGGGAACATCTCATCAAGAGTGTGCCTATGCCTTAAAAACTGTCTATGTAGGCTGTTGATGAAGTTTGGAACAGAGCCAGTGTATCATGTAATAACAGAAGTCAGATTACCACACAACATGGTCCTATACTGCTCATGACATGACTTATTACAAATCATGGACATTTTTCAGATGTATTATCTAAACATTAGTATACCGCAGGATTTTTTTATTTTATTCTGCTGATTTCCGTATTCCTCCAGTGTAATCTCCTCAGATTCCTGTGCTTCTGTTATCTAAACATTTTCATTATTTGTGTCCATGCAGGTGTGAAAAGCTTTTTGCAGTTGCTCTTATTCAGCACAATTTTTAGGCATAGAATCAGGCAAATATTTAAGTTATGAGTTTGGGTTTCTTCTCCTTTTTGGGGGGAAAAGAGTTCCAAAATATTCCAAAATATTCAGTTGAAAACATACCCAGATTCTTTGGAACATTTACAATTTAGACCCAAAATCCATCAATGATCTAGATTTGAGTATTTTGGTTTCTTTAGTTTTAGGAGACACTTATTTGGATGAATCTCTTTAAATCACATTTGCAAAGTACAATTGTAAGCATCTTATACAAAATATTAATTTTTATTTTATATATTTATTATTAATTTTAATTTATTATAATAAATTAGTTTACATTTTTGCATAAAATATTCAAAAGGAGTCACAATAATGAGAATTTGAGATTAATTATCATAAAAAATAATGTCACAATGCAAACATGGTCCTACAAAAAAAGTTTCTTCATGAAATTCACACCTTTTCATAAAAAATATTTTATTTAGACATTTCAAAATTGTCTATTTTTAGACAACTAAAAGATTGAGAATTTGTTACAACTCTGTCCATGTTTATAGCTCTGATTATATTTATAGCTCTGGTCTAATTAAAAAAGAACAAAGCTGGATTAAGATAGGAGATATATATGAATCTACTGGTCAAGGGCATTTCTTGCTGCAATGCTTCAAATGGCTTGTCAGCTGCAACAATTCCTTGCTTTTCCATAATTCACGGATGATGTCCGGATGAATCCCAGCATGATGAATGGTAGCTCTAGACACTCGTGAATGGAAAAGAAAAGGATACCATGCTATAGCAGGGTGAGTTGTTTAAGAGGCGGATCAGTCTCAAATATGTGATTTCTAGAGGCGCTACATGCTTGTCTGCCATCAAGTAATGAGATACTGTTACCTGCAGGGCCCGGTTTACAAGCATCTGACTTAGATTTGAGACACCTGGTGATAATAATTTCAGGTTGGAGAAGCATGAGGGTTGTTACGGCACTCAGAACGATGTCAAGTTTTTATGAAACCGTGTGCTGACCAGACATTTGTCATGGAAGATAAACGCATGGTGCATCGGGCTACTTTGCCATCACACGGCATCACATAAATCATCGTTTTTTTCCTGCTATGCACTGTCTAAAACTTTTGTTTGAGTTTTCAAAGTCGTGATTACGAGCTTGTCGCATTCAATTGCTTTGTTGTCAGAAAGAATCATGGAGGACACCGGGTTTATTCTTGCCTATTTATTGGGAAAATTTTATATTAATGCCAAAATGTTATTTAGTGTCCCATTCATTGACAACCAAATAAACATTCACCACGCTCTCTAGATTGACAGCTGACAATTTTTTTTATTTCATTCAAAAACAACTGTCCAACTCCGGATCTTGGATATCAAAATTATCCCTGAGCTTCCCAGTGGTAAATAGACTTGAGAGGGCACTCATGTCCATTTTTTAACTAGGCAACATATTTAGGATTACGATAGCACATGAAGGCAGCATTAATCTCGAACCTCAGCAGAATAACCCATTTAAAAAAGCTGAAAAAATAGTGGGCTGGCAAAGCTCGTAATAAAACAAGAATCAACATTGGATTGGCTTTTCGGAGATGGCAAGAACTGAGGGCTTGGAAGTGTTTGTGTTTTTATTACTCAACAGGTGAGTAAGGGAATTTATTGAACAGATAATTGCCATTGTATCTCACTAACAGAGTTCATTGTAAAGATTTATTTCATCATTGTTGTTGTAGTGCTATACTGGAAAGTAGCATGAAGAAAGTAGCATGTCTATTAATAGGTAAAGCTACAACTAAACATTGAGATCCTTTATATCTAAACTGGGTTATAACTAAACTGGGTAGGATAACTATATTCATCCAAAATCACACAGAGCCAAAACAATGTTTCCTCTGCAAAGTGCATAGCATTTTGTATTTTAACATTTTTTATTTTAAACTTTAAATAATATCACATTACACATTGTGTAATAAAATTGTATAATATTATCACCGTATGTGATATATATTTATTTTGGTTAAATAATTTTGTGACAGGATTAGAACTATTGTGCTTTCTAGATTTCTGTGCTTTGTGCTTTCTGAGCCAGTCAGTAGGTTTGTAGAAACAACCAACTTTCTTGAAGACCTGTGTCTGCTTTTGGCAGGAAACTTCCCCAAGAGTGAACTTACAAATTTGGGTGCAATACACCAATAATGTCAAATAAATATATGGAGCAATAGACGGAAAAAGACAAGCACACCTATCGTAGGTACTGCATTGCTATACTTTCTTAGAAGAACATTTGCGTTTTGCCAGTGTAAACAGATATTTAATTACTAGACCATAATAAAAATGTCTTTGTTCAGGGGGTGGGAAACTCTGACCCTTATGGGTGTCATCTTAGTGATTTTAAAACATCCGGATGTTTTTGTGGTTGTGGAAGAAGCAAATTGTGTAAATGATCCTTATTACTGAGATTTTCAGAGCTGCAACTTAGACAGAAAGGATCAGCTCAAACCAGATTGAATTTCCAGACTGATTAATGGAGGTTAGAGATAGTTTACAGTAGCTGGTGGACCAGCAAAACCTTCTTGTGAAGTTACGGGGTTCCCAAAGTCATGAAAACCTGAAATATTTTACAGTTTGGCCTGAAAAAAATCCTCATACAGTGTTAACAAATTATTGGAAAAGTCATGGAAATGCATTAGTGGAAACCCTGAACCTGTTGTCCAAGGTAATCCTATAGGTTGAGCAAGTTATGCTAGTTTAATACCAACACCCAGTGCTCCAGAAATCCAATACTAGGTACTAGAGGTTTGTGTGAGACCTGTAGACAGAAAGTATGCCTCTTTTATTGTAGACTTTTTACTAGAATGCAAGTTTGAACTTAATTAGTTGTTTTCCCTTAAAGATTACAACTCTTTCTGTGTCACATGAACTTTCCGTTTTAGTATAATTTGTTTTTGTTTTTACTGTCTGCTTGGTAACATTTCCTTGTGTTCTTATTAGTCACCTTGGTCTCTTGTCTGTTGCTATAGTTTTTCTCCATCATCATTACTGTGTTTATCCAATCATCTTTGTTTACTCTTAGTATTTCAGACTTGTGCTATTTTACAATCGCTGTACGAGCTAGCATAAGAATGTAATTTTTTGGAACTCTTTAATATAAAATAATTGAGTTATATCGAAAATGCTCCGTTCCAGATCGGGTCCCGCTGTAGCTGAGGCTCAACGACAGTCTAAAACCTGGGGATAGCAAATGGATTTATCGGAGGGGTTTGAGATAGGCCTTGTCCTATCTCTACCTTCACCTGGGCTTATCCATTCCTTTTTCTCAGGCGGAAGCATGTTAGTGCCAGTGGTGCAACTATCGAGGTTTAAGGAACTGGACATTGTCAGCAATTTACCATCCCCTTCTTCAGCCTTCTCCATTCTGTTCACTTCGATAAACAGTGTCTGCTTTCCCTCTTTGCCCTCAGGGGGCCATCTTGTCAAGTAACACCAGAGACTGAGCAACACCAGAGACTGGTTCCCTTAGTAGAATTTCTGGCAGCGTGGTAGCTTCTGCAAAATATTCCTCAATGGATCCTGTGCAATGTCAAAAAAAGACTATACTATCCAGTTTGGGGATCGCTCGTCTCGGTTTACGGGGGTTCTACCCACTACTGTGGGCCCCGAGCAGAAACTTGTTATGGAACAAGATTAAAACACTTTGCTAGGGAAGGGGACCATAGAATACATTATGTTCCCCTCCCAGACAGAGAATCAGGATTTTACAGCCATTACTTTATTGTTCCGAAGAAGGAGGGGTTGTGTCCCATTTTGGTCCCATTTTGAGTCCCATTTAAGATGTTAACCTTGAGACAGATCGTCCCTCAGATCAGATCCAAGGACTGGATCTCATAGATCTCAAGGGCGCATACTTCATGTCTCCATCCTTCCATAGCACAGGAAGTTCCTGAGGTTTGCCTTCAGAAGCAAGATATAGGAATATCGTGTTCTTCTGTTCAGTCTGGCTCCATCACTCCGCACTCACCAAATGCATAGACACCGCTCTAGCACCTCTAGGCCTGCAAGGTATCTGCATTCTGAAGCACATTGATGATTGGTTAGCAGTTTGACATCAAGATGTCATTCTCGACCGCATGATAGGGTTGGGGTTAAGGCTAAATGCAAAGGAAAGTGTGCTTTCTTGAGTACAGAGAACCACTTTTCTGGATGTGATTTGGGATTCGGTCTTGATGCAAGCATGTCTATCTGCAGCTTGCATCCAGTTGATCTTATCCGCCGTAGAACAGATAAAGCTATGCTTGTGTCCATCTCACCTCGATCGCCCCACTGTGGCCGGACAGAGTGTGGTTCTCAGACCTGGTATCTCTCCTCAATGGCTCTCCCTGGGAGATTCCAGTCAGAAGAGACCTTTTGTCCCAGTTGTGGGGTTTAATTCTGCACCCCAGGCTAAAACTGTGGAAACTGTAGGCTTGGCCTCTGAGGGAGCCCAGCTCATATACTCTGGTCTCTCAACTGAGGTTGTTGAGATCATTATCCACTCCAGAGCTCCCACCATGAGAAAACTATATGCCTTGAAGTGAAGGCTATTCCTAAGCAGAACCCAATTAACTGACAGGTTGGTACAGTGGGTACAGGTTGGTACAGGTTGGTACAGTTCTTGCAAGAACGATTTAAGAACATAGCTGCTTATCACATCCACATCTATCCCTGGATCCCTTCGAGCTTATTGAAGAAGTTTCTCTAAAGTTTCTAACCTTTAAAATTCTCTCCCTTCTGGAAATCACCTTTCTAAAAAGAATCGGAGATCTGGTTTCCCCTTGTACCAAGATTTCACTCCTGGCATGATTTCCAGGTGTTGTTATTAATCGACTTTATTAATAATAAAATAAAACAAAAACTCAAATAGAACTACCCCGAGGGGGGGAAACAAAGACTTGACGTAAATGCGTCAATAAGTGACAATTAACCACGAGTAGATCAGACCGATCAGACTGAAAACTGTTTGACATTCAAAGATTCCTGGTTCATAACGTCACCCACTTCTGACATCCTTTTGCACATTTGATTTGATTACACATATGCTTCATGACGCAATCATGTAGATGTGTTCCCATAATGCTTTACGCAGCATCTCGTTCCCATTTCAGGCAACAATGGTTACATAGATAACCAATAAATGTTTGTTAATAATAATAATATGTTGATCATTGTTCCAAGTAGAGTTATTTTTGATATTTTAAATTGCAATAATATTTCACAATATTTCAGTTGTATACAGGGTATGTGGTTTTACATCAAAACTGTCATAGTGGAAAGCCCAACAACTTTTAGCAAGACAAGGTAAGAAAGCCATGCTTTCTTTACTAATGTTTGCTAAACATAAATTTAGCTGTAACCAAGCTTTGTATTTGTTCCACCACATGGTTGCAGACATATTGTATTATGGATCTGAAATATGGGGATTTTTTGGAGTATATTGAAACTCAACTCTCAACAGCTCAACTCTTAGTTCTCTCAGTTTCTAACTCTCAGTTTCTCACACCAACAAATCTAATCAGGTCCCACTGGATTCATACAGGCCTTTACTGGGGACTAGGATCCATAACGTGACATACAGTATACTGGTGAGCAGGTTGTGTTTCAGAGTGTTTCAGCAGTGCACCTTTTAATATGTGTTTTTTTTATTTTAGAAAGGGGGGATATCTAGACTAACGTCTCGGGTTACGTATGTAACCCTGGTTCCCTGAGGGGAACGAGACGCTGTGTCGAAGCACTAGGGGAAATAGCCTTGCGTGAGTCACGTGAAGATCTATGCAACCAATGAGAAACGAACGCGTGTGAATGCGTCACTGCCGGCCGCAGCCGGTGACGTCATGAGGCAGAGCATAAAGCGCGTCTGAAACCGGGGCGCGTCAGCCATGAATGCCTGAAGCGGGCCCGGAGGCGCCAGGAGCTGAGGCCAAGACACAGCGTCTCGTTCCCCTCAGGGAACCAGGGTTACATACGTAACCCGAGACGTTCCCTTTCTGGGAACTCGAGCTGTGTCGAAGCACTAGGGGAACGCTATGCCAACGCCACCTCAGCGACGTCAGCATCCGGGTGTGTCCCAGCTCACTGAGAGAGCACCCTGGTTCCCGGGGCGGCATCGAGGTCTAGCTGGTAGAACCTCATGAATGTGTGCGGTGAGGACCAGCCGGCCGCAGCACAAACATCAGACAAGGCGACTCCGGAGAGGAGAGCCTTGGATGCTGCCATGCTCCTAGTGGAGTGGGCTCAGACCCTCAAAGGAGAAGCATGTCCGGCCGACTCGTAAGCTAGACAGATAGCCTCGACTATCCACCTGCTTGGTGTTTGCTTAGAAGCTGGAGCCCCCTTAGGGGTCCTAAAGCCAACGCAAACGAACAGTTGGTCCAACCTACGCCAAGTGGCAGTCTTTGACGTAAGCGTCCAGTGCTCGCACTGGACAGACCTTGTTCTTGCTCCTGCTCATGATCATCAAATGGGGGAGGGCAGAAGGCCTGCAGCATGATAGACCGAGCCACCTCAGTGGGAACCTTGGGGATATAGCCTGGCCTCGGGTGGAGAAATGCCTTTCCCATCCCGGGCGCAAACTGAAGACATGAAGGGGCCACTAAGAGGGCCTGAAGATCCCCGACCCTCTTGAGCGAGGCGATTGCCAGCAAAAGAAGGGTCTAAAGAGAGAGGTACTTAATAGAGATTCCTCTAAAGGTTCAAGGGGCGGCTGGGACAGGCCTAGGAGTACCACGGACAAGTCCCAAGCCGGCACCCTGGTCTGTGCCGCAGGTCTCAGCCTTAGTGTACCACGGAGGAAACGAGTGACTAGGGGGTCCCTGCCCAAGGGTACCCCACCCAGAGGTACGTGGCAAGCCGCTATAGCAGCCACGTAGACCTTCAAGGTGGAGGGGGACAGCCCTGCCACAAATCTTTCTTGCAGGAACTCCAGTACTTTGCCAACTTGACAGGTTACTGGGTTCACCTGCCTTTCACTACACCAAGAAGTGAAGAGCTTCCACTTCAGGGCGTAGAGTCTCCTCGTGGAGGGAGCTCTGGACTGAAGGATGGTCTCAACAACCTCGGCTGAGAGACCGGCCTCTATGAGCTGGGCCCCCTCAGGGGCCAGACCCACAGTTTCCCAGAACTCCCGGGAGCAGAGTGATGGGAGGAAAAAGCGTACAGGCGTAGCCTCGGCCACGCCTGTACCATAACAACCCGCCCCAGAGGCCCTGGATGTTAAACGAAAGCCACAGAGGGCAGAGAAATTCTTACGGAGGCAAACAGGAGACCTGTGCCTGCCGTATCTGTCCCAAATCTGCTCCAAATAAGGGGACCAAGGGTTCCAGCCCTCGGGGAGAACCCCTGGTTTTCAGCCACCACTGCAGGGGTCTCGCACACAGTCGGCCCCATGGAATAATCGCTGGAGCCGCTGCATGGACCCTAACACCTCAGAGTGTCTCACGTGAGTGGCTGCCCCTCGATACTCTTGACGGCTGAACGAAGGCTTGAATGCGCTCGGGGAAGAGCCGAGCCAACATAGCCACTGAGTCCCAAAGACTCCCAAGAAAGTGGTTCTCTACGTGGGAGAAATAACACTCTTCTTGGTGTTCAGCGTAAGAGTGTCACTCGTCGCTTAACAGCTCAACGAATGGCCTGGATGCTCTCGGGGAGGAACCGAGCAGACATGGCCACTGAGTCCCAAATGACTCCCAAGAAAGTGGTTCTCTGAGTGGGAGAAAGTACACTCTTCTTGGTGTTCCGCCGTAAGCATCGACGAGAACCAGGAGTTCTTCCGCATGCTCAGGGTGCGTGGGCATCGCCCCGTGACCTTGATTGCGAAGCGGGTACCCCTCAGGGAGAACCCCTGGTCTTAGTCCTAACCCCAGCTCCTCTGTGTGCGGGCACAACACCTCGATGTTGTGCTGCCCTTGCAAGTACAGATGAGCTTAGAGCAGCCGGACCAAACACGGAAGCACTGATACTGGTACGCCTTCCCCCCTGAAGGCGAACCACAGGAACTTCCTGTTGTGGAAGGATGGGAATGAGGGATTTATATGTCTCTGATGTCGATCGTGCCGGACCCGTTATAGGACCTAATCTGTACTACGATCCGCCTGAGCGTCGCATCTCTTCGCATCAATTTAAGAGACAAAAATCCAGAATGAGCCGCAACCTTCCATCCTCCCTTCGGAACTATGAAGTAACAGCTGAAAAGCCCGGACTTGCTGTTCACGAGGGGTCCATACCCGATGGCCCCTTTCGCCAGCAGAGTGTCTACTTCTTGTTCCATGACCAGAGCCTGCTGAGGGCCTACAGCAGACTGTAGGACCCCCGAGAACCGGGGTGGTGAGACCCCGAACTGAATGGTGTACCCTAAGGTGACCGTGCGCAGGACCCACTGAGAGATACCGGGTAGCCGTGACCACGCATCCCGGAACTCTACTAGGGGAACCAGCCTCCCGGGGCTGGCCTCTGGTGCTGATAGCATGTCCACCACTGGGCCGGGATTTCCGGATTCCCGGGTGGAGTGCTCTAGGACCCTCCTCGGAGGGGGTGGTTTTCCCATGGCGGGCTGACTGGTCAGCTGCTCCAGGGATACACCACCTTGTTGCGGCTTGGCGTCAGGGCCGCTTGCTCTTAGCCTTCTTAGCGCTCAGGACAACCCTCAGATCGCCCCTCTTGCCAGAGGCTTGAGCCTGTCGACCCGACCCCCCGGGATTAACCGGAGGAAGACGGGTGGCGACACTTCGTTTTTGAGCGGCCCTGTGTGAAGAGCTTTGAGACCTCCCTTGACTGGCGGTCTCACGTGGAGGGCGGCGGGGAATAACTTTACTGAACGACACCTGCTGTCGTGCAGCCTCCTGAAACTTGTCGACAACGCTTTTTACGGCGTCGCCGAGCAAGCCCGAAGGGGACAGAGGAGCGTCCAGCAAAACAAATTTGTCCTATCTTTCATAGCTGACAAATTGAGCCAAAAAGGTGTCTCTCCGTAGCCACCAGAGCTGCCATGAAGCGGCCGACAGAGTAGGCCATCTCCCTAGTGGCCCAAAGAGACAGATCCACGGTCCGGCGCAGCTCTGCCACTGCCTCCGGACCGATACCGCCGCCCTCGTTGAGGTCCCCAAGCAACTCCGCCTGATATGCCTGCAGCAGTGTCGTGCCGTGCAGACACGCTGTGGCATGACTCGATGCGGAGTATGCTTTCCCCACCAAAGACGATGTGACGCGCATCGGCTTGGAGGGGAGCGCCAGAATTTTAATGGAGGACGCGGACTGAGGGACGAGGTAACTCGCCCTCATCCACTTTCTTCAACCCTCCATATCAATGATCTTGAGCCCCACTAGATTATTATACATCGTAATATTACGTGTATAAATTTTCTCGGAGGCTGGCCTTCCCCAAGATCTAGATACCTCGGCATGTAAATCAAGTATGAAAGGCATTGCTCGGCGCGGGGAAATGACGCGAGTCAGAAGATAACGCTCGTCTAACATACTTAGGACGAGCCCTTCTGGTCTCTGCTGGCCAATCAAGCCCCAGACGAGAGACCGCTCGCGCCACAACCTCAACAAGCTCCTCAAACGCCGGCGAGGAGAGTGGCGAATCCTCCTCGACCGGGTCAACACTAGCTAAATCGATCTCACTCTCTGAACTTGATAGAGCTAGTGTTGGAGTCACAGCACGGGCATCTCACTCAGAGTGCTCGTGACTGGGACCCGCTTGATCTCGTGAAGGCTGAGGTAAGGACGGACCCACCCCAGCAGCCTCAGCGAGATCCATTTGTGATCCCCAGGACCGAGAGCGCCACAAAGCCTCGGCTACTGCAGGTCCCGAATCGCGGGGAACACTAGCCTAGGCGGCCTCGTTACAGACCGCCAGGCGGGAGCGGAGATCATGCAATGAAAAAGTTCATCCCACCGGGGCTCCGAACCCCAGTCTACCGCATGATAGGCAAACACACCATCCACTGTACCACAGTGAGCATGCAGATAGAACCTCTCGCAGTCCTTACAACCGGCACTCTCAAGTGCCGACCGTGCATGCTCCACTCCCAAACAGATTACACACATAACATGTGTATCCCTGCCCGTTATGAAACGTGGGCAAGGATAAACACACGGTGTGAACCTCTGTTCATTCGCCACATTTTCACACTCATTCTGATGATTTTTAGCTATCTCAACTCAAAATCACTCTCACACAGACACAGCACGCTGAAGGCATTCAGAGCTGACGCGCCCCGGTTTCAGACGCGCTTTATGCTCTGCCTCATGACGTCACCGGCTGCGGCCGGCAGTGACGCATTCACACGCGTTCGTTTCTCATTGGTTGCATAGATCTTCACGTGACTCACGCAAGGCTATTTCCCCTAGTGCTTCGACACAGCTCGAGTTCCCAGAAAGGGAACTATTATTTTTGTAACTGTTGAAAATGGCTCATTTGATCCTTTTGTTTAAGATTGCATATGTTTTGTGTGTGTGTGTGTGTGTGTGTGTGTGTGTATTTATGTATGTGTGAGTGTGTGCGTTTATACATATACAGTATATATACTTAATGCATAATTTTAGCTTGGTTATGAAAAATATAATTTAATACTAATTTATTGTAGGTTTGGTTGCATTTTGATAAGCAACTTAAACTGTGTTCCATATGAATTTAACCATGTTAAAATGTCGTGAACAATTCAGACTTTGCTTGGTCATTTCATAAATCCATTGCATTGCATTTAAACTGTTTGTTTGCAGATGTTTCTATGCTGCTGTAGTGATGTAAATAAATATGGCAAGAATAACGAACCCACTGAAGTCTAATTCTGATCTTATTCCAGACTTTTGGCCATTCCCAAGAATGCCCTAACTTAATTTCAACTGCATTTCTTTCCAGACTGTTCACTGGATGACTTCATGTCAGTACCAATACGATGTCGTCAGCTCACTGGCGTGCTTTAGTCATCAAATGTACCAGCACAAGCTGCGGTCTGCAGACTAAACACAGACCGGTATGAATCTCCCGGCACACGGACTGTGGCTGAAGTCACATTAGTTGCTGATAAATGTGAAATGCTAATCACTCTCTGGAACGCTGGTATAAAGATTTGTCATGAGCAATCTCCATTAGGAGCACTAAAAGCTAACACGACCTATTCTGAAGGGTTTGAAAACTCATTCTCAGACATGAGTCAACGTAAATGATTATGTGTAGTCTGAGATTAACTTTGAAATCAATGCTAAATGCTGAAAATGTTGAGTTGCGATGGTTATCTGAAATGAATCGGAATACTTCACGTTTCTTTGGGGTCGATGAAATTGTTTTATGTTTTTGGAAGGAGTCTCTTCAACTCGCCTGCATACATTTGATTTAAAACACATATTGATTACAATAATATATTGTTACAATTCAAAATATATGTTTTCTCTTTGAATACATTTTAAAATACAATTAATTCCTGCGATCAAAGCTGAATTTTTAGCATCATTACCCCTGTCTTCATGATCCTTCCGACATCATTCTAATGTGCTGTTTTTTTTTATTATGTAGATTTTTTTGACCCCATTGGCAGATATATTTTCTTGTTTTAATCATACACATTTAATTTTGATGCAGATACAATATATATTTGTGTGTGTGTGTGTATGTATATATATATATATATATATATATATAATTAGAGGGAACTTCAAGAATTTTACAAATTCAGTCTTTAGTACATTCTGAGAGTAGTTTTTTACGTCAAGAGAGGGTTTGCACTGGCGCTAGCTGCAATTAAATCTTAAGTGTAATACACTAATACCCTAAGTGTATTAGGATAGTATGACCCTCAGAGATACGTGTTCCTCTGCACTGTAATAAACAAAATCGAGGACTTACAAACCTCGCTGCTATTACCATATGGAAGACATCGAGAAGAAGCTGCCTTTTTTGTCCCCCAAGGTATTTCACAAATCTGAACCTTTACTAGCTCCATGCTGGGATGTTTAAAGTGATAACTGGGAGTGGTAATAGCCTTCATTTATCTTCCAAGAGCCCTGAGCACATACAGTACAAGCTAGAAGTACTGCGTAGCCCCTCATTCATGGTTGCCTCTTGACCAACATGTGTGGCCGCAGTAGCATGACTCTCTGGAACTGATCTTTTACTGACATGGATTCAGAGATGATATTATGCTTTCCACTCTCCTTCAGTTTTGGGGGGTTTTAAGGGCTAATGCTTCATTTTCTTGAGGACTGTATCCAGGCAGTGTTTTCTACATCAAAGTGTAATCCACTATCTATAACAAGCAAATCTCAAATTTCCTTAAACATTGCTTATAATATTGCTAACATAACACACCTTCCTGAGTTCATTTGTCCAGTATATTTACTTTGAATACGGAACTGTAATTTGAATCAATTTGTTCTAGAGCATTAGGGAGTAACTAAAATTATTCTTTAATAATATTGATTATTCCAGAATCCTGCATTTAGTTATATTTGTTGAATGATCAGTTAATCCAGGTACTGATTTTCTACACATCTGTACGATAAATCCAAATTTTGCATCTCTTTTTTTCTGAACTAATTTAAAAACTAATTTGATGTAGGGCGTCTTACAATTATTCATAAAGAGTAACTTCATGAGAAAATCTCCAATTAATGCTTTGTTTTTTTTTCCATATAATAGATAATGTTTATCAATGGTCTACAGCCAATTTGTCCTATATAGACTTTGTAGTAATAGTAATAATTTTTTGAGTTCAAGGAGTCTCTTCTGCTCACCAAATCTGCATTTATTTGATAAAAAAAATGGCCTGGCCTTATCTCTGCCATCTCCTGGCGGGTCCGATGTCCTCTTTCGAGATCCTGAAGCACGTGCTGTGATTGCTTCAACCCTGGGCAATCGAACCTTCAAATCAAATCAAACCTTCAACCCCCAGAGGCACCGGTGCTGCAGCCATCCAGTTCTGAGGAGCTGGATGTTGTTAGCGTTAAGGCTGGAGATGGAGACTCGCCACTTCATTCTCCAGCTTGTATGGAGCTATTAGAGGTTGTGACTCAATTAGTCACCAGGCCGAATATTGAGTGTCCAGCCAAGAAGTGAATGGGAACATCTGTTACGACTGTAACCTTGGTTCCCTGAACAGGGAACGAGTCGCTGCGCCACCTTACCACACCTCCTGCGTGCCTGTCAGCGACATACTTCAGTCGTAACTGAGACGTTCCATTTTTCACTTCTCAGCTGGACACTCAATATTCGGCCTGTTGACCACTTGAGTCACAACCTCTAAACTGAAGATCAGGCATGTTTTCTTGAAGTTTGAGGACCTGTGAGGCTCATTACTTAGCACATTTGAGCTTCACCAAGATCCAATGAGGTTCATTCTCGTGTTACGCATCACGTTTCAGCTTCAATATGAACCAATGAGGTTCATTCTCGTGTTACGCGTCACGTTTGAGCTTCAGCGAGAACCAATGAGGTTCATTCTCGTGTTACGCAGCACGTTTGAGCTTCAGCAAGAACCAATGAGGTTCATTCTCGTGTTACGCGCCACGTTTGAGCTTCAGCAAGAACCAATGAGGTTCATTCTCGTGTTACGCATCACATTTGAGCTTCAGCAAGAACCAATGAGGTTCATTCTCGTGTTACGCATCACGTTTGAGCTTCAGCAAGAACCAATGAGGTTCATTCTCGTGTTACACCTCACATTTGAGCTTCAGCAAGAACCAATGAGGTTCATTCTCGTGTTACGCATCACGTTTGAGCTTCAGCAAGAACCAATGAGGTTCATTCTCGTGTTACACCTCACGTTTGAGCTTCAGCAAGAACCAATGAGGTTCATTCTCGTGTTACGCCTCACGTTTGAGCTTCAGCAAGAACCAATGAGGTTCATTCTCGTGTTACGCATCACGTTTGAGCTTCAGCAAGAACCAATGAGGTTCATTCTCGTGTTACACCTCACGTTTGAGCTTCAGCAAGAACCAATGAGGTTCATTCTCGTGTTACGCCTCACGTTTGAGCTTCAGCAAGAACCAATGAGGTTCATTCTCGTGTTACGCATCACGTTTGAGCTTCAGCAAGAACCAATGAGGTTCATTCTCGTGTTACACCTCACGTTTGAGCTTCAGCAAGAACCAATGAGGTTCATTCTCGTGTTACGCATCACGTTTGAGCTTCAGCAAGAACCAATGAGGTTCATTCTCGTGTTACACCTCACGTTTGAGCTTCAGCAAGAACCAATGAGGTTCATTCTCGTGTTACGTGTCACGTTTGAGCTTCAGCAAGAACCAATGAGGTTCATTCTCGTGTTACACCTCACGTTTGAGCTTCAGCAAGAACCAATGAGGTTCATTTTCGTGTTACGCATCACGTTTGAGCTTCAGCAAGAACCAATGAGGTTCATTCTCGTGTTACACCTCACGTTTGAGCTTCAGCAAGAACCAATGAGGTTCATTCTCGTGTTACGCATCACATTTGAGCTTCAGCAAGAACCAATGAGGTTCATTCTCGTGTTACGCATCACATTTGAGCTTCAGCAAGAACCAATGAGGTTCATTCTCGTGTTACACCTCACGTTTGAGCTTCAGCAAGAACCAATGAGGTTCATTCTCGTGTTACACCTCACGTTTGAGCTTCAGCAAGAACCAATGAGGTTCATTCTCGTGTTACACCTCACGTTTGAGCTTCAGCAAGAACCAATGAGGTTCATTCTCGTGTTACGCATCACGTTTGAGCTTCAGCAAGAACCAATGAGGTTCATTCTCGTGTTACGCATGATGTTTGAGCTTCAGCAAGAACCAATGAGGTTCATTCTCGTGTTACGCATGACGTTTGAGCTTCAGCAAGAACCAATGAGGTTCATTCTCGTGTTACGCATCACGTTTGAGCTTCAGCAAGAACCAATGAGGTTCATTCTCGTGTTACGCATCACGTTTGAGCTTCAGCAAGAACCAATGAGGTTCATTCTCGTGTTACGCATGACGTTTGAGCTTCAACAAGAACCAATGAGGTTCATTCTCGTGTTACGCGTCACGTTTGAGCTTCAGCAAGAACCAATGAGGTTCATTCTCGTGTTACGCATCACGTTTGAGCTTCAGCAAGAACCAATGAGGTTCATTCTGGTGTTACGCATCACGTTTGAGCTTCAGCAAGAACCAATGAGGTTCATTCTCGTGTTACGCCTCACGTTTGAGCTTCATCAAGAACCAATGAGGTTCATTCTCGTGTTACGCCTCACGTTTGAGCTTCAGCAAGAACCAATGAGGTTCATTCTCGTGTTACGCATCACGTTTGAGCTTCAGCGAGAACCAATGAGTTCATTCTTGTTTTTACGAAATGCAGATGCTGCTTTTTATTTTATTTAGCAGGATCAACACTGGTTTGACCCAAAAGCTTTTTCTCATTGTTTTAGTTAAGTTGCACATGTTCTCCAATAGCAAATGTAAGCATTTTATTTTCACATACATACATTTAAACAGAAATTAATTAGACTTTTTTTTAATGAAAGCCTCCAAACGTCTGTTAACAAATGCTGAGCTAGTTGAGTTTAGCATGAGGTGAATTAGTTGGAAATGTATTTTCAGCTGAAGGAAGATATGTTTTTAAAGAGTAGCGAAGGAAGCATTTAATGGGAAGTTACAAAAAAAAACAGAGCTAAACTGGGTAAGGAAAGTCTGACATCACTCATTAGTCAATTAAGATGCCAGGGAGCCACCTCATAATGTTAATGAACATGAGGACATGGGAAATATGAGTCAAATTGTAAATGGATATTTCCAAACATGTTTTTAATTAACTAGTCTCCTCATGCGGTGCAATTCCTGGTCAATAGCGGAAGCTCGCTCGTGCAAACACGCACAAGCACACCCTGTAGACGCAGAAAACTGCCAGTTTTTTGGATTAGTGGAAGCTCTGTGTTCATTAAAATGATTTTCCCAGATGTCTCTCACCCTTCCTATGTTAT
The DNA here is from genome assembly GCA_037043235.1 of Rhodeus uyekii. Taxonomy (NCBI): domain Eukaryota; kingdom Metazoa; phylum Chordata; class Actinopteri; order Cypriniformes; family Acheilognathidae; genus Rhodeus; species Rhodeus uyekii. The sequence continues at coordinate 593,963 of JAWRVZ010000170.1, forward strand.
CCGTCCAGGTGCGGTGCAGGGCTGCAGCATTTCTGCAGCAAATGTTGTCTTGGCATCAAATGGCCTGGCTGGGTCAGAGTCGAACCCTGCGGTGAATTCAATAAACAATTAAAAATGCAGGACACAGGAAATCAGGGCTGCCTTCCTTGTTTGGTTTGTATGAGATATTTTGAGACGCGTATATGGATGATAATAAGGATATGGTTGATGTAGCTCTCTTAGTTGAGCTGCTTGTTAATTTGCACATGTAATTTGTTTCATCAGTTTAGATGGATATTGTGTAATGGCTTGTAAATGCTACTGAAAAGGAAGATTCCTGTAAGTGGCTTTAATATGTGGAAACGTCCATGTGGACAACACCTGGATTCATGTGGGAGAAGGAAATGCCTTTCTGTTGCCTGTGCATTTATAAAACACACACCATTAACAGCTTTATCACCCATAAAAGAGATTCACAAGAGACACTTCTTTTTTCTATAGTAGGGCCATGTACGATTTCAGATACAGACATTAAGTGTGAACTGAAGTGAAATTGCACTGGAGCAATTTTAGAGCAAAGGAGAATGACAGGGAACCCTCGAATATCAGGGGAAATGTGTAAGGAACACATCAGACTGGGAATTTTTCCAGCTAAAGGAAGTCTTACCTAAGAGACTGAGCTTCACCGTAACACTGCAATGTGTCCCAGCAGTGGAATTAACAACAGCAACTGAAACAACAAGGCACGCTAGATGATGAGGTGGAAGAAATCTGTCTGAAAGTTTTGTAGGGGAAAAAAACCTTTTGCTAACGACAAAAAAAGAAAAAAAAAGAAGAAAAAATGTTACTGCTAGGCAGGAATATCTAAACCACATTTCTTTCAGCTGACAAATGCAGAGACTTTTTTGGGTAAAATGCAACAGGTTATTCAAACTGTTGGAAATGTTTTGAAACTGTATTCATGTTTGAATGTAAATTTTATGTGTGCACTGACGTTCAAATGGTTTTTGGTAACACTTTATTTTGAGGGTGCATCTTAAATGTCCACTAACTCTCATTTGAGTATTAGTAGACTGTCTGTTTAATATCTGCTAACAAATTATTTTGATGCTCCTCAAAAGATTTTCTACAGACTATAAGTGACTTTGCATGTATATGTCAACTTATTCTATAACTTGGCAATTCGACATGTAGTTGCAAAGATACTTATAGTTAGTATGTCTAAAGTGGACTATTAAATTAAAGTATAGCCAGATTTGTTTTAGAAAGACATTTATATTTGTTGGAAGATTATAAAGTATATGCATTATGAGCTGATATGTCATCAGTTTCCAGTTGACAGTGTTCGCTGTATCTGACAATGACTATATGCCATCCGCTAGACGGTTCAGATTACTTTGTCAAAGAAAAAGACAATACGCCAAGCCATCAGTTCATCACATCCAAGGGTTGGTTGAGCAATTCGGCTCTATTTAATTTAAATTGATTTTATCCAATTATATTTCAACTTAACATTATTTTATTTCTGTTAGTTGCCAAGGTAGCATCCATAATTATTGCGTTTTGTTAAGTCAAAGTTTTACATTTAATGTTCATCTGTTATCCATTCGATTTATCCATTTAATTTGATCTATAATCAACTAATATTTAATATCTGTTATTTCCATTAACCAATACAGTTGTAATAGTCTGATTTGGATTCACTAAAATGAATCGGCTCATAAGAGTCATTTAGTTGTGAATTACACTACGTGGTTATAATGCGTTTTTGCCGCACTATAAAATCGTAAGAGTCATTGTTACTGAACTGGACAACAATGTGTTTGTTTTTGTGTGATAACTCAATGGAATGGCATTTTTTCTGGGGGGGGGGGTTTTCTGTCATATTAGCTTTGATTTAAGATGCAAGCTCACAACTTTTTTACTTCTTTTGCCATGGTGTTGTAGATTCAAACCTAGCAAGAAAAAAAGTAAATGCTGATAGAAGATACTTTTGCACAACGTTGCTGAAAGACTGCTTCCGATTTGGAAAAATAAAAAGATATGAGATAATGGGGATGAAATATTTGAAGTAGTATGGTGCAGAAACATAAACATATGGGCCTATTTGGTATTACATGAAGAGTGGCGCTTGTTTACTGATGCCAAACTCAATGGCACAATGTTAGGGTGTTATGGGTAGTTGCCAGGGCGTTGCTATCGCAGATTTAAAGTGTTCAGAGTGTTGTTTTATTGTTACTGTAAGTTTGCTGGGGTGTTCTGGATGGTTGTTAGGCGCTCACACACAGGTTCTGTATGATATTCTGGTCTCTATTTGTGATAAAGAATCCTTCAATCGGTGGGATTAAAAAATATATATTTTCAACTCCAATTTTTTTTTTTATTCAATATGCAGCCTCTTTAATCCAAAGTCACTTGTGAATTATTCAGAAATCAAACAAATCCCATCATTAAGGCCTTTTTCACATATCATGCATCTGATTCCAAAACCTCTTCATCCAGGAAAAGGATGCCAGAGAGGTTACTGTGGCAACCAAATATTCCTTCATAAGAGGAAACATTTTTGTACTTTTCAAATTGGTGACAATTCGTCACCATCTTTGGAAAGTCAAACATTGTTTTGAGAGTTGCAGCTGTCCAACTCGAGTGGCAGACAACATTGCAGAGATCATTCTGCTTGTGAGATGTTGTCTGGGTGTGTGTCACTGAGCTAATTATTTATTTTCTCAAGGATCTGCCTTTGTTTTGCCAGACTGATGATCATAATCGTAAAGAATTACAGATAAATTAGTGGATAAATTCTGTTGCCAAGTAAGATTTCTAACACTATACATCTATACAGTGGAGTTTGGTTATGTCGACGGTCTCGGGGGTTGCAAAAAAGCATCGAGATAACCCATATTACATATATTAACATATATTTTCATACAGCCAGCGGGTTTTGGGTTTTGTGTAAAAAATCGTTGGCATAACCCACAAACATAGATTGATGAACTTTTTGTTTAAGATCACATTTCGAATTTCAAATGTTGCTTGCATGACGTCAATTATCATAACTGTTCAGCTCGGTACACAGTGCTTGTGCGCGAAATTCACACAATAAAAAAACAAACACAAGTCAGAATCAGAACAGAAAAGCAGTCTCTCCCGCTGCGTTGATCATCGGATGAGACGAGAAAAGCTCGCCCTCATGGCAGCACAGCCAATCACGTCTTGCATGATTGACAGGTCAGACAGCCTATTAGACTGATAGTGGAAGTGAAGCGCCAGCTGACAGAGCGCCAAAGACAACAACCCTCGCAAGAAAGAAAAATGAAAATGTATTGATGTACATGATGTGAGTTATTAAATGAGAATGTACATGCTCAAGATTTTGGTGTTTTTTTACACAACAGTGTTGCCGTGATTTGTTTGATGAAGCGATTCATCAAAAAAAAAGGCATTCATCTAAAAAAAATGTACATACACTGTACTGTGTATATCTTTGCTAACAACAAAAGGCATATGTAAAACCACCACAATAAAAACCTTTAATTATATTCTCCAACAATGCAAACACAAAGATTGCTCACAAAATCACAAAAAACGTGCGGGATGCTACAGCGTGTTTTCCCTCAGACGAGATCAACGACAGGGAGTGAACCGTGAGCGGACCGCGATCCACGTGCAACGCAAACTCAGCGCATGCGCAGTGAACTAGGTGCGCTAATTAGTCACAAAATAAACATGTGAAGTGACGACTTTGTCCCTTTTTTGTGCTCAAGATATTAGATTTCGGCGACATTAACGAATCAACATTAAAGAATCGAAAATACTGAGACAAATAGGGAGTTTGGCAAAAACGTTGACATAATAGTATTGGAGAGTTAACCATGACTTGAGATAAGTGAATTCCACTGTATATATATATAATATATATATGTATATATATATATCTCAAGCAAAGTATTTGTCGTGATTTAATTTAAATTTTTACAAGTAAAAATTGACTTTACAAGTAATGACAGAAATATTGTTTTTTGTGACAATTTGAATGTTTGCAACAGAAATAATTATGTGGCTGAAATGACTTCTTGTAAAGCTGTTTCAAGCCATGTTCCAGTGTATAGACACATTTTATAGTGAATTTTTTATTTATTTTAATTTTGATAAAATGTGTATCACTTTAAAGGAAATTAGCATTTTGAACATTTTGTTAAACTTCTTTTGTATTTCACATAAGCAGGAAAGTCACCTGGATTTGGGTTGAGGTTGGTTTCAATTTTGAGTCTTGGGAGAATTATTTGTAGAAGTGAAGGAAATAAGCATAGACAAACGAGACCCCGGAGCCACATTAAACATGCAGACCCAGTCAGCAATACCCATAAGACCGTTTGCCACACCACAATTGCCTCGTGACTCAGCACAGATTTCCAGACTTCTTTCATCCAAAGCCACGCTGCCGTTAAGCAGTCTGCCGCAGTCAGAAACGGTTTGGCATGGAAGTGTCTTCACTCAAATCCCGGACTTTAACATTTTAGTTTGGCTGTAAATCAGCAAGTTAATTATTTGTTATCTTGAGGCTCTGTATTTCCTTACTCTTCCACAATTTATGTCCATCTCTATGAATCATTGTATCCAGGCTTTTTAAAGCGCATTTATATTCAGACAACATTTATTAATCGGATTATCTTTAAAGATATCTAAAGGTGTTTTTACAGATGGACAATAATGTGTGTGCAAGAATCTTTTTAGACAAGCTGTGCAGTTGTGTGTCGTCATAATATTTTTTTTTGTGTGTGTGTTTGGCACATGGATTTGCATGGATAAATAATTTTTAATAAACACTGCAATTTTCCATTCAAAAAAATAAGAATTGTCCATTTTATTATCTTGCCGAATTTAAGGAAATGTATACCTTCCTCCTGGCAGAAAATGAAATGAGGAAAATCATTACATTGAAAGATGGACCCAAGACATATTTAGAGACTGAATATCAGATATATGTGCTAGTGATGCTTTTTCTGGCAAACACAACTAATTATATTCTACTTTCTTAGTCTTTTTTTCTGAATTCCAGAGGAAGGATATGACAACTCAATCTGTGAAGATGGGAATGGAGAAGGAGAGGCATGTCATTAATATATTTTAGGTAGTAAAACTGTAATCATGATCAGTATTGTACATGCTGTTATTCAGCGCTCTGACCTCTTTCGATTGGCTGATTACTCTGTATTAGTATTGATTTCAGCCCCTTCCGATATCTGAATCAGGATGACATTGAACCATCCACACTGAGGACGATGCTTGGCACTGGTGCGTGTTCAGCTCAGGCTCTTGGAGAACGGATGGTCTTCTGTTACGTCTGTTTGTGAGCTGATCATCCGTAGAGAGTTTCCACAAATCAGTAAGTGTTATTTGTAAACTTTTCCATAACTGACGCTCTGACTGTATATAGAAATGTGAGGAACTTGCATGACAACAGCGATGCAGAACATGCAGATATATCTCATCATGTAACACTTTAGGAATTCACAAGCATCTGTGTTTCTGTTCTCTCTCATGGTAAAATTGCTGAACGTGAGCTTTATTGATCCAGTATTTAGAGCCAGGCAAGAGAATTCGATATTTTGTATTTTTTTTCACAGATGACTTACCACGTGTAGATTTAAAAAAAAAATAGTTTTCATTTTTACTGCTATTATTTCCCTCTGCCTGACCCTTAGAATTAAACAGCCTGTTTGAGCTTATGTACTTTGTACATAATATGTGTAAACAGCATTTTGAATGCAAAATGAGTAACAGCAATAAATCATGGACTAAATCAGGATCCTTTTTATTACCTGCCATGACTGAGCTGGAAAAGTTTTTTTTTTTACAATGAATAGGCGTCATTAACGTTTGAATGTGGGGCGGTTCATCTGTGTGAACAGATTTTATGTAAGACCTTTAAAACTATAAGGTTTTTAAGTGGTTATTTGCAACACTACGACTTCTCATGTAAAACCATTTTCCTATGGTTATAGATTATCAAACAGTAGAGTGTGGCACTTGCAACGTCAAAGTCATGGGTTCGATTCCCAGGAAACCAAGAACCGATTAGAATGTCAATGTGTTGCTTGAATGCAATGTAAGTAACTTTGAATAAAAGCTTCTACCAAATGCATAAATGCAAATGTATAAAAGTTAAAATAATTAGTCAGCTTTCTGTATAGGTTCTCTTTAGGTTAAAAACAAAACCTAAAAATAACCATTATAGATGGCTCTTTAAGGGTTCGCTATAGGTTGTCACAAAAATTTGGACCGTCAGTGATTGTAAGTGGATGTGCGTCGAAGGCGGTTTGTGCGTGATTTTGAGTTTTGAACGGTTCAAAATTTTTCCTGACGCACGGCTGTGCATTATACATGAGTCGGCGTGCGTAGTTTATGTGTCGAGTATGCGTGACTATGCGCAGGACACGCGTCGGCCGTCAGTGTTTATGCATCGGAACTGCATCGGTTATGGTTCGAAACCACGCACGTCCATTGACGCCCCACCTTCATATCACTCATGAACCGCGCATGAACCGCGCACGTATTATGTTCATTCAACTGACAATGTGGATCGTGGCTTGTTCGTTGTTTGGACGCGCTCCGTCAGTGATTCATGCGTCGAATGTTCGTGGAATAGTTTGGTCAATTTCTCGACGCACAAGCACACAAAAACCCAATCTGTGTGTGTTTTGTGAGTGATTCGTGCGTGATCGGCTGTGTGACTGGCCCTTAAATAAGTGACCTAATTTGGACTAAACCATTCAGTATAGATTAATTTTACGATCTCTTTATTAACTTTTCAAAGCATCAGAGTTTCAGCTGTGTAGCTGTCAATGGAGGAACAGAAAACTCTTGGATTTCAACAAAAAGATCTTCATTTGTGAAGATGAACAAAGGTCTAACGGGTTTGGAATGACATGAGGAAGAGTAAATAATGACAGAATGTTCATTTGTGAGTGAACTGTCCCTTTAAGAGGTGATCCTTGACCCTCAGGAATCTGATATTCTGAGAAATGGCACAATTTTAAGTATAATAAATGTCTGTAGCAAAAGCGAACCTTACAGTTTGCAAGCAGTTGGAGAGGATATCAAGGTTTTGAGACTGGTTTGTTGCCTTGGCTTGACAGGATGCTGGAGACAGTGAGGAGACACCAGCTGGTTCTTGTGTTCTATCTGATCATCCAAATGGCTTCTGTCTTCCTGTTAATCTGTTGCTGTTGTTTCTATTTGTGATAATTTATGTTCAGTGGTGCTCAAGGACATGGAGCGATATAGATTTTTTTTCCTCTCCTATTTATCCATAAAGCCATATGATTTTTTTTTAAAGTGTTCAACATTTAACAAATGCTTAAAATACACAACCCGAGATTAAATGTCTACTTCATAGGTACAGTGTTGTTGAAGAAGAGCCAGTAACATAATTTCCACCATTAACTATCGACTTCTCAAACGATCGTTTTCTCAAACCACCAAGCCTGAATATGAGCTAAAACCTCACAGAGGTTTATTTCAGATGGACTTGACTTATCTGGACTTCATTTCCTGAAAGCATTGTAAGCCTAAATTGATCGTAGAACAATTGCTACCAATGGTCTCTAGAATCAACTCAGGCTTATGATGCTTTTGAGAAGTGTTTCTCACAGTATAACGATGATTCCCTTCACTTTACAGTCATAGTGTGCCATAGAGATTCAGTTCTTCTAACTGTTGAATAGTCTGCATGCAAGAAAGGGAAAATGACTAATGTATTTGACTCTGTGCCATACACCACAGATGTATACCTCAAAAAGAGAAGATGCAGTTGTCATGGAGATAATAGTCGGGTTTTGGGGTAGCACTAGTTCAGAGAGGTTCCACACCAAAGTTATTGGCACAGGTTAGCCAGCTACAGTCATCGTATCTTCTCCATCTCTCTATGTTCATAAATGTGTATGTTAAAAGTAAAGAGCATTAGATAGAGCTACAGGACTGTGGCAGAATGACTTGAACTACAGTACAATGAGGTGACATTACACTGTGTATGACTTTCAATCATTTATGTAACGGACTACTCTCATTTATTGAGTGTAATCCATAATCGTAATCAATAAATCAGGCATAAGTTCAAAGCCATAAGGCAAAATAATCTAGAGTCCAAGACACTGGGAGACAAGCAGAAGCTCAAAACCATGGCATGGAAAACCAGAAACAAGACATACAAGACTTCACAACGAGTGACAGAATACATAGGGCCAGTGTACAGGTACACAAACATTAACACAGGTGGATGTAATCAGTCCAGGCAGAGTTTTATGGGAAATGTAGTTCAGGAAGGAATGGCAGAGGACTGGGGATGAGTGCCCTCTGCTGGCTGTCATAGGCACTCCGGCTGGGAGCCATGACAGTTTCTTGCAACAAACACCAAAAATGGCCTCTTCCACTTCTGAATGTATGACTTATGTGTTTGATTCCCAGGCAATGTGTGTATTTAATCCAATGTACGTCAAGAGAAGTGTCTGCAAAATGCATTAAGAAAGATTGGCTAGAAATTATGTAAAATGTAATGCCAGTATTAAGTCAGTATTTTGAGATGTTGTTTGACAGAGCAGCAGAAACATGACAGTTTAATATCCTGCCTAAAAGTCGAATTTATCTTTCTCATTAAGAATGTTAATGAGGCATATTTACTAAATGATCTTAGCTAGGGCAATATTTCTTTCAGCTATTAGAGATTAATTAAGCTGAACATCTTTTCTTTTTTAAATGTAAAAAAGCTGGTTTTGGTTTAATATTAGAATGCATACTGCCAGCAAAAGAAACGGAATATATTGACGTACGGTAGCAGAACAGAAGTGACTCAGAGATTTTGTTTAGACTGTGAAGCAGCTGTAGACACAGAGTGTTAACAGGCTTGTAGTTTTACAAGCAAGTTGAGTCTCTTTTGCTAACAAAGACTTTCAATGATCTTCCAAAAGATCTGGTTTAAGTCACAATTACTATTGTTTATACTTAGGGTTAGGGGTTTGTTTAAATCACTAAAACTAAGTATTAAACTTTGTTTAACTTTCCCACACTTAGCAATTAGTGCTCAAGACTTGAATCTTCACATGTTGTACTGTGACTTAACTAAGCAATTAATTGATGGAGGGACTGCATGCATATCTAGAAAACAGAATATCACATGGAGTTGATGGTGGACTTGGGCTAGTAAGTAACCACTGAGAACCATGGATCAGGAATAAAATTGGCACTTTGATTTCATGTTGACCATATAAGTAGCGGTCACTTTTGACCTAGTGACTAAGCATGAAAACTATTCAGAACTAGTGCTTTAAACATGACGGTTGGGATGGTGCTGTTTGCTTTTGGTGTGTTTCATACATCAGAGCATTGATCACTGTTCTGTTTTCATAAATATTTATGCTGACAACAGTGCAGTGTTTTCTGTCAAGACTTTCCTCACTGAAGAGGTATGCAAATGACAGTCTAATCTAAATACAAACCGATGTCTTTTGTCTGATAAACAGCGGCAGTGCAGCCAAATATCTTTGCATTTTTAGAGCTGTTTGTCTTACAGGGAGATGCTTCAAATGACAACGCAGAGTTTACTGATCCAATAATCAAACTGACAGATATTAAATGGATTTTACTCATACAGAATTTCTGTTACCTTTGAAAAGAACTCACGCTGCGTCAAAAAATGCTATGGGAATACTTGCTATGCTATGGGGAATACTTGCTATGCTATGGGAAATGTGTTGTGAAGCACAATGAAATCGAATTAACTGTGTGAATGCGTGAATAAGCGGCAACTTATGTGTCTTCAGTAAGTGCTGTGAAACAAATTGAGTTATGTGTTTCTGATAGTGTGTGTGAGAAATATATCCCTAGCTAGTTTAAAAAGAACAAGGCATGCACGCAGAATATGGCGAGCAAACAACAATTTAGACTGTGTGTTACTCCCTGCCCACATACATCACAGGCAGAGATACACGAGGTATTTGTATTATTTGTTTGGGAGCAGAGCATGCACGTGTTCATTGTTCCTGTAGCTCAATCGGCAGAGCATTGCTGTTAACAACGCCAAAGGTCATGGGTTCGATCCCAGGGAAAACAAGAACTGATTTAATGTGCCCCTTGAATGCAATGTAAGTCTTAGGATATACTGTAGTTAGCATAGACGCTGAAAAGAAAGACTTCCCACTTCCCACTACAGCTTAAGAAGAACTTTCAGAGATTGTGACTTGCTCTGCTGCTAGACTCAGTATCGTATAGCTAGTGACAACAGGGACATTCGTCCTAAAAGTAAACTAGGCAAACGTTACCTCTCCTTCCGAGCACAACCTCTACATCGGATACCATCTTCTTTCTCAATCCTCACACTGAGGTGTTCAGGTCAAAAAGAAATAAAAAGCCTAATAGCTCCCACATCTTGTCACTCATAAACAAAGAGCAGCCACCCATACATCTCCTTAGAGTGATGGGGGGTCGGGGAGATGATCTCAGCCCCAGCCGTTTAGAAATAGGAGGCTGTCCTAATCTCCAGCAAGTCTGTAGGCAAAAGCACCCAACCTGTGAGGGTAGTCCTCTCTGATGGGTAATAGTATACACCTCAGGACACGGAGCCCACCTCCCCTAGGTGCCCTCAGGGAATCGGTCTGCCATCCCTGCCACCTCACCTGTGTCAAGACACAGAGGTCCTTGGCGAGGCTTCCCAGTTGCCGCCCATCATCCTTGCGTTTCTAGTCAAATGCTCAAGGAAATACTAGAGGCCATCCTCAGGAGGTTGGTTCCCTAGTAGAATTTCTGGCAGCACTGATGCGTCTGTTGAATATTTCTTGTTGGGACCTGCGCACCATCACTACTCAGTGCGGGTCTCATCCGCCCAGGTAGGACCTCCACATGCCTCCACAATATTTGCTTGACATTGCTACAAGCTTGGCTATATGCTAGGCCATACGCCTGGCAGTTTTTGAGGTGTGGCACTGGAGTGGTTGCTCAATAATACTAGAGGCCAGCCTCGAAATGTATGTCCATCCTTCGACAATATAGAAGTTCCTGAGTTTCACCTTCAGGGACAAGGCATACCAAGATCAGTTTCTTCCATTCTGTCTAAATTTATCACCCCGCATCTTCAAGGGGTCGCATTTTGAACTAAATTTATGTTTTGTTGATCAGTCACAGCAGTTAGCAGTCTAGCATCGAGATGACATTCTTGCTCATATGAAGGAGCTAGGATTAGGGCTGAATGCTAGGAAAGGTTTACTTTAGGTAAAGGTAACCTAAGTGTAGGTTTACTCCCTCACGCATCTAGCCTCTTGGAGAAACATCTTGTTTAAGTGACATTTTTTTATTCATAATCATTTGGAACTATGTGATAATTTGTTATTAATAGTACAAATAGTACAAGTACAAACAAGATATGTTTTTTTTTATGGACAGTTGACAAAAATTAACTTGGAATTAAAAATCTAAATTCATAACCAATCGTTTTCAATCGTGTTTTTTTTTTTTTTCAATTGTGATGTGCTGCTGTAGTTAATCCCTTCAGAGCAGCTTGAATTTAAGCCTCGGAAACAGTTTGGATCCTCACAAAGTTGCAATGTTGGAAACTTTTAAGTTGCATATGCAAAATGATTCAAATGTGCAGGTGAATGTTTTCTCCAAGATGAGTTTGGCAGGTTAGTAGGAATGAATCGTTTAGCTGCTCTATTAATCTTGCTCTGTTCCTGGAAACGTACTGCTGGCAAGAGAAAGTTTTGTTTTGCTTTGCTTCTGGATACACTCCAATCAATTCTGGCCTATTTCAAATGTAAAAAAAAAAAGAAAAGAAAAAGGATAGTGAATATACGTCGGGTCAGAGGTCACTCTTCCATCAGAAGTAGACTCACAGAGGCCATCACCGGAAGCCAGTGATTATAGTTTTTTTTAAGTTATTAATATAGATTCTTACAAGAACGCATCTCTTCACGTTTAGCCTCCAATGGATTGCTTTCATGATGGATGGATGTGCTGTATTTGAATATAACTCTGATTGTGTTAGGCTGAATGAAGAAAGTCATATACACCTAGGATGGCTTGAGGTTGAGTTCATTATGGGATACATTTTATTTGTGGGTGAATTAACCCTTTAAAAGACTGGTCATTTTTGAATGGGAACACCAAATTAGGTGTACAAGTACACAGCACAAGGGTTAAAGTACCTTCAAGCTATCTGCTTGCTTTTACCTTAAATCAGTAGGTTTTTGGCTGGTTGTATTTGGAAGGTCCAAACTCAGCTTTAGTCCACCAGGCCACTGCTAGTTCCATTTAGGGTAGTATGACAGACACATCTCTAAGCTCGCTGTCATATGGGAATGACACAGAATGAATAGCCCTCTTACTGTAGCACGTAAACCAAATGCTTCTGATGACTGAATACTCCATCCTTGTATGACGAAAAAGGAACATTGGAACCACAGCAGTATCTATGGCAATAATAATAATAGTGTACTCAGTTTGTCAGGGGCCTTTCAGGAACTGTGGATATTTCATTGGAAAAAATACTCATCATGGCCCTTGTGTGTTGTTCCCTGTTATGCAATCGAACCCTCACGACTTCAAGAAGCTTCACCACTGTCTGAAGCAAAGAGATGTCAGAGGACTAGCTGTTCAATTCCACTGAATGTCAAGCATCCAAATAAAGACTCAGATCTGCAGCCAAACAAAATGTTGGCTGTAGGCTCGGACAGTCCATGATTGGAAACCGCTCACATCTGTTTTTTTGTGCTGGAATCATTAAATGACCCCAAGAAAGAAGTAAATTCCATTTTTAAAGACTAACGGAAGGTTTTGTATGGATATTACTAAAATGTATAATAATATATCCATCAGCAGCAGAATAGTCATCAGTGGATTGATTCAGTGATACTTTTCTGGTTGCATTATTCTTCCCTTTAAACAGGAAGTTATTATAGACGCTATGGTATAAAACTGATTTTGTAAATCACTGATGTTTTAGAGATTCATTTGCAATTAGCTAGTCTGATGCATATTGCACACAGAACTGGCAAGTTCTGGCTGAAATCCCTAGTTGCAATTTAAATGCTTTCCAAAGCCTGGAAATAAAATTGTGAAATTTAATGCTCGACGGTACCCAGTCTGACATTTCAGAATGACCAAACCAACATTTGGTCGGGTGGATAGTCTAGTTATCCAATCACATCACAGAAAAAATCAATGAAGATTTTTTTTTGCACATCTAGGGATTTATTTGGTGTTAGGCAGCGAGGAGAGCGTGTGAAGCGGAGAAAACGACGGAAACACGGATGCAACAGAACTTAGGTTTAATGCAAATGGGGAAACTGAAACCACTTTTAATACAAACAAAAGCGGCACTCGATGGTGCAAAAACACGGAGCGAGGAGCAAACATCCACACACGAACATCACCATAAACATTACAGACAGCTGGCAAACTAAATGGGTAATCACAAACTAGACAGGCGTGGGAAGGAACGGGGAGACACGGGGAAACCCGGAAGTGACAGACGTGACGCGACTGTGACATTTGGTAAATGTGTTTCCATTGTAGTTTATGTGCATGTCTTATCGGTAAAATAAATATCATCCACTTCAATTGAGCGCATGCACATTTTTAGAATAAAAAAATAGTTTCTTACAAAAAGTGTTTGCATGCCTTAAACAATGTGTGTTGTGCATAGCACCATACAAATAAATGTATTTATTAATGTTATATTCATAACTGTATCTAAAATGACACAATATATGTGAAAAAGGTTATATTTACACTCTCTCTAGTTTCCTTTATTAATGTTTATTAATCATTTTAGATTCACGTGGAATATCCCTGCATATATTGAAATTTCCATCCATTGAGACTAGCATCCATTGACATAGTTTGGCAAGAATTACCCACCGCCACGTCACCCAAAACACTTCTAAAGCATTTGTAATCATGAAAGAGTTCCTGTTTATCTTGTTTATGTGGTTATTGCCAGATCCAGCATGTTGAACCTGAAGTCATTCTCAAGAACATCTTGGGTGGTGGTCATGCTGATGTGATGGTGGTCCAGTCCAGCAAATGATGGCTGATTTATGACTGCTGGACCGCAGGGCTGAGTGGGATGGTGATATATACCATACAAAGATAGGAATGTGTCAACCAGTAGAGATATATACCATTTATACAGAAGTAGACATTTCTAGCTTGTTTACATGTGACATCCAGGGCTAGGCATTAGCATCCGCCAAATGCGGGTGGATTTCAGCAGTGACGTCTGACGCAGTCACTCTATCGAACCATTTTGGTGGGTTAAATTTTGTGTTATGTGTATATTTTAAATGTTATTCTTTCAAAGAGCATCTGAAATAATAAATTAAGTGCAATGTAGTTGTAATGAGAACTCATACTGAATGGAATCCATATGCGGTTTATTAAAACAAAGCCAGTTCAGAGTACAGACAGGCATGGGTTAAATACCAGGGCAAAGGTAGAGCAGTGAATGACATAACAGGCAGAGGATCAGGGCAAGAGCAATAGTCCAGAAAAACACAAGTGGTAGACAGGCAGCAAAAAATCGTACAAGTTAATCCAAGGCAGAGTCAAACACTGGCAGAACAACACAGGGAATCATAATGCTCAGAAATGTGGCCGGGGGAAACAAGTCTTGAGTGATGAGGAGCAGGTCTGCAGACATACAAAATAATGTCAAAATGCCAGACTTGGCGAGTATTCACATAAACGCATCATGTCGGTCATGTTTTAAGTGAATCAGTTGAGAAAGATTATGGATGTGTAACAGTATAATGGATCCCTGTGTCAGGTCAAGTATTCCTGCTTTCAAATTATGAGATGATTTCCATCTGGCAGTTACCTAACACGTATCTTAGGTGGGAGAATCACTGTGATTGGAGAGATTGAACAGCTGTCACTCAGCTGATGCTGTGCTCTGCCTGCCTGAACTAAAGCTTGCGCTCGATTCATTTCTTTACAAGTTTGAACTTTTAGTATACTTCAACATTACCTTTTTAAATATCAGATACAGTGGAGTTCGGTTATGTCGACGGCCTCGGGGGCGACATTAAGGAATCAACATAAAAGAATTGAAAATACTAAGACAAATAGGGAGTTTGGCGGTTCCACTTCAAAAATGTCAACATAATAGTATTGGCGAGTTAACCGTGACTCGAGATAAGTGACTGTATATGCATTTATGTTTTACAGTTTTCCTTGCCTTGGAAAACAGACCAGGAAAATTGATGACAAATATATGACAGCAATTGTTTTATTGAATTTCCTGCAAAAATAACTATGTTGCGATATATATGCAGTAGTGTAAAATTACCTGTAGTTTAATATATGATCTTTGTCATAGCCTCCATCCTTACAAGAATTTTTAATTCGAATTTGGGAACCACAGGAGTGTTTTTGGTGTCTACTTGTTGTCTCCACCTTTAACTACATCAATTCATAAATTCATGATTGTGTAAGTAACAAGTTTAGGTTATTTGGTTTGGGTCAAGGGCACTGAGCTGTCAAAGTGCATCCATGATTCATCCGTCTAAAAGCACGTGCCTGTGAAATACATATGGCTTCCATGAATCTGTGTGACCTTCCCTGAGTGGTCAAGTGTATTTTTGTAGTCACGCTCATATATTTATTGTGTGTAAAGATCTCAGTTTTCCGGTTTTAATTTTTCAGCAGTCAAGGTTGCAACCTTGCTATGACCTTCTATAATTTATCTCTCTCTGCATACGTTCCTTTCTTACCCATATCTCCATGGAGAAAAAAACAAAAACACTATAAATAACTCAGGTTTTATTATGTTTTAACATAGCACGATGTGCAGTTAACATGGTCCATGCCACACTTTTTGTACTCCAGTATGCAATGTTTGTTATATAATCAAATTAATTTCACATGGAGAAACTTCATCCCATAGGAAAGACAAACATCTCGATAATCTCATAATGTCTCAAACTGTGCTCAGGTTTGCCACGATACCAGCCTACAAAAGCCAAAGATCTCGGTATGAAGTCAAATATTTCTCATAAAAGTGTGAGCGCATGATCATACATTTGTGTAATAGCTTTGTAGTGTTACAGTATGCCAGCTTTTGACTCATTTTTGATAAAGAGGCTCATTGCTGTCTATAAAAGAAGGGGAAACAAGATGATATGGAGATCTCATGGCTGAATTTTCTTTTCAATGGGGTTAAAACTCATTGAAATATAATTGAGAACCAACTAAAATATTGTTTTTCAGATAACACATTTTGTAAATGTGTCTTGATTTAAGAATATTTAGATATTTGTACAAAAATACAAAATATTTGCATTGCATTTATGTTTTTATTTATGTTTTATTGCAGAATCATTATCTCAGATGGTTCTCCTAAAAGTAAAACAAATAAAAACATTTCCTCCCATCTCATTTTTTGTCCCTTTAGAGGCTCTCTAATCTCTGATTTTGATTGCTGGGTTTGGCAAATCTGAGCACAGTTTGAGACTTTATGATTTCTGGATATTATAGTCAGGAAAAATATGATAATCGAGAGACTTATGTATTCATCTCATTCATGAGAAATAAGCAGAGCTATTTCCATGTTTATGCATTTGGCAGACACTTTTATCCAAAGCGACTCACGTTGCATTGAAGGTACACATTGGCATTCTAGTCAGTTCTTGTAAATTATAAATGCATAAGTTGTCAGATTGAAGTGAGTGCAGAAATTTACATGAGAATAGTTTTATGAGACATTTGCACAAATTCATTCTGCTTGTGTTTCATAAGAATCAAAACAATTGCATTAATTGATCCCACTATAGGAACCTACAGTGTTGTGAAAAAGAGATTGCCCCCCCCCCCCCCCCCCCCCGTTAAAACATAACTTATATGTGGTTTATCGCACCTGAGTTTTTTTCTAGCCAAATCCATGCCTGATTATTGTTCTCAGTCAAGCAATCTCTTAAATAGACAAAATTAAGTAGACTAAAAGGTCCTCAAAAGCTAGACATCATGCCGAGAGCCAAAGAAATTCAGGAACAAATGAGAAAGAAAGTAATTGAGACAAAACCTTTTAAGGTTCTGTATAGAACCTTTTCTAAATAATAATAATAATAATGAATAATTATGTGCACATGAGAAGGACAGAGTCCAAGCCTATTCAAGTCCAGCCCTAATGTAATGCCAAATTTAACATTTCAATGAATAATATTTTGTTAACAGTTTGCAATATGTGTTGGGAGTAATAATGCATAAAAACACAATTTTAACTCTATTTTTGGCTTTTTTTAAAGAATCGTGAGAGTACTGACATGAGATCAGTGCATCGAACCGAATCATTGTTACACCCTTATTAAATGACTCAGACTTCCATCTCTGGCCAGAGAGATCAGAGGGTGTGTTTGGATCCGTTAGTCATCTCTGCCAGGCCGAGGCCTCCGAGCTGCTGGCTGAATCGGAAGGAACTGTGGCTGAAATCCCATATTTGTTCATGTTTATACTGAAGGTGACAGATGTGCTATATGTCTGAAGAGTGATGTGTGTAAAACCCTTCGCAGTATTCAGTTCTAAAATATCCCACTTATGACTGCATTATTATCAACCAACTCAATTTATGTGCTTTTAATTGTAAAATAAACATTGACTCTTGAATAATTTTTTAACTTACTGACTCAGTACACAAGCGTGTGGTGACTGAAATTATTCCCCATCACAAACCTTTTGATTACACTATTAAAAGTCATTAAAATATGCCCATATATCTGCTAATTAATCAAAAGGCCTTATTTAAAAATCTTATGTTGTGAAATCAGATTGCAGATCTAGGGTGAACTTTACTGGAGTGGTTGTGTTTAGTCAACATGAATCCAAAATTGAAACTATTTGCTTTCTTATTAAACACTTCAAGTCTTATTGTGAATGGTTCATGAGTTCCGTCCATTTTTCACCAAAAAAAAACAAAAAGCAAATATTGAATAGAACTTAGAAGTGGGATTTTTACAGTAATCACACAACCCAAAAAACAGAGGGATAGATGGATAGATTTATAACTTATTGATCATATAATTATCCAGAGTGTAATAATTCACAAAATTACTGTATTATACTTGATCAAATGTCTGTAAATGCAGCCTTGGTGAGTGTAAGAGACTCCAAACTTTTGGACAGTAGTGTAGATTCTCCTGTTATGGTTACATTAAACGCTCCTGATCTTGCGTGCCACATGTGTTTTGCGATATGATCTGAACATGCTGCTTTCTGCCACCAGGCCAGACATCATAATTGAAGCACATTTCATTGTGCTTAGTCTTCCATCTCTCATCTCATCAATGAACCGTCCCATTCCCCCAGAGGTCCTCATGTCCGGAGGATCAATAGAAACCTTTTGTCCATTGTGTCCAGATGGGCTCAACAGGTGCTTACTGAACGCATATTATTGTGCTGATGCTCTCATGAGGAATCCCTCTCATAAATATTTAGACTGCACCTAACTAGGAATATGTCCTTGTATTCCAGAATTAGGTTTATGCATTCTTATGTCTGTAATTGGATGCATTTCCAAATAAAGAATAATACATGCATTACGTTTTGATTAAATAAATTAGATTTTTTTCTTTATAATAGCATGCACTGAATTGTTTATGGATGCAGATTGAGTAATCTTTTTTTCCCTCATGTTGACTTCAGCAGATATTTGTGGTTGTGTGTATATAACACACGTTGTGTTCCTGTGGTGGTGGTCTCTCTCTCGTTGGAGTAATTCCATGTTTATTTTAGCTTCTTTAGAAACGATGACGTCACTTCCAGAAGTTCAAGTGCGCCAGTCAGAACTGAGAACTGATGTGTTGATTATGTTCATGGATTGACTAACACCTTATGAGGTATTAATGAGAGAGAGAGAGAGAAACTAAGTGAATCTTAATTCCAGTGTTGGGGAAACGCATTACAAGTAACTCAAGGTATGTAATCCGAGTACTTTTTTCAAGTAACTAGTAAAGTAACGCATTACTTTTACATCTACAACACAATATTTAATTTACATTTTCAAACAAGTAATGCATGTTACTGTGTTTTCCCATGTATTGACTGAAAGCTCTTCAGTTCTCATATTGAGAGAAATCGGGAGTAAGTTTAGAGGCGTTGATTATTTTTGTTTCACTTGCTAAAGTAAGAGTTTTGAATGTTCTTCTCCTGCATCCTATTCTTCTTCAATCCAGAATGACATGAAAGCTGAAAGGTTTGAGCTGAGCCCTCTACTGTAAAATTGTGAATTTGCATTTCCAGCCTGAGGCTATTCATTTCACTTTTTCACTTTTTAAAGTACAACAAAAGTAACGTAACACATGACTTTATGTAAAAAAAAAACTCCAAGTAAAGCAATATTGTAACGCAGTACTTTTAATATTGTACACTTTTTCCCCAATGCTTCTTAATTCTATAATATTAAATATTTATTGTTAATATAATATTTATTATCTAAGATAATATCAATTAGGCATGTTTAACTTTTTATTAAGGTTGTTGTTGAAGTTCATGAGTTGATAATGGTGCGATCTTGATTTCATAGAGTATTTCTTCATCTAATTGTGTAGCGTTTTGACAAACTCTCTTCCAGATCAATGGTATTTTAGTATTATTTATATTCTACATGTATTAATTTATTTCTTTTTACATATTATATATGTAAAAAGATATGTATGAATATTTATTTTATTTTTATATTTTATTTTAGTAATTTATTTACTGAAACTATTCAACTTTTAATAGTTTTAGCTTTAGTTGACAATACTAATACTTTGGTTTTCCAGACCCTTCATGGAAAAGCAAGGTAATGCTGTTGTCATGCAGGTACGGACAATTAGGTTTTATTTGGTGAGCTGATGTGACAAAATTGGCAAGCCATGGTAACAAGCTGAAACCCAATCCAGAGTTTATGAGTTCACATTTGTATATAACAGAGGCCTGTATCATGATAGAAAATTGTTATTGACTCATACTGACCAGTGAACAATCTCACAGATATTTAACATTTTTCACAAATGTTCCATTACTTTTTCTTAATTAAAAAGACACAAAACTTTAAACTAAATTTAGTTTCCACACATTTCTCAGTCCCTCCAAAATTGGGTCCGTTTGACATTCATCAGTTTATTGTACCTTGAAACTAAGAGGCATTCATGACTCTTACTGAGAGCATTAATAAAAATGGATTATTATAATTCAGTCTTTCATGTACATATTACTGCATTTAGCAGATGATTTTATCCAAAGCACCTTTAAAAAGATAATATTTTTAATACACAATCCAGGATCATTAGATCACTAGATTAACAAGTCAGAGAAAAGGAAAAATGCATAGAAGAGTTTTTTGCTTCATTACTTTCAAGTCGAGTTTCCAGTCTTATTTATGGAAAGTAAAGTGTTTAGAATATAACATTAAAGATATATATTTATTTATTTTATTTTTTTGGTCATAACACGTCGTTTAAATGGTTTAGACTGGGATCAGCACATCAGAATATCAGCTTGCGTTTGTGTCTTTAATGCAGTTTACACTCTCCTGTAGCTCAATGAGTAGAGCATTGGTGTTTACAACACCAAGGTCATGGGTTTGATCCAATTCAGTGTGTTCCTTGAATGCAATGTAAGTCATTTTGGATGAAAGCATCTGGCAAATGTAAAAATGTCATATAAATGTAACACTCTTAGGAAAATATCCATATAGAAAAGAACATGTCTGGCAGAGTCAGAACTTTATTTACTTTATTTCCTCCGAATGAGGAAGGATTTCCTATTAAAGCTAAATGTGTGAATTAGGCACACTTTCTGAAGAAATAGCACAGTAGTTTATTACCTCTTGGCGGGGATTCTACCCTGGTTGTCATTTTAGTGACATGGAAATACTCCGTAATGGTGAAATGGAGAGCAGTTGATGTGATAATTGCAAACAGGTGGCTGATTGACCAGAAGGTAGTGGTTGTTGATGTATGTCAGTTTTAATGTCCTTTACAGTGGAATCTTTAGGCTGCTGTTCAGACAAATAGCAAATAAAAGGACACCCCTGAGGATTTGATGTGTAAAAATCATTCCCAACATTTCTTTCCGCTAGAACCGGAAGGGAAACTGTTGGTCCGCTCAGTCAATAAAACAGGCTTACTGCTATTCTCATACAAAGTCTCAACTCAAATACATTTATGCAGACGATTTTATCCAAAGCGACTTGCATTGCATTCAAGAAACACATTGACATTCAAATCAGTTCTTGCTTTCCCTGGGAATCGAACCCATGACCTTGGCGTTGCAAGTACCAATGCTCTACTGGTTGAGCTACGAGAATGCTTTTTGTGCTTTTTGTGTTTACGCATCTGTTATGCGCATGTCTCTTAGCCACCTCTCCCCAAGCCAGCCTAAGATGGTTGGCTGGTCTTGGCTGATCATAGCTTGTTTAGGCTGGATTAAGAGGGCTTTTGGCCACTTTAGATGGTCAGGGTGGGAAACCAGCTGACTAAAACAGGCTGAACACAATCTATGCCAGGCTGAGAGACTGGTTTGACCAGCTTAAACCAGCTCATCTCAGCCCATCAGCTTTGGATGGTGTGTCAAAAAGCAGAACATGGTTCAGAGTTGTGCGAATGAGTCTGATTCTCACGGAAGGAGATCTGTATGAATAAAAGTGACTTCAGTGCAAGACGAGAGAGGATAAGGCCACTTTAATTTTGTGTTTTGTTTATTTATTAATGTTGCTTGAACGTCCTCCAGTTCCTGCCTCCTCCTTCCCTGAAAAACCAAACATAACACAATGTCCAGGCCGGTTTCTTTCTTGTCTTGTACTGTAGTCACTCCTTTCATTCATCCAGATCTCCTTCAGTGAGACTGGAGGCCGGTGTGGCCCGCAGGTGATGCTCATTAGCAGCTCGCCTCTATCCATCCATCTCTATCTATCATGCATGGGTATCAACTGAAACTTCTTTGGCTAGTTGGATTTTAAAGATTTATCAATAAAAAAACATTTTTGTTATTTCACCTTTTCCAGTTTGCATGTCTTTCGTAAGGTCATTATACTTTTGTAATCTGTATATTTGAGTGTAACCGAATGTTCAATAGGACAATGCTTTTATCCATAGGGAATTGGGATAAATGGGAAATGTATAAAGCAACTGGCAGATCCATTGTGATTTAAAATAAATAAATAAATAAATAAAAGAAATTTAAAAAATGCATTCCTGTGATTAAAGCTGTATTTTCAGCATCATTACTCCAGTTGTCAGTGTCACATGATCCTTCACAAATTATTCTATGACGATGATTATTATTATTATTATTATTATTATTATTATTATTATTATTATTATTATCATCATATTCCGATTATTATTAATATATCTGATTATTTCAGATTTTTCAGGATTCTTTGATGAATAGAAAGTTCAAAAGAACATTTATTGGAAATATAAATAATTTGTAACATTATAAACGTCTTTACTGTCACTTTTGATCAATTTAATGCATCCTTGCTGAATATTAATTTTTCAAAAACTTTTGAAGGGCATTATGCATGATTGATTTTATATTTTATGTAACGCAATGTCATTCGGAAGTTTTTGTGATTTTTTTATTTTTTTTATTCCATCCTCTTTATGTTTCTGTGCATAAAATATCTACGGCGTGCACTTGCATTAAAATTGTAGAATTATTAAATATTCTCTTTGCTTTTATATCTCTGTAGAGTTTTATAACACATTTGAACTCGTACGTCTAGGCGTGTGTTTTCGCTCCAGGGAGAAGAGACTATGGGTAATATATGCTGAGTGTGTAGGCATCTCAACACCTCAAAGCAGTAGGAGGGAAGAACAGGAGGAGAGAGGGTGAGAGAGAGACGGAGAGAGAAAGAACGTGTATGAGTTCGTGGAAAGGCTATTTAAGGGCAGTCCTTGCAATTCACAGCGCTCTGACTGAAGCCTCTCGTATTAAAGAGGTGTAGTGCTTTCATCATCTCTCTCTCTCTCTTTCTCGCACACTTCAGCCCAGAGGCTCGGCAGCCAGAGGGGTGTGTGGAATACATCACAGACCATCTCAGATCTTCCAGCACGTGGAGACAGACGGAAGCTGGAGGTCTAGAACGCTGGATTCACGTCTTCTGCACCTGATTTGCTCAGTGGACGTTGATTCATCACCACAGGTATCGATCCTCCTCATATGATGTGTAGTTTAACTTATCTTATGGATTTAGTGCTGAGCTTTTTTAACTTTTCATTCACACATTCACTACTGATCCAGAGGAGAATTTCCATTGCTTAGAGGTTTCATTTGTCATTGCTCAAGAGATCGTTGAGGTCTTAATTATACTTCTTTTCATGGCAACTTTGTCAAAGATGTTCCTTCTATATATTCTTATAAAATAGAGGCCTGGTCAGCTGTTATATTCCCATTCATATTCAAATAAACATTGACTAAGATTGCAGACATTGATTTCTTGATAATTCTGGGTGCAGTGAGAGATGTTCATTTCTCTGAAACTAAATGGTTGAGCGAAAGGAATCTCCTGCTTCTCTTATAATCTCAATATTGTCTTGCTGAAATAATTGAGACTCCAAAAAGATCTCATTTTAATTTTATTTCCGTATGTGTTGGACTTGGAACATAAAGCAACATTTTATTTCTCAGCGTTCTTTTGAAGTATCAACTTCGTCTCAGATGTTTCTTTTTAAAATTCTGAGAAAAATCGAGCTGTTATCATGCTGATAAAAATGCTCATATTGAGTTTTGACTGCAGATGTAGATTTTTTTGACTGAGACTGAGCACAGTGTGAGACATTGAGAATTATTTAATTATAGGAGACTCATTTTCCTCTCCGTCTAATCTTATTACTGTCTTGGTGAAACAAGTGAGACATTATATTTTCTTTCATTTTGGAACCTAAAAGGGGATTCATTTTAGTTCTTGATTATTTTGAAGTATCATCTTTGTCTCTGATTTTTCTCTTTAAACCCGAGTAAAAAATTGATACAAATAAGTCTGCTGTTATCATACGGCGTTCATTTTGACAAACGTACTGACAGACACTGATTTCTTGACATCACTGAGCACAGTATGAGGCATTAAGTTCTCTTCTGAAGCTGGGAGACACGAGATGAATGGGCTCTTTCTCTTTTGTGAAAGATAATTGAGATAATTGACAATTGAGATAATAAAGAGACTTCATTTATATTTATTTTTCATATGCGTTTAAAGTGTGACATGTTTTAGTGTTCATATATGTTTTTAGAGGTTGTTTTTAATCACAGCTGTGATTCAGTTTTTGAAGTATCAACATTGTCTCAGATGTTTCTCCTCAAATTCTATTGGAGAAATGAAAATGACACCCAAATGAGATTTCTGACATTTTATTTAGGTTTTACTTTTCATCAGTGCACATTGTTTCAAAATATATGTATGTATAGGTATGTAAGTTTAGGTATAATATTCTTTGTATGTATATTTTAATTATGTGACGTGTGTACTTAATCACACACTCTCTCTCCCTCTCTTTCTCTCTCTCTCTTTCTCTTTCTTTTAAACAATGTTTCATGATGACCGATATATGGGGGATTCAATTTGGCATGGAACTGAAGTTTCAATACATTTTTCTCTCCTATTGTGACATATATCCGAGTGAAACGGCTTCTCGAACAAGAAAAACTGTAGGGCAGGGCTTGATTTTGTCTCTGGGTAATTGATTGGATGGTTGTGGTTTGCTATTGGTGGATCTCATGTGAGTGACAGGTTACCCCGCCCTTGTGCCAGTAAAGGCATCATCAGAGATGACGCTTCAAGAGGGAAGGGAAGTATTTTTATTATAAGGGTGCATCAATTTTACAAAAAAATATGTGCACAGAAAAATCATTTGTAGAAAATGCTGCCGTATTCCATAAAAAAACAAGTATTGCCTATTTTAGTTTCTCTTAGTTTCTAGTGACTTTAAGGCATTGTCTTCATGCAGTGAGCATGTACATATGTGTTTTTATGTAAGGGATTCACGGCTGAAGTTATTGCGCTCGTTTTACATTGACATTACATATATTCATCTGTTATTTTGTGCATTTCTATATGACTCGTGTGCTCATCATGAAAAATGATGTCCTCCTATGGAAACTGGAAAATGATCTGTAGTGCAGTTGGAAAGCAGCTGGTCTGTGTGTGTGTGTGCGTGCGCGCGCGCGCATGTGTGTGCGTGAGTGTGTGCAAGTGCGTGTGTGACATCGTGGTTTCTGAGGTTCAGGTGCAAAAACAGAAATGCAAAACCTGACTTAATTAACAAAAAAATCTAAATTTGACAAAAGGTCTTTTAGAATGTCATTTATAATATATATATATATATATATATATATATATATATATATATATGCAATACCTAATAAAAGTAAGTAAAAACATAATTAGAGAGTCCAAAAGCCACTATATATTTAAATAGGGAGCTATACAGGTGGTTACTCCATGAAATTACGCAAGTATTTTTTAACGCCTCCAGATGGTACTATTCTCACTTCAAAAAATAGATTTTCAAGGCTTAACTCTATTTTAATCTGAAATATTGGATTTATTGAAAAGAAAATGTATATATTAGTTTTAATGGAAAAATAGCTAATAAAAATTCTATAAATATTACATAGTATCCACTTAAAATTCTAAGTAATAATCCAAAAATATTACTAAACAAAATAATTTAAATTTATTTCCCTGAAAAAAATGAAGGGACTGATTTTTCATTTGTAATACTTAAATCATATTTGAATCATTTTTGTTGTGCTTTGAAGGAGTAGGCCTACACTTATTTTGATGTATTGACTAACATACTACAGCAAATGTAAATATCTTGATTATCATTTTAACATACTGTATTATTCAATATTATATTTAATATATTTTAAATGCACTAAAATTGTGAAATTATAAATACATTTAAATACATGACCTACTAGTTTCAATACAAAATATTGAAAAAGGTGTTTTAGTTTACCTTAAGGCTTGTAATGTCAGTCTATTTCAAATAGAAATAATTATGAAATTACATATAATGTTTACTACATTTAATAGATTGCTGAAGTGTAATTTTACAAAGGGCAGCAAGGCAGCTCACTAGGTTTTGGAACAGAGCCAAGTTTCATATGAGGCACCATTGTTGGACAGCAGAATAGAGAGATTTTTGATGACACTCAGTGGCACCATAAACGACAGCACGTGGTGTTTTGACTCCTCCTGCACTATTAACAGAAAGTATGGCCTTTTTGTGATTTAAAAATGATCACTCTTTATGATAATTCAGAGTGAAATGTTGCAATTCATTTGGATGTTCTGAAGCTCACGCTAAAAAACAGATGGTCTTTTTTTATCCTGGCAGTTTTATCGGCTGGTTTATGGAAGTGCATCAGGCGAACACAGTGAGGTGAGCGTTTGAGGTTTAAGACCTGAGCAAAGAGTCAAGCCCCCTCCTCCATCCAGCTGAAATGAAAAGGCATAAATTGTCAGAGGTCAGTGGCAGACGGGGTTTTATGATGCCTCTGCTGTGTGTTGTTCCTCCTGTGATGGAGTGGAAGGAATGAAGAGTGGAAGGGGACTTTTAAAACACCTGGCATGAGACCCACCCACGGCCTCAGGGCTTCCCTTAAAGGCATAGTTCACCCAAAAATGAAAATTCTGTCATTAATTATTCACCCTCATGTTCTTTCGTTTATCTTCAGAAAACAAATGAAGACCTTTTTAATGAAAACTTAGATCTGTCCATTGACATCTAAGCAACTACCACTTTGAGGCTTCAGAAAGTTTATAAAGAGATAGTAAAAATAGATTTATACATTTTAACAGATTTAATTGAGACTTTTATGCACATATGAACATTGGTGAGTGGACATAAACAGAAGCTCAAATGAACTTATTTGACATGCGAAAATAAATCTGTTTGGTTTTCCAGAAATGAACCTCATTGGTTCTTGCTGAAGCTCAAACGTGATGCGTAACACAAGAATGAACCTCATTGGTTCTTGCTGAAGCTCAAACGTGACGCGTAACACGAGAATGAACCTCATTGGTTCTTGATGAAGCTCAATTGTGATGCGTAACACAATAATGAACCTCATTGGTTCTTGTTGAAGCTCAATTGTGATGCGTAACACGAGAATGAACCTCATTGGTTCTTGTTGAAGCTCAGTCGTGATGCGTAACACGAGGATGAACCTCATTGGTTCTTGTTGAAGCTCAATTGTGATGCGTAACACGAGAATGAACCTCATTGGTTCTTGTTGAAGCTCAGTCGTGATGCGTAACACGAGGATGAACCTCATTGGTTCTTGTTGAAGCTCAATTGTGATGCGTAACACGAGAATGAACCTCATTGGTTCTTGATGAAGCTCAGTCGTGATGTGTAACATGAGAATGAACCTCATTGGTTCTTGTTGAAGCTCAATTGTGATGCGTAACACGAGAATGAACCTCATTGGTTCTTGTTGAAGCTCAGTCGTGATGCGTAACACGAGGATGAACCTCATTGGTTCTTGATGAAGCTCAAACGTGATGCGTAACACGAGAATGAACCTCATTGGTTCATGTTTCATTGACTGAGGTAATGAATAAAGGTTATAGCTTTAGCTGCGAGGTTCCTCTGAATAATGCAGATAAACGTGTATATACACAGAGTTTGTTGTGTTTGAACTTGTTTGAGAATGACACACTTGGCATTGCTCAAAGATCTGGCGAGAACGGAACAGTTAGCGTGACGAGCGTGACAAAAGGCTGTAAAGGAAAGATTGTGCGGAAAAGCCTTTATGTGGAGATGGTTCAGGCATGATTTATGCAAAGGACTAACAAATTCATATGCGTGAAACATTATATACTCTACCAGATATGTGCTGAATATTGAATATGTCAACAAGTCTTTATCTTTTATGTGAGCATGAAAACTAAAGCAATCTAAACTATGTCCAAGTGCAAATTTTCATTTCAATCAAGTACATCCAGGTGTGGTTGAAGAAAATGAACATCAACGGTGATGTGGACCGAACAGCTGCACTGCAAACCAGTTATATGGTATGTTCTAGGGTCTGTGTTCCCATGAGTAATCTTTGATATAAGCGCCTACTTCCCATAAATCTCAGGGAGTCTAGACAGACAGGCCTGGGTTGCATGTGGACCTGTAGTGCAGATGTCTTGGTGCTGATGGATCACTTCCAGGTTCTTCATTTGATTTGGTAAGCAGCCACTGCAGACGAGGAAATTCATGTCTGATGGATCCGTTTCACCATGAAACTTCTCACTTACTTAAGGGAAAGTGTCATGTAGGGGCAGTTCTCTGATGGTATCCTCATCACGGTCATTGTTCTGGAAGTATTCAGCAGTTCAGTGAAATTGGAGATTTCTGGAGGTCGCCTTAATGAGGAAAGCATTTATTCACAGGACAATAAAGTATTTTTCCATCCAGACTTATTCCAATATAACAGAGCTTGTCAAATACTACAATATCAATTCCATATCAAGCAATATCTTATATTGCTTATATGGTTTTGAACCGCTTTTATGTGTAGAAAATGCATTAGAGTGTAACTGCATTTCGTCATGCATTTAGTGTCACTTAATTCATTCAGTCGACAAAATGTGTTACGCTTAGCGACTCATACGAAAGAGCTCAGCATCAACCACTCACTCCCATGAAATACTGCAAATGAGTTGAGTCTCCCTCTACTCTCTATCTGCTTAAGTATGTCTGAACCAAAAAATATATTATTTTCATAGGGTTGTGTTCACACTTGGCATATTTGGTTGGGTTAAAATGAACCCTGGTGTGATTGCTCTGTTAGTTCGGTTCATTTGAATAAGTGTGAATAGTCACTCCACAATCAAACCAACTCTGGTGTGATTCATGTGAAATATCAATGCAACACGGACCAAAGACATTTAAACAAACCAAAAACAACACACAATGTGTCTCTAAAAAGCACAGAATGCTCAAGCACACCTGTTTTTTCTCATCAAAGTCACAGTTGGGTTCAGGCGTCAGAACCGTGTCTCCTCTCGGCAGATCTTGGTTTGTGTGTGTGATGGACGGATTTAAATGAGCCATAATTATCAGGTGCTTCATAATTACAAGTTCTTAGCTGGTCAAAATACCATCAAATGTAACTACGCACATACAACAAGAGCATTTATCTCATTGTTTTAGATGCTCAAAAAGTTATGTCATGAAATATGTTTGTGAAAATGTCCCTGTGCCTTGAGGTTTAGTATCATTCTTGCATTCTATTTAGAAGCTGCTGCTGATTATCTCATTAATATTAAAAAGTGGCTAGATTTATTTGCACAACCTAATGATTTAACCTTCTGGTACAGTTCACATATCAGTCGAAAACTGCAGTTTTATTTTATATATTATTTCAATTATTTAATTGTACTATAATTTATTTTTAATAATTGTCAGGCGTACATTGTGTAGGAGGATGATGGAGGAACAGAAGACTTTACAATCTCGTTTAATAACACACTCAAAACAAAGCACTTCAAAAACTACAAACAAAAATGGCACATCTTGTGCAAAACCAGAAACACAGTCCAACAGGATGGCAGACAGGAAACACAACACCAAACATGTGTATCGATGGATGAAGACCGAGGGAGACACATGGAACATATACACAGCTAAAGGGGTAATTAGACACAGCTGACAAGACTAACGGGGTTATATATTATGAGACAGGTGGATGGAAAAACATTGCGAGATCATGTGAAGAAACAGTAAGTAGACATGACAGAACTGTAACAATAATGTTTTTTATGATACAAAATTATATTTATGCTGAGCATGAACCTGAAAATAACATTTCCAACCTAAACAAAATGTTATAAATTCGTAAATTATGAATGCTTTGGAGCACAGACTTACAGTATGTTTGGTCTCATTTTAAAGACGACACTTGGCAGATTATTTCAGTGGAACAAAAGTGAAATTGGAAACAATTATAGAATTAGAATTTATTGTAAAGGAAAATGCACAAAATACAACATTTTCCATTGTTATGTGAAATATAAGTCATAGATCTAAAAGGTGAGTATTCAGTAAGACTTTGTTTGGGCCCCGTACCAATCATTTCCACTAGATGAAATTAGTCTCCACATTAATTTCATTTGATTTTTTTCAGGACCACTGAAATTTTTTGAATGATGTTTGGCAAGTATCAAAACCTGTACCAAGTTTTGCACCATACCGATGAAGTAAAAATGTCTATATGAGTAAAAATTCAATAAAAAATGACCGAACAGCACCAAAGGAATAACTTGCAGCTATGACAAAAGCATGATATTAATCACAACAATACATTAATGCTTTACATTCTAGAAAGTAATTATTATACAGAACCGTTCTAAATCTGTTTCCCTCAGCAAGCAAAACAGCATGTGGCATTACGCTTGGTGTAGACATCAATCAAAGTCTTGTAATCGCCCACTGGCAGTGGACTAAACATGTTAGATTGTTCACAGATACAATATGTGATCTGCTCGATTCTTCTCCTGGAGTGTCGATTGATACATCCTGCTATATGGTTTCAGTGGATAGTTTATCTTTAAGCTCTAGACTTCCACTAAATTGTATATTTGTTAGTGGTGCAATCCACTGAATGCTGAAAACCTTCGACGGCCGGAGCTCTTCTAGTCTAAACTCGTATGACACACACATGCACTGGGTCTTCACTACGGACCAGGCAAAACAGATGGCTGAAAACACAGGCCAACATTCCTAGTCCCTGTTTTCCAGGTGGGAAAGTTCCCTTTCTGTTGCCAGTACAGGGAAAACTAATAAAGATAGAGTAATTCTGGATTATAACTTAAAGAAAGCGCTGATTTGTGTTCCAGAAGGAGGATTTCCCTTTATAATATTTGTAAATACATATCCTGTTTATTCCTTGGGGTCTTGATAGACTGCTTTGTATTTTTGTGATTTAAAAGGAGCATATGCACTTTATATTACTTGACTCATTTATAAAAAAAAATTCATGAGCCACTAAATTAAATGCTTTATCAATGGAAAATAATTATTTTGAACTACTGGTATTTGGAAAGACCCACTACAAGATATTACATAATAGGCTGTAGTTTTGTCCCTGGTGTCAAATTTTTGCTCTATGGTAGGAGATTTCTCCAGATGTAGGAGAAAATCCAGTGAAATTTAAGCTCAGGTTTATACGTTCACATCCTGGGGTTTTAAAGAACTTAGGAGGAAACTTAATAGATGTACACTGGATTCAAACTGGTTTATCCAGCAGCCATATCACCCTGTAGCCTAAGACTGGTTGCCCACTAAAGCTAAGCAGGGTTGAGCCTGGTCAGTACCTGGATTGGAGACCTCCTGGAAACGACTAGGTTGCTGCTGGAAGTGGTGTTAGGAGGCCAGCAGGGGGTGCTCACCCTGCGGTCTGTATAGGTCCTAATGCCCCAGTATAGTGACGGGGACACTGTACTGCAACAAGCACCGTCTTTCGGATGAGACGTTAAACCGAGGTCCTGACTCTCTGTGGTCATTAAAAATCCCAGGATGTCTTTCGAAAGAGTAGGGGTGTAACCCCGGCATCCAGGCCAAATTTGCCCATTGGCCTTGTTCCATCACGGCCTCCTAATCCCCCCCATACTCTAATTGGCTTCATTGCTCGGTCTCCTCTCCACCAATAAGCTGGTGTGTGGTGAGCGTTCTGGCGCAATATTGCTGCCGTCGCATCATCCAGGTGGATGCTGCACATTGGTGGTGGTTGAGGAGATTCCCCCATACTATGTAAAGCGCTTTGAGCTCTGGAAAAGCGCTATATAAATGTAACATTTCTTCTTCTTCATTTGTTCAAACCTTTGTTCCTGAACCTACGAAGCATCCCAATCATTGGCCTTTATGGTGTTCATGCTGTGTATATGTTCTCATAAATTTGTATGCTGAGTTGTAGATCATTCACATTATTAAGTTTCATTTTGAACTAAACTTTAAAGTTTTGAAGGAATGGGATACTTCAAAGTGCAAGGATAAAGTATGGTTGTGGTTAAGGATCTTGACTGGAAAACCCAAAGGGACAGGCTTGAAGACCTAAAAACTGAAAGGTTTCTATGTCACCACTGTAATCTTATGCAAAAGGTTGTTCACAGCAGACTAATGATAATGGATTATTGTAATTCACCTTATTATGTAATTTTGCTTACCAATTTATGATACATACTCAAAGCTTGAATTCACTCACTTATGATTCATCTAATTTCTGTAACATTAAAGGATCATCATGCAATGTGTGAGATCACATGAGACATCTTTCATCTGTCAGGTGGTAAATTCCAAAACATTCCAAAAACAAGTCACTTAAAGCACCTTTGTATCACAAACGCTAGTAAAACATCTGTCTTAATACCATATGTGTGGCTAGAACCTGTTCTATTTGATTCTATCATATTCTGTTATTGTAAACATGTCAGGTTATGTTTGTAACCCTAGTTCCCTGTGCGCCCTGGCTTCCTCTGGACACCAGGGATGGCAAAGAGGTCCATACGTGGCACCGAAGAGACATGGGCATCATGTGCTGAGGGCTCTCAAGCGCCTCCTCCCACTGTCCTTTGTTTGTTTGTTTGTTTTTACCTGAACACCTCAGTGTAGGATCAAAAAGAAGGAGGCCACAACATACTTGTTGCGACTGGAGATTGAATTGATAAACTTGAGATTGAAGTGGCAAATCTTCATCTCCAGCCTTGATGCTAACAACATAGCACAACACGTTAACTGCAGCATCGGTGCCTCTACCGAAGAGGAGCGTGCTTCCAGATCTCAGTAGAGGATATTAGGCAAGGACCGTTTCTAACCCCTCTTACATTTCTATTTGCAAACCCCAGAATGAAATACTCAGGACCCAAACCTGTGTATCTCGAGCCTGGGCAGCTTCACGAGACAATCACGCTTAAGCGTTCCCCTAGCGTTTCGGCACAGCGCGAGTTCTTGAAAGGGAATTAAATATATCAGCCTTACTAGCAACAGGAAAATGTATCCTTCATGAAGAGGTTTGCCAAGTTACTTTTATTTAGCCGAACAAAGAACTCAAAGGATTTCATTAATTGATTTCAAAGGGTTCTCAAATTATGCATGCATGCAAAAAAAGCATATATTTTATGCCTTTATCATTGAAAATAAATGGCTTTTGCGATTAGTTTGCAATTGGCGCTCACACAGTAGAGACAGGAAGTCCCTCTCGTTGCGGTTGTGTAGGTGTCTGATATCTCTTTAAAATCATGCTGCGGTCCTGCAGTCAAGTTTTCCTCTCCGACATCACACACGCTGAGGCATGTGGAGGCTGCACGGACATCCAGAACGAGATTCAGATGAGGATTCCCACGCTGCGGAGGAGACTTATGCTCTGGCCCTCATCCACCATCCACAAATTACACAGCTCCCATGTCCAGATATGATGTCATCCCAGCTCAAGTGTGCAGACGGGAAAGGCAGATTTTATTCATGTGCTCAAAGACAAAAAAAAGAGTGCAAAGTGTCTTAGAAAAAGAAAAAAACGAATTTATGATTCAGCAGTAAGGGTATCATTATTGTGAGGGACCTCATAGTCTTGTAAGATGGCAATAGTTTTAGCTCAATAACCGGTGCAATCTTTAAATTGGTTTTGATTCAGTACATGCATTGAATATTTACCTATCAATATTTTATTACAGATAAGTCCCTTTCCCCTTTGAATAATGCATATCCAATTTGTTGAAACAAGAATTTGAAGATATGATTCACCCAAAAATGAAGATTGTCATTCAAAGGAAATTATGAACATGAGGGGAAAAGGAGTGAACCAACAACATATTAAAAACTTATTTTGAAGTCAATGTATGATTTTTTTTTTTTTTTATTGAACGCTCTCGCCCATCAGAGTGAGCCTCAATGGGCCTCATGACAGTTTAATATGGCCCTGGGTCTCAGCTCTCAAAGCAGCCAAAAACTTAGTAGAGATTTCCAGACCTCGGGCGGGTATTTAAGTCATGCCCGGGGAGGTGCATTCTTCCTGGGATGCAGTTTCAGAAATCCAGCCGGTCAGTAGCTGGAGGTAGATCCACCCTGGGCTGCATTGGGACGTCAGAGAACATGGATATTCAGCCAAGTCTGTCAAATCTGACAATCCTCCAGGGCATTTGAGCTTGATTCCCACCCATGGGCCGTACATCCTGCCTGGGATGCAGTTTTAGAAAACCAACCAATTAACTTGTGAAGTTTCATACTTTCAGTACTCCATGGCAGCGGAAATTGAACTCTTTCACCCACCAGAGTGGAGACTGTTGTGCTTTTTCCTGTGAAATTTTATTTTTGCATAGTAAAATAAATAAAAGTATTTTTTTCAGATAAATTCTTTAACTAACTTTAGTGTTTTGGTCTTCACTTATGTTTAAATTTATATTTACTTTATAAATAATTGTATATAGATATAGCTTGATAGCTGTGGTTAGTATAGACTTGTTTTAGAGAAATAATTTTTTTTGCAGAATTTATCAATTTATGCAATCCGTAAAAAAAACATGCATCTTTGCAAGAACAGAATTGTCAAAGCTTTATGACTGCAATTTAATTTAACATCCTTTATTGAGGACTGTTGTGTGTTACATTAGCTAGTAGTTAAATGAAATGAATAAAATGTTTCCTTGGCAAAAACAAGACTAAAATTTGAACTAACAACTAAACATGCAAAATAAAAATAAAAAATGTAATGCTATCTCGATGCTAAAATAACCCTGGTTCACACTGATAGTGATTTGAAAGGGTTTTCTGCCTTTTCTATTCATTTTTGGAATTGTAATGTCATTCATACGTTTTTTTATGATATGTTTGCTTTTTCAGAGACAGTACCATTTTGTCCAGACTCACCAGGCAGGCTTTCTTGCCAAGAGAAGCATTCATTAGTGCAGAAACATGTGGTCAGGACGACTGACTTTTAGATGTTTGGTTTTGGCCACCCTGATGACTCTAAATCATGCCGGCCTAGTAAAGAAGATGATCAGGCAGAGACGGGAAGCTCTGACGATTCCCGGTACACACAATGTAACCCTTCCAAGCTCTTCCCGACCGGTCGTTTTCAACCATGTTTACAACATAAAAGTCCCGGGTAGCTCTCTGTGCTCGGTGGATCTGGACTCTCCTGGTGGTTCAGATCTTGCACAGAAGGATGCACCATCTGGCTCAGAAGTAACAGACCACACATTGGACAGCAATAATCAGATTGTCTTCACACATCGCATCAACATCCCCAAGCAGGCCTGTGGCTGTACAGATGGACTGCCGGATCTGAAGGAGCTCCTGATTCGGTTGGAGATGTTGGAGGGCGAGGTGTCCACACTCAGAGAGCAATGCGGCACAGAATCCACGTGCTGTGGCGCACAGGTCACAGGTACACAGGACACATTGAGATTCACTTCTTTATTGAGAGTTGAAAGTTTCACAGTGTTAACAGACTGTAAAACCATAAAGTTG
This sequence comes from Rhodeus uyekii, assembly GCA_037043235.1. Lineage (NCBI taxonomy): Eukaryota > Metazoa > Chordata > Actinopteri > Cypriniformes > Acheilognathidae > Rhodeus > Rhodeus uyekii. The sequence goes on from JAWRVZ010000170.1 coordinate 629,437, forward strand.
ATTTGTTGAAAGGAAAAAAATGCTTTCTCTTTTTCTGGATCATCTTGCAGTGACAAAGATAAATAAACCATTCATACGCTGATTCCTTCAAAAAGTATAAAGTTATGTGTGAAAAGACTGATCTTTTTGAGCATCCTGATCCTGATTTAGCAAAATTGTCTCAACCAATGGCGTTTGATGGAAGAGGTTTGTAGTGTCTAGAAAACCAGATTAAAAATAGTTTTTTATGTAATTTTATTTAACCTCGGAGACAGAATTAATTTAAATCATAAAGATAAAATATGTACTTATTTTTTACAATTATTTATTTATTAAACCTCAGACACAGAATTAATCTAAAACATAAATAAAAAATAATCAGTGCTATAATCTATAAATCCGTATAAATATAAAATATTCTAAAGAGGAGGTCATTATGCTTTTAAAGTCTATTCATGTTTTCATGCCACTTCCTTTGCTAATGTTATTTGCTTAGCTGGCAATGATAGTTCCCAAATTGAAAATGCATATAGTTCAACCAGTACAGTAAGTAATTTGCTTTGAATACAAGCATCTTCCAAATGCATAAATGTAAATACATGTATCTCCTGATTCTTTAGGTGCTGTAGGAACAAAGCCCTACTGCAGTGGCCATGGAAACTACAGCACAGAAACCTGCGGCTGTATTTGTGTGCCTGGATGGAAGGGACCCAACTGTACCCTTCCCGACTGTCCCGGAGACTGCAGCGACCAGGGCCGCTGCGTTAATGGAAAGTGTGAGTGTTTTGAAGGTTTCATGGGTGAGGACTGCAGCTTGGAAACCTGTCTGGTTGACTGCGGAGAGAATGGGCATTGCGTTAATGGAGTGTGCGTTTGCAATGAAGGCTTCTCTGGGGAAGATTGCTCAGAGTCGGATTGCCTCAACAACTGTTTGGGACGCGGCCGCTGTGTTGATAGTGAGTGCGTATGTGATGAACCCTGGACTGGCTTCGACTGCTCTGAGCTCATCTGCCCTAACGATTGCTACGACCGTGGACGATGTGACAACGGGACCTGTTACTGTGACAAAGGCTTTACCGGAGAGGACTGTGGGACACTCACCTGTCTGAACGACTGCTCAGGACAAGGTTTCTGCATTGATGGTCGTTGCATATGCAATGCCGGCTACTCCGGCGAGGACTGTTCCAGCTTGACCTGCCCGAATGATTGCAACGAAAGGGGAAGCTGCTTTAACGGAGTGTGCATTTGTGACATGGGCTTCCACGGAGAGGACTGTGGGAGGCTCTCATGCCCAAACAACTGCAACAACCGAGGCCGCTGCATCAATGGTCGCTGCGAATGCGACGTTGGCTTCCAAGGCCATGATTGTTCAGAGCTCAGATGCCCAAATAACTGCAATGATCGTGGGCGTTGCGTTAATGGGCAGTGTGTCTGCGAAGAGGGTTTCGGAGGTGAGGACTGCAGCATCAAAACCTGCCCATCGGACTGTTACGGCCAAGGCCAGTGTATGGACGGGAAGTGCGTTTGCTTTGCAGACTTTTCCGGTGAAGACTGCAGTGAATTGAGCTGCCCTAGCAACTGCCTGAACCGTGGACGCTGCATTGCAGGGCAGTGCGTTTGTGATGAAGGCTTCACCGGGGAGGACTGCAGTCAAATGAAGTGTCTCAATGACTGCCTCGGTCATGGACGCTGCGTGGAGGGCCGGTGTGTTTGCCAGGAGGGTTTTGAGGGCCAGGACTGCTCCATTCCCACATGCCCTGGAAACTGCAACAACCGTGGGCGCTGCGTCAACGGAAAATGTGTGTGTGACGAGGGATTCGTTGGAGATGCCTGTGGAGAAAGAAGCTGTCCGAACGAATGCAATGGAGCGGGCCAATGTGTGGATGGCCGCTGCGTTTGTGATGAAGGCTACATTGGCGAGGATTGCTCAGAAGGTGATTGTTATAATAGCAGACTTTCTATTATCGTTTTTTATTTTTGTACTTTCTGTTTTAAATTTAAGATTTTCTGTTAAGGTTTTAGTAGTTTTTTTGAGGGTTTTGAATGTCTGTATAGTTTTTTAATAAAACTAAAGCCATGAATTTTAAATAATAAATAAAATAATAAAATTTAAAATAATAAATTAATAGATGTTAAATAGAATAAAATGTAAAAAGGCAACGTTTCTCATTTTTAGTGGTTCAAGTAGATAGAATCAGAATTCTCCCCTAAAAGTGATCTCCCCTAAGACCAAAATCATAAGTTGTAGAGACTTTGAGGGATAGCAGGACCCATCCCGTCACCAAGGCTTGACCCAGTGGGCCTGATGGTGGCCTTAGCATTTTATTGTGGATAATAGAATGTATATCACACAGTTTTGAACATTGGAGACTTACATATTCCAAACTTTTGAATGGTAGTGTATGGTCAGTACTTAATTTGTAAATGAATAATTGCTGGATCAAAAGCATTAAATAAAAGGCCCTGTGACCGACATTGACCATACAACTTAAGTTTTCCAAGAACAGCCTAGTGTATTATTCTGACATGCATGTTGCTACGTCGAGTCCAAAAATCATTCAGTTGATCAGGGATATTCTCTCACTGACGATGGCGTTGCCTTTTCCATTACATTGATTTCTGATTCTGAATGATCTAACTCCCGTTGCTCATGTCTCCTGCTATCCTGATTAGTTTTAGCAGTTCAATCTTCCGGATCTCTCAGAAACACCATCAGATTTCCTCGTAGACATGAAAAAAATTAAATATACTTGACTGTCTTTTTGACATTTTGGTGAATTATTTATACTGTACTATAATAAGTCATCAGTTAGGCTGTTACGAAGTGGGGCGTGTACGATGCAGAGAGAGACGGAGGCAAGGCATTTTTCCAAACTGAAGCTCATTTTAATATAACCGAAAACAAAACACTTTAAATATTGTAGTGCAATAAATTTAGAACCAGAACCACGGAAGGATCGCATCCACACACCGTATCCACGACATAACATTAACAACCGACAAAGACAAAGGAAACACAAAAGCATTAAATACACAGGGGGAATGACGAACACCTGGGTAGACTGACAAGACAGGTGCAGGAAGGTCACAGGAAGATACACAAAAGGGACCCGGAAGTGAAACATGACACACCGGACAAGAAGTAACAACTAACCTTACACACAGGAAGTGAAACATTGACACTACAGACAGGAAGTAACAAATGACCTTACACACAGGAAGTGCACAGGTGACACAACAAACAGGACTAAGGATAACATAGGCCTATACCCTCCAAACTTTACTCTTTACCACATGCAAAGAAATAAGCAGTAAGCACCAATGGTGTTTTAGGTCATGTTAGATTTGACTGGTTTGATGCATCTTAACGTACCATATTTGAATGTACATAAACAAGTTTCAAGAACCTACAGTGGAGGAAAGATTTTCTGCAAATAACCATTTTTAAATAACCAAATTTAAATGCCTCTTTCTAACATTTATCTGAAGTCATGTGTGTTGTTGGAACAGTATGTGGGCAAGAATAAATGACAGAATGAAGGTCAAACTGTTATATAAAACATTAATTTAGTTAAAACTTATTGCACAGAAGAGTGGTGACCGTGGTAGATTTTTATACTTTGACAGCAAACTAATTTCTTGACTAATACCATATGTGTGCCTGTGAAATCCATTAGATTTATTAGTTGTGCAGGTCAAAAAACTGCCATTAATAAGAAACAAAATATAATTTACTCTATGTAGCTCAATTGAACCCTCCATAGTTTGATTGGATGTTTCCCAGTCACCACAGTGGAGACACAGTCAATTTTCCTACCATTTGGCAGTAAAGGTCATTCGGTCTTTCAACATTTGTGACATTAACAAGCCTTAATATCATTCACAGTCTCACCACCGGAAGACCTGACCGTCACAGATGTAAACACGGAGAAAGTGAACCTCACATGGAAGAACGAGATGCTGGTGACAGAGTTTTTAGTCACGTACACCCCGACTTCACCAGGCGGCCTGCAGTTAGAGTTCAGAGTACCTGGAGATCGTACGTCTGCTACCGTCTCTGAGCTGGAGCCTGGAATCGAGTACCTGATCAATGTTTATGCTGTCCTCAACAACAAGAGAAGCGTTCCAGTCAGTGCCCGAGTGGCCACACGTACGTCCACACACCCTCATCAACATGCAATCACTTTGCAAACCTGGACACGTTGTGGTGAAACATTCATATACATAGATTTATCATTTTGTCTTAACACTGGCATTTCAAATGTCCTCTTGCAGTTCAGTATTCTCATAACTAAGGTCGTGTTTACACCTGGTATTAAGATGCTTTTTGGTTGATCACAAGTGGACAACACTTGTCCACATGTAACACGTGTAAACGGGGTCTAAAATATTTTGAGCTTGTTCACTTGAAATCACTTCCTGAGGTAGTTGAAGATGCATTGCCTTCGTAGTGTAAACGCTTATGAGTTCGAATGCGTTCAAACAGCCACAAACAACTCTCCATCTACTGAATTTATGAGTGAACATTATTGGATGCGCTCAGAAGGGATTTAACTTTGTTGGCTGAAGACCTAAGTTTGGTTTGAAGATGAAAAATGTTTGGGTGAAGTGTCTTGCTTGAAACATAATGATAATAGTTTAATAAATAAAGTGGTGTAGATTAAGATAAATGTAGACCACTAGATAAAGTTATTTTTTAACCCAGAAAAATCTTTAACACAGACAGTAAAGTGGGTTAAACCTTTTATTGCACACAGGTAAACCTCTTATATCCAGAAACTGAAAACTGCTTATGAACTTGAATGAATGTCATGATGTTGTGGGAAGAACATTTTACTCTTTCCTACAGATCTGCCGCAGCCTGAGGGCCTGAAGTTTAAATCCATCACTGATACGTCAGTGGAAGTTTTGTGGGACCAGTTGAACATTCCATTCGATGGATGGGAGCTGATCTTTCGTAACACGGTTAGTGTCAGTGGGAGAGCGGGACACAATGTGTGTGTATATATATATATATATATATATATATATATATATATATATATATATATATATATATATATATATATATATATATATATATATATATATATATATATATATATATATATATATACGGATATACACACAATATATATATATATATATATATATATATATATATATATATATATATATATATATATATATATATATATATATATATATATATATATATATATATATACGGATATATATATATATATACGGATATACACACAATATATATATTTATATATATATATATATACAGTATAAATATGCATGTGTGTGTATATTGTATACATATGAGTTTTATTACAGGACATACAACTCTTTTGGAGCCACATTCTATAAATTAATGTGCATGAAATGTGTTGAAATATCGTAGATGCTAAAAAATTATGATCTCTGATCATTTTAATAACTTGCAGTAAAACTAATACAGAGCTGGTAGAACACGTCAACCATTGTGTCAACAGATTTACTGCGGTAAGATGTTCACACAGAAGTTTATTCCTAAATGTGGTCCTAAGTGTCAGGGTAATACGGTCATGTGGCTGGTTTCAGAATCTCTCTCTCTCTCATATTTAAAACAGAGTAATGGACAATTTAATAACTGTTCATTAGTAATGATGTGAAGGGGCATTTTCTCCATTTGAGTCAGAGCTACAGGCGGCCATGAGCTCATACTCCCATTTAAGGAGCCATTAAAAAGAACCACCCCTTTGAACCATAAAGTCTCCATTAAGACTCACTTTAATGGTGCTCCAGAAATCCCACATGTTTGAACTTAGTTCTCACTTTCAGTTCTGTTGTTTCATGCCACCAGCATTTAGGAAACTTAACAACTTTAAATGCATGACATGTTTTCTCTGTCACATCATGACTGCCAAAGATAGACTTTTGTGAATTGTAGTACATGTATATCAGCTCTGAAATCAAGTTCAGTGGTTTTCAGCCTTTTTGACTATAAGGCCCCCCATTGTCAGCAGCAATGTTAGAAGAGACCATTTCTTTTCTTTTTTTATTTACAATTTCTTCTTGAGAAAATATTTTAGATCTTGGCATAGCTAGAAAAACTACATTCATTCTAAAAATGCCCATGGAGTTACAAGGGTGTATTATTTATATGACTTTTCTTAGTAAGTTTTCCAATACAATAAAGCGAGGCTTCATGAAATAGTTGAAGCAAATGTGCCGTATTGTGTCGAGGCTTCGAACCTCTATTCCAACACCCGCCTCCACGGTGACACCTAGTGGTCAATTGCACGTTATCTGAAACAACTTTGATAACATCCATTTAAAAAAATATAAATGTTGTGTTTTTGTTAATGTGGCGAGTCTTTAACACTCTCACTATATAACTATAATATATAATCATAATAACTAGGTTATTTTGGTCATGAAAAGTGAAAATTAATAAAACAAATCAATCCACAATGGTCTCATTTCTGTTTTGTTTTTTACAGATTTTTATTCAAACATATTAATTGCTCTGCTGTGTAAGGGATCTATATATGAAGCTATATATCTATATATAAATTTATATATCTACGAATCTCTCTATATATCTATGAATTTGTCTATCTATATCCTATGAAATTCTATTTTCCGCCACAGTTGAGAAAAAAAAAGATTATTTAAGTCGAAATGGTCAAAGCGTGTAAATGCGAGATTACAGCAAATATGACATGTTCTGTAAAACAGCTGAATTAGTTAAAGTCGGTGTAATATATAAAATGCAATCTATAGTAACATCGATTATAAATTATCAGTATATTTTCCACACTTTTCCATGCGCATAGGAAGGTGTGGAAGTGGAACAGAAGCAGGGCCGTTACCATGATATCGAAGAGCCGGTGAAAACTGTTGCATGAAATATGCAAAACTTGCATGATTTACAAAACTATCGGAGTAACGCTGGATTTATTCATTAAGTTTAATTGTAAAGTCTTCATAAAATGCATGGGTAATATGCGTGTGTTAATATTAACGTGAATTTCCCGGATGCTGTTTGTGCAGGTTCATCATAAAGAGTCACTACAATACAATACAACACTATAATACAACAGTCTGTAATTCCTCTGTTTGAAACCTATGGATCACTGCTGCTGCTGCTTGTTCATACACAAAAATACAAATGAATAAAACACTATATACAGTACAATGGAATCCCTCTTATATACTGATGATTTATCATTCATGTTCTTTAATTATATTATTGATTAACTGTGGTGGAAACGGGCTTCCATAAGGTGAAGTTGCATTAACTCCTTTTTTTTTAAACTTTGTGGGAGTTGAGACAGATTTGTGATGGTGTGATTTTTTCACGCCCCTGTCAATCAAACGCAGACTTGTCGAAACACTTGTGAAATGCACAAAAGCTTCATTTAGCTTTTTTCACGTGACATAAGTTTCGTAAGTGACGTAAGTTTCGCGTCAGCCATCCATATCGTACACTCCTTGCACAATCACTGTCATTGTTAGTCTTCCTAGGTGTTTGTCATCCGCTTGTGTATTTAACCCTCTTGCATTTCGCTTATCCTTGTCGGTTGTTGATGTTTTGTTTGACGTTGTTTCCATGTGTGGATGGTTCCCGTGTTCCCTGTTCCAAGTTTATTCCGAGTTTCTTGCACAAGGTGTGCCGTTTTAGTTAATAGTTAAAGTCTTTTGTTTCTGTTAGTTAATAAAAAAAAGTATTTTCAGGTGGATCCCACGTCTCCTCGCTTGTCTCCACATCGCACACCAGCGATATTAGTATAACACATACTTTGCATGTGGAAAAAGAAGCTTGTTTTTGGCTCAACTTTAAAAAACTTTTTTTTAATTTAATTTCATCCCTTTAAAATTATACCACCTTCTATATCCAGATTGTTGAGGGGGTGGATTTCTGTTGTTTTGCCTTGTTTTAACGCTTGTCTTGTCTTATTTCTAATAATTCTATGTTATTTTAAGCCCCCTTGGAAGATTTATGAGACTCCCATTGATCTATATTTTAGCATTTCCTAAATATATTATGGGTTTTGCAGAAACAGTCAGTAAAGCTAAATGCATGTTCTTATATCTTCTCTATAACAGAAGGAAGAGAATGGGAAGATTGTGAACAACCTGACACCTTCCCAAACCAACTTTGAGCAACCAGGACTCGGTCCGGGACAGGAATATGAAGTCACTTTGTCCGTAGTAAAGAACAACACCAAAGGACCCGAAACAAGCTCGACTGTAGTTACAAGTAATGCACCTTCTCTAAAGCAAACCTCTTGTTTATTTATTGTCTGTCAATATTGAAGTAAGTGTCGAAGGCGTTGCTTTTGATCCATGCTGTAATTGATTGGAGAGCTTAGCTTAATCTACATCTGTGAAACGGCTCTAAAGTGTTGGAGGTCAAAGGTGAAATTAGCTCAGCAGTAAAGAATTTAAAGGCCTGCTGTTTGGAAAGGCCAAGAAGAATAGGGCCATCATTTAACTATATGAAACATCCTGCGTGAGCTGGCCAGCAGAACTTTAACAGGCCAATTTACAGATCGTGAGAAATTTGGAAGGTCCATGTGTCTGGCTTGACATTTACAGCCTTTGCACACATGCGATCCAGGTTAACAGCCAATAAGGCATGTTTCGGTTTCTGACAGTAGTTAGTGTATTTCTCGTTTTACTGTCTGTGAAAGTTCTCAGATTTCTAGATCTGGAGATACCTATTATGGTGACATCAGTCCATTTAGGGTAAACGTACTTCTCAGTGCATATTTACTTCATCAAAGAATTTGTAGAAGTTTATAGTTTATTTTATTTATTTGAAACCCTTAGCACAACATATTAAACTGCAGTGTGGATGCAGAATTTGCACTGCAGTTGGGAATGGGCCCTCAAATTGTGCGTTGAAGAGAGGTGTGTGTGTGTGTGCGTATGTGCGTGCACTTGAACATTGTGTTTTGGGTAAAGACATGAGACAAGGACTTGATGGAGAACAATGGCCTTTTATATTAAAAAATTAAATAAATAAAAACTATATCTGAAATAGCATATTCTCTTGAGTAAGTACTTATTTTGATTAAGTATTTACTTCGCAAATGCTGATTTTGGATGCAGCCATCGAGAATAAATAGGTCCGTAAACAAAGCAGGTAACAAGGGAGGACAGGTGGGGCAAAATAATACGATAACAAGGAGGGCTGGGTTAGGATAAAACCAGCGATACACAGAACACAACAACACAAGAGCACCTGGCCAACGAATATGAACCAGGCACTCACAAAACACACAAGACAAGAGTACACGGCGAGTGACTGAACACACAACCCATGCACTCACAGGAGAGTCAAAACATGGAGCATGAGTGGCTCCAGAAACCAAATCCAAACTAGACATGAGTGTTGGGATCCCGACACCACACCCGGACAAGAGCGATTTACATAAGTTGCATTTGCAAATAGCCGCTGCCAATATTATTTGAACTGAATATTGTTACGTGTATAACCATGTATCCCTCCTTTTGCTGTAGGAATCGATTCTCCAGGACAGATTGACGTTAGCGACGTGACTGACAGGTCAGCCGTGATCTCCTGGTCCAGGCCTGTGTCTCAGGTGGATGGGTTCAGGCTGTCATACGGGCCAAGCACAGACCCGTTAGTCCATCGTGATGTCGACCTCTCGGCCAAAGACACACAGTTCAGCCTGGAAGACCTGAAACCCGACACTGAATACAGAGTGTCTCTCAGTTCTAGAAGAGGAGACGTGACCAGCGAGCCCATCTTTGAAAGCTTAACCACAGGTATGAGCACTCTACAAACTAAATATTTAGCGAGTTTGTCTCAAAGACGGCCACATAACTCATCTAAAGCAATGTTTCACTGTTGTTGGGATGGATTTCTGTGTGTCCCAGGCCTGGATGCCCCCAGTGACCTCAAAGCTGTTGATCAGACTGACACCAGCATCACAGTGGAGTGGAAAAACAGCCGCTCCTCCATCGACGGATACCGTATCAAATACGGACCGATCGCAGGAGGTGCTCATGGTGAAGACATGTTCCCTAGAAGAGCAGGGGACACAACATGGGCCACAATTACAGGTAAAAACCACACTGCTGGTACTGAGAACTGTGTTTTATTGAATAGTTGCATTGGAATAAATGACTTTCTTAATCAGTATTTTTGTCATTTTAAAATGATTATCTCTTATCAGATTATCAGATATTTTGTCTTGTTTGAATAATAAACTCACTTAATTTTGATTGATTTGTAACTAAATATCTTAAGTCATTTTTCTTCTATTGATTCTAGAATAATTTTTTTACATATATTTGTAATGGAAAACAAGATAAAATACTAAAATTGGTTTTTTTTGCTGTGTGTCATTAAGCTAAAACAGCAATTTTGTATTTTAGTCTTGAAAAAAAGTAAAACATTTGGATACAGGAAATTAGAAAGTACTGCAACACAAAACTAGAAAAGTCATGTCCAGTTATATCCAATACTTCAACTTCTGCTGTTATTTTGCCAATACAATATGCACAAAGATAAAAGGGAAAACACTTTTAAAATTAAAAGAATTAAAAGCCCTTTAACAAAAATAGAAACTGCACATTATTGATTTTAAATCCTTCAGAAAGGCCTATAGATGTGTTTTAAGTCCATTACTGTAAACGAGATTTTGATTTGCCACAGATGCAACTTTTTGAACCCGAAATGCTCCTTCAAGTGCACATTATTCGCTGATGTGCACACTACTAAGTGCTGAAACATGATGCATCGTAGAAAATCAGAATGATTATTTGAAGAAACTCACATAAAGAAGTGAAAATATTTATAGAGAGATGTCATGATTTTTTTCCCCTTGTTTCCTGCATGAAAATGCATCAGTTTTGAGTTTCATCTTCTGGATTAATGGATTTTGTGTGTGGTAGGCCTAAAGCCTGGAACAGAGTATGGAATTGGAGTTACAGCCGTTCAGAATGAGAGAGAGAGTGAGCCGGCCACCACCAATGCACTGACCGGTGAGATCCCTTCTCTTTTTACACTACCGTTCAAAGGTATCAATGCTATTTGTTTTTGTTTATTTTAAAGAGATTGATACCTTTATTATGCATAGATGCATCAAACATGACAGCAAAGAAAAATATGTACCTATAAGATTACCTAGATTTATGTACCTAGATCTAGTTCCCTTTCAGGGAACTCGAGCTGTGTCGAAGCACTAGGGGAAATAGCCTTGCGTGAGTCACGTGAAGATCTATGCAACCAATGAGAAGCGAACGCGTGTGAATGCGTCACTGCCGGCCGCAGCCGGTGACGTCATGAGGAAGAGCATAAAGCGCGTCTGAAACCGGGGCGCGTCAGCTCTGAATGCCTTCAGCGTGCTGTGTCTGTGCGAGAGTGGTTTTTGAGACTTGATAGCTTAAAAAATCAAAGAATGAGTGTGAAAAGTGTGGCGAGAGATGAACAGAGTTTCAGACCGTGTGTTTATCCCTGTCCTCGTTTTATAACGGGCAGGGATACACATGTAATGTGTGTTATCTGTTTAGGAGTGGAACATGCACGGTCGGCTCTTGAGGGCGCCGGCTGTAAAGACTGTGAGCAGTTTTCTCTGCATGTTCTCCGCTCCCGCCTGGCGGTCTGTAACGAGGCCGCCCAGGCTAGTGTTCCCCGGGGTTCGGGACCTGCAGCGGCCGAGGCGTTGCGGCGCTCTCAGTCCTGGGGTTCACAAATGGATCTCGCTGAGGCTGCTGGGGTGGGTCCGTCCTTACCTCAGCCCTCACGAGACCAAACGGGTTCCAGTCACGGGCACTCCTCGGGAGATGTTCGTGCTGTGACTCCAACATTAGCTTTGTCGAGTTCCGATAGTGAGATGGACTTAGCTAGTGTTGACCCGGCAGAGGAGGCTTCGCCACTCTCCTCGCCGGCGTTTGAAGAGCTAGTTGAGGTTGTGGCGCGAGCTGTCTCTCGTCTGGATATTGAATGGCCGGCGGAGACCAGAAGCGCCCGTCCTAAAAGAAGTATGTTGGACGAGCGTTATCTGCCGGCTCGCGTCACTCCCCCGCGCCGAGCTATGCCTTTCCTTCCCGATTTGCATGCCGAGGTATCCAGATCGTGGGAAAAGCCAGCCTCTGAGAGAGTTCATACACGGAACAGTTCGATGTATACGAATCTCGCAGGGGCTCAAAGCTATTGCTATGGGGGGATGCAGAAGGTGGATGAGGCGCTTGCGAGCTACCTTGTGCCCCAATCTGCGTCCTCCATTAAAGCTCCGGCGCTCCCCTCCAAGCCGATGCGCGTCACGTCGTCTTTGGTGGGGAGAGCGTACTCAGCCTCTAGTCAAGCCGCAGCGTGCCTGCACACCACGGCTCTGCTGCAGGCTTATCAGGCTGAGTTGCTGGGGGACCTCAACGAGGGCGGCGGTATCGGTCCGGAGACAGTGGCAGAGCTGCGCCGGACCGTGGATCTGTCTCTCCGGGCCACTAGGGAGACGGCCTACTCTGTCGGTCGCTCCATGGCAGCTCTGGTGGCTACGGAGAGACATCTTTGGCTCAATTTGTCTTCCATCAAAGATAGGGACAAATTTGTTTTGCTGGACGCTCCTCTGTCCCCTTCGGGCTTGTTCGGCGACGCCGTAAAAAGCGTTGTCGACAAGTTTCAGGAGGCTGCACGACAGCAGGTGGCGTTCAGTAAAGTTATTCCCCGCCGCCCTCCACGTGAGACCGCCAGTCAAAGGGGGTCTCAGAGCTCTTCACACAGGGCCGCTCAAAAACGAAGTGTCGCCACCCGTCTTCCTCCGGCTAATCCCGGGGGGTCGGGGCGACAGGCTCAAGCCTCTGGCAAGAGGGGCGATCTGAGGGCTGTCCTGAGCGCTAAGAAGGCTAAGAGCAAGCGGCCCTGACGCCAAGCCGCAACAAGGTGGTGTATCCCTGGAGCAGCTGACCAGTCAGCCCGCCATGGGAAAACCACCCCCTCTGAGGAGGGTCCTAGAGCACTCCACCCGGGAATCCGGAAATCCCGGCCCAGTGGTGGACATGCCATCAGCACCAGAGGCCAGCCCCGGGAGGCTGGTTCCCCTAGTAGAATTCCGGGATGCGTGGTCACGGCTACCCGGTATCTCTCAGTGGGTCCTGCGCACGGTCACCTTAGGGTACGCCATTCAGTTCGGGGTCTCACCACCCCAGTTCTCGGGGGTCCTACAGTCTGCTGTAGGCCCTCAGCAGGCTCTGGTCATGGAACAAGAAGTAGACACTTTGCTGGCGAAAGGGGCCATCGAGTATGTACCCCTCGCAGAGAGCAAGTCCGGGTTCTACAGCCGGTACTTCATAGTTCCAAAGAGGGATGGAGGGTTGCGGCCCATTCTGGATTTACGTCTCTTGAATCGTGCGGTCAAGCGTCTAAAGTTCAAAATGCTAACGCTCAAACAGATCGTAGTGCAGATCAGATCCGAGGATTGGTTTGTCACAGTCGACCTCAAGGACGCTTATTTCCATGTCTCCATCCTTCCGCAACACAGGAAGTTCCTGAGGTTCGCCTTTGGGGGAAAGGCGTACCAGTATCGGGTGCTTCCTTTCGGCCTAGCGCTCTCACCCCGCACGTTTACGAAAGTCGTGGACGCTGCTCTAGCTCCCCTGCGGTCACGGGGCATCCGTGTCTTAAACTATATAGACGACTGGCTTATTCTGGCCCAGTCGCCGCAGTTGGCGGAGCAACATCGAGATGTAGTGCTCGCACACATAAAGGAGCTGGGGTTGAGGCTGAACGCCAAGAAGAGTGTCCTTTCTCCTGCTCAGAGAACCACCTTCTTGGGAGTCGTCTGGGACTCAGTAGCGATGTCGGCCCGGCTTTCCCCCGGGCGCATCCAAGTTATCTGTTCAGCCGTCAAGAGCATCAAGTTAGGCCAGCCACTCACTGTCAGACACTTCCAGAGGGTGTTAGGGCTCATGGCAGCGGCTTCCTGCGTCATCCCGTTGGGCCTGCTGCACATGAGACCCCTGCAGTGGTGGCTAAAGACCAAGGGGTTTTCCCCGAAAGGGAACCCGCTTCGCATTATCAAGGTCACGGGGCGATGCCTACGCGCCTTGAGTATGTGGAAGAATCCTTGGTTTCTGTCTCAAGGCCCAGTGCTAGGGGCTCTGGCTCGGAGAGTCTCTCTCTCGACAGATGCCTCCCTCTCGGGCTGGGGGGCGGTCTTGAGAGACCGCTCCTCACAAGGTCTATGGAACAGTCGGCACCAAACCTGGCACATAAACATGTTAGAGTTACTGGCGATCCGCAAAGCACTCCGTGCGTTCCTACCGGACCTTCGCGACCACCATGTCACTGTTTTCACCGACAGCATGACTGCGGTTGCGTATATCAATCACCAGGGGGGTCTGCGTTCGCGACCACTTTACAAGATGGCGCGACAGATCCTCCTCTGGGCCCAGGGAAAGCTGCTCTCCATCCGGGCGGCTTATATCCCGGGGGTCCAGAATGTGGGAGCAGACAGGGGGCGAGACCAGGGGAATGGCGACTCCACCCCGAGGTGGTGGAGCAAATTTGGGAAAGGTTCGGAAAGGCACAGGTCGACCTGTTTGCCTCGGTAGAAAACTCCCATTGCCCTCTGTGGTTTTCACTCACATCCAGCGCCTCTGGGGCGGGATGCCGTGACGCAGGCATGGCCGAGGTTACGCCTGTATGCTTTTCCCCCGATCGCTCTGCTCCCGGGAGTTCTGGCCAAGGTTCGCCGGGACAAGGTCCGTCTCACGCTAGTGGCCCCCCACTGGCCGTCCAGAATATGGTTCGCGGACCTTGTGTCCCTCCTCGACGGGGTCCCCTGGGAGATCCCGATCAGGAGGGACCTTCTGTCCCAGGCGGAAGGTTGCATTCTTCACCCGCAACCAGGGCCGTTGAAACTGTGGGTCTGGCCCCTGAGGGGGCCCAGCTCATAGAGGCCGGTCTCTCAGCCGAGGTTGTTGAGACCATCCTGCAGTCCAGAGCTCCCTCCACGAGGAAACTCTACGCCTTGAAGTGGAAGCTCTTCACTTCTTGGTGTAGTGAAAGGCAGCTGAACCCAGTAACCTGCCAAATTGGCAAAGTACTGGAGTTCCTGCAAGAAAGATTTGTGGCAGGGCTGTCCCCCTCCACCTTGAAGGTCTACGTGGCTGCTATAGCGGCTTGCCACGTACCTCTGGGTGGGGTGTCCTTGGGCAGGGACCCCCTAGTCACTCGTTTCCTCCGTGGTACATTAAGGCTGAGACCTGCGGCACAGACCAGGGTGCCTGCCTGGGACTTGTCCATGGTACTCCTAGGCTTGTCCCAGCCACCCTTTGAACCTCTAGAGGGTATCTCTATCAAGTACCTCTCGCTAAAAACCCTTCTTTTGCTGGCTAGCACTTCGCTTAAGAGGGTCGGGGACCTTCAGGCCCTCTCAGTGGCCCCATCATTTCTTGAGTTTGCGCCCGGGATGGCGAAAGCTTTCCTCCACCCGAGGCCGGGCTACGTCCCCAAGGTTCCCACTAATGTGGCTCGGTCTGTCACGCTGCAGGCCTTCTGCCCTCCCCCATTTGACGATCATGAGCAGGAGCACAAGAACAAGGTCTGTCCAGTGCGAGCACTGGACGCTTACGTTCACAAGACTGCCACGTGGCGTAAGTCGGACCAACTGTTCGTTTGCTTTGGGGCCCCCGAGGGTGCCCCAGCTTCCAAGCAAACTCTGAGCAGGTGGATAGTCGAGGCTATCTGTCTAGCTTATGAGTCGGCCGGACATGCTTCTCCTTTGAGGGTCCGAGCCCACTCCACTAGGAGCATGGCGGCATCCAAGGCTCTCCTCTCCGGAGTCTCCTTGCCTGACGTTTGTGCTGCGGCTGGCTGGTCCTCGCCGCACACATTCATGAGGTTCTACCAGCTAGACCTCGATGCCGCCCCGGGAACCAGGGTGCTCTCTCAGTGAGCTGGGACACACCCGGATGCTGACCTCGCTGAGGTGGCGTTGGCATAGCGTTCCCCTAGTGCTTCGACACAGCTCGAGTTCCCTGAAAGGGAACGTCTCGGGTTACTTATGTAACCCTGGTTCCCTGAGGGGAACGAGACGCTGTGTCTTGGCCTCAGCTCCGGGCGCATCCGGGCCCGCTTCAGGCATTCATGGCTGACGCGCCCCGGTTTCAGACGCGCTTTATGCTCTTCCTCATGACGTCACCGGCTGCGGCCGGCAGTGACGCATTCACACGCGTTCGCTTCTCATTGGTTGCATAGATCTTCACGTGACTCACGCAAGGCTATTTCCCCTAGTGCTTCGACACAGCGTCTCGTTCCCCTCAGGGAACCAGGGTTACATAAGTAACCCGAGACGTTATTCTGTTCTATAGAATTTTCTATGCATTAAAGAATACTGAAAAACTCTGAAGCAACACAACCGTTTACGACATTAATGATAATCATAAATGTTTGCTGAGAATCATCATATTTCTGAATTATAATGTGAAACATAAGACTGGTGTAATGATACTGAAGATTCAGCTTTGATCACGGGAAACAATTACATTTTTAAAGTATATTCATATAGAATATAGGTACTTAGAATATTAATAATATTTCACAATTATTGACAGTATTTATGATGAAATAAATGCAGCCTTGCTGATCATAAGACCTTCTTTCAAAATCGGTATGAACATCACACATTCTTTAAATACATGTGGTTTATAAAGATGCTTACGAAGAGTTATACAAAGAACAATAACATGGATATAATTCTCCTCGGAAGTGAAAATGATGTCTTCATTTACTCACCCTCATGTTGCCACGGTCTTGTCTCGCTGTTCACATCCGGGTCCCTTCTATGTATCTTCCAGGTCCTTCACGCACCTGTCCGTGTCTAATCACTTCCTAAGTCTCGTCAGCTGTTCCCCATCTTCTCTGTGTTGTTATAAATAGCCTCCTGTGTTCCCTTGTCTTTGTTGTTCCGTTGACTTTCATCCATGGATCATGTTTGCACTACTTTATGTGCATAGTGAACATAGTGACCAATAGCTTCTACTACCTACTACTTGTTTTTTTGAGCTTGACAAAACCAGGCTCATGTTGAAGCATGAACAAAGCTCTTCAAAACATCCAAAATCAAAAAGACACACTGGTTTGGCATGACATGAGAGTGAGTAGATGATGACAGGCTACTCTTTATCTTTTCAGTCTTTTTGATTCCCTTCTCTTGAATGAAGTCTTTTGTGCTAAAATTTTGAACCTCCACCCACGTAGATCTGGATCCACCACGAGACCTGGAAGTGCGAGACTCCACTGAAACCACATTGGAACTGGTCTGGAAGAGGCCCAGGGCCAAGATCTCCACCTACAGGCTAGCGTTTGTCTCTGCTGATGGCCGACAGGAAGAAATCGATCTGCCTGCCACTACAACCACCTACACGCTGGTCGGCTTAACCCCTGGCATGCGTTACGCCATCACCCTCGTGGCAGAACGCGGACGGAGAAGAAGTGTCCCTGCTACTGTCACCGCATCCACAGGTGATTGCTTCCTTACTTTCTGTTTGCCTTTGCAACATGATAATACCAATGTTCTTTTTGCAGGGGTGGACAAGAGGAAAAAAATCATGACTAACTTTTATGTGCATGTTTTTTCCCCCAAAACATTTGTTTAAAATCATCAGGTTTAAGCACGACACTTCCTGTGCTCTATGCAAGAATGTTTCCAGCTACGTTGAATTTGTTGCATTACAAAATGTGCAATTCATACCGCATTGCATTTCAAGGGTTGCTTTAGCCTGCATTAATGTTTCCTTTGCTGTCAGTTTTCTGTACTTGGTAGGCAAGTTATATAAAGTTGGCATGTTTATCCACCTTATTTTTAATGCACGAGTGGGTGCGGGTGCAAGGCTTTCGATGTCAGCCACATCCAGTTATTTTAGCTGTATGAAACAGTCTGCTTGATTTTGCAAACTGATATTATTTTACCCAAAGCAACTTACAAATGAATAATACAAAATAATTGATCTTAACTATAACTGATAATGAGTCAAGTCACCTTTATTTCTAGAGTGCTTTAAACAATACAGATTGTTTCAAAGCAGCTTTACAGGGATAAACAGGAAAAATATTTATTTAGTGATGCAAACAGAATTACATTATTCTGTAAAGCAGCTCTAAAAAGACAATTGTGTCATTATTTGGCTCAAGTCAGTTCAATGTTGATTCAGTTTAGTTTAATAACTTTGTAAAGTTAATCAACTATGAAATGAGTTATATTCGCCTACAAGCGAATCCATAGAAACCAATAGTATTGTTATTCACTTTGAGCCAGTTCAGTGTTGATTCAGTTCACAGTCACAGAAAACAGCTTACTTCTCCAAATCAGCATTGAAAAATAAGGTGGATAGAATCGCAACACGTGACAGCTTTATCGTCCTCACCAGTGTAAACAGCGTTTATTGAGTGGGTTCAACAGATCTGCACACTCGTAGTACGTTGCTTGCGTGAAGAATGTTTCTGGTCTTAATTAATTAATGTTGTGTCCAATAAGCAACAAGTGTACCATAAGCAATGCGTGTCAGAATTTTGAGTATGCTCTCACACTCTCTCTACACACAGCTGGATATTAAACATCAACATCCTTTTATTTTCAGGAAACAGGGTGATGGATTTTGCTGATATTTTCCTGACATTGATACATCTGTCTGATGATATGCAATCATCTAGAATTTGCTTGTGTTGTCATGAGGTTTCATCGCTTGTTGCCCAGTTTCAAATGTTTTTGTGTTTTTCTTGTAGCTTCTTTCACGTTTTATCTAGCGAACGCGTTTCCTGAGCTCGGTTCAGCCAAAGGCACAGACGACAATGTCATTAGCTTTGTGCCTCTCGACAACACAGAGAGTCTGTTCTCTGGGAGCGGATACGAGGATCCGACCGGCACCTTGACCGTGTCTAATGTCACATCCGATGGATTTGATCTTACATGGGAGTCAAATATACCCGTTGGCTATGATAGTTACACTGTAGAACTTAAAGATTTCTCAGGGATATGGAACAAAGAGGTTCATCTCCACGGGGAGGTGAATGGCACTAAAATCCGTGGTCTAAGGGCTTCCACTGAATACCAAGTAAGGCTTTATGGAATATCCAATAACCAAAGATCTTCACTACTAGAAGCAGTTGCAGTTACAGGTATAATCTATCTTTGGGTTTCAAATCATCATTTTGATTTTGTGCCATTGCAGCTTTAAGAAATGTTTGCTTTCATTAAACGTTAATTAAACGTTTTGCATGATATTCGATATGCAACTGCTCCCATACACCAAATGGTAGAGCAAAAAACATGCATGATGACGATGCATCAGGATATGGATGCTTATTTGGGCTGGGTGATGCAGTAAAACTTTTTTTTTTTTATTGCGTATTTCTCAATATTTAATTTTGACCATTTATTTTTATAAGAAGACTCATCATTTTAATAATCACTGAACAAGTTGTTTAATGCAATAAATATATTTTATTCATTTATTTTTGCTAAATTAACACAAAGCAAATTGTCACATTTATTTATTCAATATTTATTTTAAATGATAAATATTTAAGTGAACTGAACATTTATATATATATATATGGATAGAGATATAAATATATAGAGACTTCCATGACCTCCATGAATCACGCTGCCAGCAAATATTGATTCAGGCATAGAACTCTAAGTCTTATTTTTTGTTTTTCAGATATTTTCAGTATATCACCCAGGCCTAGTTTGTATATGACAAGAATATTCACAAAAGGTCTTGCAGTGGAGAATATAGTTAATGTTCATAACAAAACTAAACTGTGTGGTGAAAATGCATGTCAAAACCAATTTGTTCTCTAACTTGTTAGAGATTTACGATTTCCGAGTTCTTGCATGTCGTTTCTTCAAAACATCTCGAGGTCTGCATGGATTGTCCATCAGTCTGAAATGTCCCATGTACTTCCACTCTTGTGGACTACTTGGAAACTTCAGCAAATTAATGGTTCATCATAGCCATTAATGTCAGATGTTTTCAGATACACGCATGCAGATTTCAACAACTTAACACTGGTAACATCATTTGCATGTGAATTAAGTTTTATGCATGCAGCGTGTTTCAAATCGGACACCCACCAAGAAAATGAGAACTAAGTTACTAAGAAACTAAGAAATTATCTGTAGCTTTGTTTCTTTAACTGTGATATTACTGTACATTCTGTACCTGTGTGTATATATATATATATATATATATATATATATATATATACACACACACATTTAAAGTGGTGCAGCTCTTTAATGAATACATTAAATATTTGACCATCATAATGTTAAATTAAGAAGAATGAAATGTACTTTGAGATTTCAGTTGAAATTATTTATGGAGAATGTTTAAGGTGAATATAGTCATATTTTAATGGGGTCATGACATGTTTTTTAAAATAGTTTTAATGTTTTCCGTGAGGTTAACTTATAATGTAAAGTTTTTTGCACAAAAGATAAAAGCAAAGATATATGGAAAAAAAATGATTATGGTCAACCTTCATTTTGAAATGACTCGTTTTTTACGGGTGGCTCCTTCAAGGCTTGTTAGTAAAAGGCTAACGTCATTGCAAAGGAAATACCATAAATGCTCACTCGCTATTGCATGTGAGCACGTGTTTTGAAAACATCCTACGTATAGAATTACAGAATTTCTTTATGAAATAATTTGCCTACAGTTTGTTATGCAGCTGCTGTCAGATCTAATACAGTCACTGCTTCATTTGTCCACAAAAGTTTCTTTCCTAGCTGTCCATTACACTGTGCCTCAATTACAAAGCATGTTCAGTCAAATGCTCCGAACAAACATATAATACTTCGATGTGAACTGGGACAACATTTAAATAAACCATCACTTGTATCTGATGCTGGGATCTTCTGAAGTCTGTACAGAGACACAAACCAGCTGTTTGGAGGTATTGGAAGTGTCCAAGTGAATGTTCTTTTATTCTTCCATTTGTCCTGTTTTCAGCAGACAAGCGCGCGTAGTCTGTCAGAAACTGAACGCACATCTGTATACGTATCAGCATATATGGTGTCAGTCGTTACAATCTGAACATTCATCTGTATATTGTATTTACATTTCTGCATTTGGCAGACCCTTTTATCCAAAGCGACTTGCATTACATTCAAGGAACACATTGAATGAGTTCTTGCTTTCCCTGGGATCGAACCCATGACCTTGACGTTGTAAACACCAATACTCTACCGATTGAGCTACAGGAAAGGATATTGTATCATTGCTGATAGTTATTATAATGGCTTCTGATTGCTTTTGACGTGACGCTCACATTCAGTGTAGGTAAATGTCAGCCGTAAAGCGAGTGAACGTGCGATGACGTGTAAATATTTGTCAAAGTCTTGCTCTGGAGGCGGGCATATGCCAATGTATTTACCTGTGTGACATCACAGATCCCGCAATATCAAAACAGACAGTTTTGGGAGCTTGATTAAATAAAGGCGTTTTAAGCTTTGAAACTTGCTGGATGTTTTAACGGCAACGTCAAAACATCAAGGCAAATTTGATTTCTCATGTCATGACCCCTTTAATTGTGCACTCAGTCAATGACTTGTTAACCTCTTGTTTTCACAGGAAAAGATTTTCTAATCCTGTCTTGTCTTTAATCTCTGACCTTAAATGCACTGAATGTACTTTCCTCTAGCACCAAAGTCTACCTCTCCTGATGTTGTTGCTTTGACCATCAAAAATGTTTCAACAATGCTACCAAGCCTCCATAAGGAGGTTCAGCCATCAGTCTCTACCTCCACTTTCTTAACGGAAGATTTTAAAGCTGAAGCATCAGGCGATAAACTTGAGGGCTCAAATCAAGGGCCTCCAAGTGACCTAAAAGTGGTCAATGTGAGCAGGAGTGGTTTGAGGCTATCTTGGTCAGCTCCAGAAGGAGCCTTCGATAGCTTCATCGTTGAGCTGAACTCAATGTCGAATAAGTCTAAAGACCACATAATTGATGTATCTGGAGAAGCCAGGCAGGTCCACGTTGATGGGCTGAACGCTGACATGCATTATAAGATTACTTTATATGGAATGAAGGAGGGCAAAAAATCTCAACCAGTCCATGTTCACATCAAGACAGGTACATGGACATCAGCTTCAGAAACCACAGTCATCTGTCATCAAAGCCAACATTCACAATACTACAAAAGTCATTTATCTTGGGAGCATTTCTGCAGGAGTGGGATGGTTTGTGAAAGAATTGAGTCCTTTTGACATCACAGTTTGAATTGTGGTGGTGGGGGGGGGGGGGGGGGGGGGGGGCAGATATCACTCTTTACACAAGAATATGAAGCAGCACAACTGTTTTTAAAATTAATAAAAGTCATAAATGTTTCTTCAGCATCTAATCATCATATTAGAATGATTTGTGAAGGATCATGTGACACTGAAGACTGGAGTAATGATGCTGAAAATTCAGCTTTGATCACAGAAAACAATTATATTTAAAAAAAATACATATTCAAATACAAAACTGTTATTTCATATTGTTATAATATTTCCCACTTTATCAAAGTTTTCCTGTTTTCAATTATAAATGCGGCATTGAGACTCAAAAACATTTTTAAAAAATCTTACCGACTCCAAACTATAAATAAATAAATAGTTAATTAGTAGTGTATATTAAACATTGAATGTTAATTGTTAAATATGCATAGTTCACTTTCTTCAACACACTTGCAGAATTGTTCCTGTGCTTTTCATGAGAAACACCCCCTTGAGATTTTGGCATGAAGCAATTCTAAATGTTTTTGTTTTATCTGATCACTCTGACTATTATTTCTCAACATTAATGAACACCATCTCTGTGCCTCATGTCTTTATTCATATCATTTCACTCCATCTATTAACTGTTTTATCTGTATCTGTCATTGCATTTATGCCAGTGGCACTGGCAAGCTCATTTCATTATGCAAATGTAATTAATTTCAGTGACAATAACTCATTTCTGATTTCTTTGTCTGTCAGAGGAGCAGAAGTCCCAGATTGGCAGTCTGAGTGTGTCTGATGTATCTTGGGATAGTTTCAATGTGTCCTGGACCATTGAGGATGGCCCTGCCTTTGACAATTTTGTGATTGAAGTGGCAAATTCAGCAGGTGGTCCAGAAAGACAGAACCTTTCAGTATCTGGTGATGCACGTAGTTTATGGATGTCTGGGCTCAGCTCCGACACGTCTTATACAATTACACTATACGGAGTGCATCAGGGTTCGATCCTGGGCTCGATCAATGCTGAAGCAGCTACAGGTACCCATGCTCACATGGATGTCCCTTGTGAAAAAGACACTTAATTGCATGTTATTTGCAATGATATGAAAATGAATTATAGTACATTTTCATATGTAATTTTTACAAAATTTGTTCTGTTGTCTTGGAAATAAGCAGAATGTTCTAACAAGCAAAATATTTTTGCTTCATGTATTTAAATAAATATTTTTAATAATAGATATTTAAATTAATAATAAAAAAAATATAAGCAATTATACATCTATTATGACGTTGTAATCTACTACAATTAAATATATACATTTAAAATGTAATATCAAATAACAATTAAAACTTTTAATATGCCATTATTACATGAAACTTTGAAATGTACACTTTAAGTGGCACTTTATTTAATGATTATTATATTTATCATAGTAAATATTATAATGATATTTCATTAATTTTATATATTATCTGCAAGTACTGTATATATATATATATATATATATATATATACTTTAAAACGCATACAATTAAGCACACTCCTTTTTCACAAGGGATGGGTAATCTATCATCTATTAAGCCTTTTTTCTTAATCTTTTCTCTTTCTGATCTTTTAAATTCTAGTTGGGAGCTGTGGTGTCAAGCAGGTGCTTCTGTGCTTTAACATTTCCTTTTAATTCTTCACGAAACCTAAGCATCTTTGTTGCATGTGGCCGATGAGAATGATGACCGAACACATAATGGCGTCTCTCGAATGTCTGATTATGAAAAGACTTCATTTAACAAAGCTAACTGATTGTCACCTGTACTGTTCCAGCCACTGTGTCGGCCGTTGATTGTGTTGGGGCAAAAGGATGCGTCCTGTTTCCATTCATTCATTTCCTTCCACTGAAATCAAAACTGTTCATCAGTAATCATTGTCAACCATTTCATCCATCTCCCCCAAATGCATGGCAGCACTCGTCTCATGTATGTCCCGCATTGTGGTGAGTTTTGATGTGCTGCAGTGATTGCAACATATTTTATCCTCTTACATGTAATAATCTCATTGACTTTATTTGTGATCTCATCATCTAACTGCATCATTTCACACACCTTTTGATTTGAAATAGAGGCAAGGTGCATTTGAATAAATGGTTCGTTTTGATTCAGTCTTTCTGCCAGCGTGAAATTTTTACTTGAAATACCCCCTGCAAATTAATTTAACAGCACATACACATTTTACTGATATGCTGACATGCTGATAAACAAATAAAATATGTAATATTTTTTGTAGGATTTATATTGATGATTTTATTGTAAAATAATTTATTTTTTACATTTTTATAATTTAATTAATTATTAACTTTTAATCACAAACCCCCTGTCCTATGTTAATGGATTTTTATTTTTTGTCTTAATTACCTACAGTAAATGCTTTGATGTGGTAAAAAGATTTTGTCCAGATTTTGCAGATTTAGACATATTCCTGGGTCAACATTTTTTTGATTCTGAAACAACAATCCTGTTTTTTGAATCAATTAAAATCATACTTTTTTACTAAATAGACCTCCTGAAATAATTACAGTAGCCTTACATAAGCTAAAATAGATAGCAACTGGCAATCGGCGTTATAACATTCAAGCATTCGCACATGTTGTTTCTTCTAACATGTTTACTTTTCTTTTTTTTCTTTTGTTTATTATGTATGTTTTTTTTGTTTTTTTTTTACCTCAAACACAGTTGTGATATCCAAACATACTGCTTTCTGGGCACCAGAAAAGATTGGCATGGGAATAATTTGGAATACTTTTGTGTTGATTGCTTCATATTCACTAATGCAAATTTCTTGTTAACCTGTTTTGACACTACAGTGAACAAATGCAGCAAAATAACCTCAGCTTTATTCATATCTAAGGCATTCTTGGACATTTTCATTTTCATTTTGTCTAACTTTTGTTCTTCTTTTATTTTCTGCCCAGCTTTTCTGATTTCATAGTGAGGCATGTTTAACGTCATGCATCTGCGGCAAAACAATTCACTTAAAAAATTAAGAATTTCAGTTTTTGTTTTTTTTAATAATTTATTGGCTCATATTTTGTATTTCAGTTATATATATATATATATATATATATATAACAAACTTTTTAATGAAATCTAACAATTCATATCAGCTCTTACAGTAAATACACAATGATTTCCACAATCTGCTAATTCAGCTAAACAAATTATGCATGCAAATTCTGGATATTGTACAGCAAGGACGTAACCACCATAGACATTGAACTCCCCTCTCACTAGCCAGAAATGGCCAAATTGTCCAGCTCAGTGTTTGATATTCTTGATGCCGCTCTGCTGTACTCCATTAAGCACTGCTCTGTTTGTTAATAGGATGACCAAAACTTTTAAAAATTAAATTTTAGACTGGTCAGTCTAAGTGCTGGTCAATGTCAAAATGATCGAGATTAAAATCAATCAAAGAAGGCGGGTCTTACTGTTTACAAAAGACGAGTGCGAAGCTTTACTTTTAAATTTCCCATGAATTCAGTTTTTTGGCTTTTCGTTATCTATAAGCTAGTTCGCTTGAAAGCAATGACAAAATTCACATTTAGAACTCAGTCTCTCACTTCAGATTTTCTGTCCAATGAAATGCTCTCTGGAATCTGAAGCTCCGCCCCCTACATTACAAACAGAGGCTGAAGCTGTGGTTGAAATCAGTCACTTTTTCACACATTTACTTAGTTTCCACATGGTGAATGGCTCATAGTCACTATATAGGGGACAGGGAGCGATTCAGAAAATATGCTTTCCATTTCTATCCTAAAATGTTAGACAACCACCAAAATGCCTTGAAATGCATTATTCAATGTGTGAAACAGCCAACAGCATTTAATTTCTATCACAGCTCCATAAAGCTGCAGTTTCCTCCCTATCTCTAACCATTTCTCTTTTAATCTCCTCCATTTCTCTTTAAAATATCATTCTGTGCATGAATGAAATGTGTCCAATATGTTTCTGTTCTGCGGCGACTCGATCATATGATCCGCTCTGGTCTGTCGTGTCTCTGGACCTGCGGTGCTTCACTAACGTCAAACCAGACTTCATTCCCCCAATGTTCAACAATCGAGCCACCAGTGCTCAACGTTTTTCAATGGAAAATAATCTTTTTAAGTAAAGTATGATTTGCAAATCGTTCAAATTGATTACTTCACAACTAAACTTCTTTGTCTTTATTCCCTTAAATCCCTTTTAATCCTAATTGAATTCCTTTGAATAAAAGGGAATATTCAAGACTTGTTCAGTAAGTGCAACTATGCATTATTTGTTCCAATAACCGTTTCTCCCTTTAGATAGCGCTCCAGTGGTTGGCATTCTGTATGTGTCTAATATTACATCAGAGAGCTTCTCCATTTCATGGAATGAGACGAGGGGAGATATTGAGAGGTTTATCCTGGAGATTATAGACTCTAGCTGGCAGCGGGAGCCAGTTGAATATAACTTAACACACGGTACGCAGTCGTATGAAGTCACTGGGCTGCGGCCAAATACTGACTATATAGCTTACCTCACTGGAGTTATGAAAGGAAGGAGAACAGACTCCGTCAGTGCTTTCGCCTCCACAGGTAACTGGAATTCTCTCTTTTCCTTACAGTTTTCCCCCGTCTGTTTATATTGGAAATGATAAATTAGGCCTTAAAGGAGTAGTTCAACCAAAAGGTTCACATTTAGGCACTGATGTCACTCCAAACCTGTTTTCATCTTCTTCTTCTTCTTGATATGTTGACGATCTCTCTTGTTTCGATCCCTACTCACACAGATCCTCCAAATCAACTAAATTCGTTCTGTTCTGCCAGGCCAGTAGATGGCGATGTCATTTTGTAAAGAAAAAATACACCCCTATAGACTGAACGCATACGCTTGATGTCACCGTTTTCACAAATCTGCGGTTTTGTAGTTTACATGGAGATGTTAACGATTGTTTTCAAAAACATTCACTTTGAAACCCATTTTCAAAGGTTTTTTCAAGCGGCCAAAACGCTGTCGTTGTAAATGAACGACCAAAACGTTTTCAAAATTTAAAAAGTTTTCAGATTTTAGTTTAAAATGGTGTTGTGTAACTGGCCATTATTTTTTGTCTGTTACTCACACAAAGATGCTGTTTGACTTTGAAAGACAGAATATATTGCACAAGTTGTACAGCAGACTAAAATATGTTCTAAGAATGTCTTGAATGTTCCCATTAAAATGTTACATGACATGCAAAATGTGATGAAAAAAATATATTTTTAAATGGTCAAAACATCCAGATTTTTTTACGTTTATTATTCTCCAAACATTATAGGAATGTTACTTTTGAATGTTTTCGAAACATTCTGAAATAAGAATTAAAGTTTTTTTTTTTTTAAATGTGAGACAAACGTCCAATTAAAACGTTTCTGGAATAAAACACTACATGGATTAATGTTTGTGTGCTAAAGTTTTGAGAACATTCCCAGATAGCTTTGAGTGAATGTTCTATTAACGTTACTGGAAGAATGTTTGTTCATAAATTTAAATTGTACATTTCTGTTGCGGACACAAAGACGCTTTTTTATCCAAAGCAACTCTCATTGCATTCAAAAAACGCATTGACATTCTAATCAGTTCTTGCTTTCCCTGGGGATCGAACCCATGACCTTGGCGTTGCAAGCGCCACACTCTAGACAGGAAAGCTAACCTTGTTTGCGAGTTTGAGAGAGCCTTGTCAGAACTTTTATCTAAAGTCATGAAAACGGTTTCCTTTTCCTCAAGGAAAGCAAACATTCAGATTTGGAGTGACATGAGGGTGAGTAAATGATTTTTGGGTGAACTTTCCTTTTCACCAAGGCTGTTAGGTGGACAATTAGATCTCTAAAACTATTGGCAGCCGAGAAAGAGACACTAAACAAAACGACATGGCTGGCTTTTTCCCCCTGTAGCGCCCGAGCCTGACTTGTGTGGGCTAGTTGTTTCAAACGTTACCTCAGACACAGTGTCACTCTCCTGGCGGACAGGAGAGAAGGCTTTTGATAATTTTATAGTCGAGGTGAGAGAGTCTGCTTTGCCCACGCAGGCGACGGGGCGCACCTTGCCCGCAGGTGCCCGCTCCACGGTGCTGACAGGCCTCAGAGGAGACACACAATATCAGATCAAGCTGTATGCCACCATTGGTGGCGCCAACACAGCTGCCCTGACAGCTGTAGTAACCACAGGTACAGCAGCGCATGCTTTTGAGTTCTCAGAATACATGCTTGAAACTTTTAGAATGATTTTGCTATGGAAACCCATTTGCTGCCACAGAATAAAACAATAAAATGGTAATTGCAGATTTTTATCTCACAATTCTGATTATTTTATATCTTGTGATTGTGACTTTGTTTTTCAGAATTGTGAGTTTACATCTCGCAATTTGGAACATTATTGCTGTACAATGTTTTACTCACACATTTATTAACATCAATTTGCAATCTTTTTTTCTTCTCTACTCTTACTAAAAAGTCTGCTCAAGTTGGCTCTCAGTATACTTCTATTAAACTCAAAAATAAAAAAGCATAATTTCAGTCTACTTTTTAGTTACTTCTCATAAATATACTTTATGCACTTCTGCATGAAGATACAATAAAATGTGTTTAAACTGGAAAGAGTTAAAGGTATATTTCAAGTATTTAAGAAATTATACCTCAATACACATAGTAGTATACTTAAACTGCTAAAATATATATAAATTGTAAACTATGATGTTATGTCAAAAACAAATTAAGTATACTTGCAGTATAAAATACTAGTTTTCGTAAACCAAAAAGTATTTGACTAGTAAACGGTCAGTATGTATAGAAGTACAAACAAAAAACGTCAGTTTATTATGTTACATGTAAAGTATACTTAAAAGTATACTTTTATACACTAAAGAGTGAACCAAGTAGTATTGTAACAATACACTTATAAGTATACGTCTAGCACATTGATATTAGCATACTATATAAAGTATCCTTAAAATTAAGCTTGAACTTTACTTATGTATACTTAATCAAATTGACTTAATTCTTTTTTTGTATTTGCGAGGTAAACACTCACTATTCTGAGAAATATTCTCAGAATTATGTTTTCAGAATTGTGAAAAATAATGTCAGATTTTTGCAGACAAAAAAATGTATGTATTTTTTTAACTAATTAGTGTGAGTTAAAGTGGTATTCCTGGTTGTTTGCAAGGTAATGTCTATTTGGCATGACGTTGATAAGCAGGACTAGAAAGATTTGCTTCCCAACCTTGTGTTTGCACAAGTTATGTCCAATGTGTGCACTCACTCCATAGTCTTTTGAATCGTGGGATATTATATATCTTATTTTGGCCAACTATTTTTCAAATCTGGCCAAGTTTAATTGCAAAGCCACTTGAGTTTCTGTCGGTGATTTGAAGCCATTATTCTAGCAAACCTAGCAATTAGTTTGTCCTCAAAGTAGAACAATTAGTTAGTCCCACTGAATGATAACTTTACATCCCAGAAAAGTGTATGCATTTTCTCTGAAATATCTCAAAGGGAGGACTGAGTCGTAATTATTATCTTTGGCAATTGACTGCAGACGACAGATGCTTTTCATAGACATTAAGGCAAATAACTGAGAATATTCCTATTCTATTAAGCGTCCAGTTTCCGCTTGTTTCATCTACTGTTAAGTTTTGTAACAGTACCCAATACTTTCTTTCATTCAGAGCCTAAGCCTCAATTGGGCACCATTGTGGTGTCTGAAAGACTCCCGAATAGCTTGACGCTGTCCTGGAGCACATTGTCAGGCCACTTTGATGGCTTTGCTGCTCGTATCACTGACCGTGAGCAACTGTATGACGTTGTAGAGCTCAAGCTATCAGGCGCAGAGAGGAATGTTACTGTGAAGGGTCTTACGGACTCTACGGTCTATGACATAGTGTTTTACGGTCTGTCTCGTGGCCGTCAGACTCCATCTGTTTACTTCAATACCAGTACAGGTACTGTGCAAGTTTTTCATGCTTCTATCACAACAAATCAGGACTTTAACAGACAGAGCTAACAAATTTGGCACCCGGTTAGACCTGGTTGCAAGCAAATATCTGGAACTGCTGGCACAGTTGCATGCATGTAATATTGTACATGGTTATAATGACTGCAAAGGCCTTTTTACACCAAGGGCCTGATTCACTAAACAGGGTAAATTAGCATGCATATATACAGTATATATGCATGTATGTTGTTTAATTTTATTAAGACAGACGGATGATTTAAATAATTTCAATTTCTGTCATTGCCTATGCATGCAGTCGTAATGCACCCACTTTTATTTTACATGCAAAAACCAGATAGCATAATATTGACAAATTAAGTAACATTTGACAAATAACAAGCTATTTTGACCTTGCAATCACTGCAGAATCAATTATACATCCTCACCCTGTATTGTCCCCTCCTATATCGCTGCAATTACGGAACCCAAATGAATCCTGTACCACGTAACCCAGCGTCATTACCTAAAGTGGGAAACCTCACCCTTTTGGATATTACCCCATATGGATTTCGGGTGTCCTGGGACGCAGATTCCTCTGTGGGCTTCAGCTATTTTCAGGTAAAGGTGTCTGACTCTGGCCATCTGCTGGAGCCACAAGAGTTCGTAGTGCCGGGAAACCAGACCTTACTGGATGTTTTGGGCCTGATTACTGGCATTGGCTATGAGGTCAGTGTGACCGGGGTGTCAGGGATTGGGTTACAGTCTCGTCCAATCACCACAGTGGCTGTTACAGGTACCGCTTTCTGCTTTTCAACTGCACGTCACTCCTTCACCTTAGAGCTTTCACTTCCTAGCTTAGTACTTTGTTGCGTAGCAAAATGTATTTAATATCCAACAGGTAATATTTTATTGCTATTGCAGTGTTTTCAGGGGTTGTATGCACAGGACATGTTCAAGATTGATTGTTTCTCTCTGATATGTTGAAATGTCAAGTCAAAGTCAGCTTTATTGTCAATTCTGCCACATATACAGTACATACATACAGAGAATTGAAATTCTGTAACTCTCAGACCCAAGGTGCATACAGGTAACAACAACAAAAATTTAACAGTAACAACAACAACAGAAGAAAGATAAAGTAAGATAAAATAAAATGAAACTAGATGGATAAAGTGAGTTATGGAGGTAAAGTGGCGATGGCAAATGTTGTAGATACACAATACATTCACAATCACAAAAACCTGATAAATTAGACAGTTGCTATACAATACATACTCAATGTGGTCAAGATGCTTTTTCTTGCTTTTCTTTCTGCTGTTGCTTCTGATTGGTCGGTCATTTTAAAATCAGCACTAATTTGCTTTAGTTTAAATCTTTAAAATGCTGTTGTCCTGATTAAAACGTCTCAGGTTATGCATGTAACCATGGTTCTCTGAGAGGGATATGCTGCATCCCAAGTGGTCTCTATGGGGGAATACCTCTGGTATGAAGCATGAGTCTAATCATGATAATGAACTTGACATTGGCAGGAATCCCAATTCTCAGGGATCCTTGCATACATGCGTAACCTGAGACGTTCCCTTTCGAAAGGGAAACTGCATTTCCTTTGGGACGCTATGGGAAACAAAAACGCACGCCTCCATGCTGATGGGATGACTGCACTATTTGTCTGAGCCCAGTCAGAGGACCCAAAGGAGTCCTCATTCCTAAGGTGCACCAGCAAAGACCAGGCCAGAGCTTCTAGAGGACGGAGGCCTCAGATACTGAATTGAAGCCTAGATATGCTCATACTCCAGTGTCCAAGGAGGGTCACAGAGAACCTCATGCTCGAATCTATTGCAAAGCCCCACAGAATGGAGTCAAGTCACCTTTATTTATATAGTGCTTTTTACAATTGAAATAGTTTCAAAGCAGCTTTACAGTGATCACATGAAAACAATAAACACAAAGTTTGTTTTGGCTGTAAGGAGCTTTAGAAGAGCAGACCAATCAATAATATTGATGAATGTTAAGTTTTAAGTGTCCCCAACTAAGTAAGCCAGAGGCGACAGTGGCAAGGAACCCAAACTCCAGCAGGTGAATGAATTGAGAAAAAACCTTGGGAGAAACCAGGCTCAGTCAGGGGACCAGTTTTCCTCTGGCCAGCAGACAAACAGTGCATGATTATGATACTGAAAACATTTCAGGTCAAAATATTAAGTCCAGTTTCATCTGGTTGGAGATCAGGTTCATGTTCTAGTAGAGTCATGGTCTCTGGGCTGTGTTGTGGTCGTGTCAAGGTGCAGGTCATGGATACGGCTGACCATGGTAACCTCGGGATAAACAGAGACGAATATCAGTGTAGATGCCATTCTTTTTATGATGTAACGAGTACATCAGTTGTTATGGGAAGTGGAGGCCTCTCATAACAAGAGGAGGCCTATCAATGCTTAGAGATATCGTCGATCTCAGCAGCCTCATCCTGCTCCTCATGGCTCGTTGCGAGGACCACACTTGCTCTCAATGACGTGAGCGATGTTACATCCTCGTCCAGCAGCTCGCTCTTGTCAGCTGGCAGTGAACAAGACATGCTCAAACCCCTTTCAAATTCACCAGCGAGCTCCTTCTGCGAACCCCATGATTGCAGTCTCCTGCTCACCTCAGCTGCAGCAGATCCTGAATCGTGAGGTGCAGACAGTTGTCCCAATTCCTTCACTAAAAGATACAAACAAGAGCACAGTCTCCTTAAAGGCTGTGCGTGCATGCTCCTCACCAAGACACATAATGCACATTTCATGTGTGTCATCAGGTGTCAAGAAATGCTGACACAGATGAACGTACTTTCTGAAACAATATTTGCTATAGTGATCTCAGGCAAATACTTCAAACAAAACTGTCTCCTGAAGATAAGACAAAGTGGATGATGTATTGCACAGGTGTCCTTTTTATACCTGCTGTCATACCAGTGGCGGCTACCTGACAATTTCAATTTCATTGCCATGATTAGACTCATGCTTCAGACACCTGTCATGCCAGAGGTATTCCCCCATAGCGACACCCAGGGGACGCAGCGTAGAGTTCCCTTTCAAAAGGGAAATGTTATGGGTAACATTTCATTTCAATGGTCCACTTTAGACTTTCTACTCTCTATGAGTACCTAATACTCTCATTAGAATATTAGTAGACAGTCAACTTAATATCTACTAACAATTTAGGTATTTTTAAGGTGACATAGTTGAACATTACTACATGTACTTACTTTAGAAACTAACCCTAAACAAAACCATAACTAGTAGACTAGTCTAATACCATCAACTGTTACTCAAATGAGTTGTAGTTGAAAAGTTACTCGTGATTAATAGAATGTCTAAAGTGGACCATCAAAATAAATTACATCAAAGTGAAATTGTGGTCCACTGATATTTTTCTTTTTGAAATTTTAAAAAGTTTTCCCCCACATTTGCCGTTGTTAGTCAATCTTTTTTACACTTAAAATAAACATTCAATGAAAAAAGCATTTTTTTTAATACTGTTTATACTCAGAAAAACATCCGTCAGTGCATAAAGACACCAGTTTAAGTCATACACACCAGTTTTAATATGTTGCAATGTTACTATTCAAGTATATTTTTTTGGTTTCAAGCATTTTAAGTTATTTTAACTGGAAAACTGGACTGCAATGTAAATATATTTATGCCACATTAGAAGTCTGTGTAAATGCAGATTTTATATTTGTTGCTTCAGATGAAGCTTCCATTGCATTCCATTACAGACTGATCAAGAAAGGCTCAAATATTATAAAACAAAAGTTCAAAGACCTTTAATGCTTATGCAGATGACAATTTAAATAATGCAGATGGAACGAAAGAACATGTCCTGTGTTTGCATGTCCTCTCAGACGTCACAGTCCACATTCTAGAAGACAACATGCTTTTTGATCTAAGCTTTGGTTGGGAAACCAAACCAAAAATGGTTTGGTTGGGCATGCATGATTTGCAGTGCCATATATATGGTGTCAAAAGTCATGAATGGATGTGTGTACATCACTGTTAAGTGTCCAGGGTTTAACTAACAAGAGAAGTAGTCGTACTGCTTGATGCATGTGGAATGGTTGGAGGCCGGCAGGTAGTTGGAAATGAACTTGTTAAAACAAGAAAAAGACCCATTTCCCCTTGTTAATCAGAGGCAGAACCAGAGATTGAGCACCTTTTCGTGTCGGACGTCACCCCTGAGAGTTTCCGGCTGGCCTGGACCGCAGAAGACGACGTTTTTGATCGATTTGTGCTCAAAGTTAGAGATTCGAGAAAGCTCTCCCACCCTCGAGAGTTCGTTGTGCCGGGTGATGAAAGAACCAAAGTGTTAACACAGCTTTTGGGGGGAACTGAGTATGAAATTGAGCTTTACGGTGTCACGTTGGAACATCGCTCCCAACCCGTTACTGCTGTTGCGAGAACAGGTATTGTGTTCACTGTTATAGGATTGCCTGTCAAATGATCTGAGTCATTTCTGGACTTCAGAGGGCTTTCTTGGCTGCAATGTGGTCGAAGTTTGATCTTTAACAACTAAATAACACTCTTTGTCCTGAACAGGTACTGACTGATGTGTTATTCTTTGGTGCACCGTGATTTGAAATGTATCTATCATGATATGTTTCAATCCAGGGTTAAAGTCAACAGCAAATGTAATTGAAACACTGCTATTTTGTGGTCCTCTGATGGTTTCTTTCTGTCATTTAAGAAGATTCAGTTTGACCACACATTTTGAGGTTGTCAATCAGTGTCTTTACTTCATCAGAATCAATGTTTACTGCAAAAAACAAATGCATTAATCTTTTTGATTTATCAATGGTTTTCCACTTTACAATAATGTCCCATTTGTTAATGTTGTTGTTAATGTTTGTTAACATGAACTAATAAAGAAAATTACTTCTACGATATATTGGTATAACAGGGCTAAGGCACACCTTAAGAAAAATTTACATTTCTAAAATTATATTGAATAATGTTAGAGCAACAGTAGTAACAATAAAATATATTTTAGTATATGATAGAATTAATATTATAATTTTATATATGCTTCCGATATTGAAAAACTGCTGCTTTAATCACCTTGAACAAAACTTAAAATCATTAAGAAGATCTTTGTCTGAACATTTGACTTTTAATTTCAGTGATTCTCATTTGCTACTTAAATCTGCAACATTTTAAAAACATTAAAGATTAGATCAAATGAGCTTTAATCAGATGAATCATCTTTGATCAAGTCAAGAATCCGCCACATTTCCACCAGCGTCTATAAAAGCGGATGTTTGGGAAAGTATTGCGGCAAGAGTTTGCGCCGTCCAACGGTTTACAGGAAAATCAAATCAAATGCGCTTTTTACCCCCGTGTGCTTATAGCCCCGTTGTGCCCTAATACAATATTTCAGAGCGTGGAAGCCATTTTACTTGCATTCATGCATTGAACCAAAGCAAAAAAGATGCACTAAAACACCAAATTAAACAGAAGCTTCAACAAGAAAAAAACATTCGTTGGGGCTTGAAAAAGGACATTTTGACATATGTTGACTTTACCCTTGCATGCTTCCGTTTCTCTCATGAAGGAACGCTGTGTATGCTCATGCATCCAGAGGAAAGTCTCCTGATGTTCATTTCACTACTAAACCATCAAGTTACATTGTTCTGCACATCATTGTTGGGAAAGCGATGTTCATTCGTCCGCATGCCCTGAGAACTAATGAATCTGTGTTGGTTTATGTAAATGGTCTGATCTAAATAACATGCCTTCTTTTTGTCATTGTCTCGCTCCAGGTTAAATTTGTGGAATGCAGTTGAATGATTTTGGCATGATTGATCATGTTACAATTGGGAGCATTTGTGGATGTTTCTTGGAATGGAAACTTGCACTATTATAACTAACGAATCTTTCTTTTAGGCCTTTTTCATTGCACCAGGGAAAGGCCGCTTCTCCTGCAGTTGTTGGTCTTTCTTTCTTCATTTTCTAGTGGCTGTATTAATTAGCTTGATATCTTAATGGCCATAAGATCCCTGGGTGGAACACTTTCCCAATTTTCAACGTTTTCTTCTTGAGATTGTTAAATATATATATATATATTTCTGCATTGCTGTCTGGCAGGCCTTGGATCTCTACGTGACCTTCGCTTCTCTGACATCACGGATACTTCTGCTGTGGTTTACTGGACTGTACCACATTCCCAACCCGACTCCTACAGGATCACTTACTTCCCTGTCCAAGGAGGCGAGTACTGGTCCTCTTAAAGTCCCGAAGAATGCTTGAACACATTACTGTAGACATGTGCAGTGAAGTCCACTAAAAGCCACTATATAGTTACGTATATTCTGTAAACGCATACATTATTTCTTCTCTTCTGTGTCTTACTAGGTACTCCCATGATCGTGACGGTGGACGGGTCACAATCTCAGGTTTCGCTAACAAATCTGATTCCTGGAGAGATGTATCAGGTGTCAGTTATTGCAGTGAAAGGTCTGGAGGAGAGCGAACCAGTGTCCGACTCTTTTACAGCAGGTCGGTTAAGCCATGGTTAAGTATATTCTCAGGGAAAGCAAGAACCGATTAGAATGTCAATGTCCCCTTTGGATAAAAGTGTCTGACAAATGCATAAATGTAAATGAAATGTAAACAGTGTTTCGGAAAGTTAATTTGAAAAGTAATGCATTACAATATTGCGTTACTCCCTTAAAGTAGCTAATCGTATTACTTAGTTTTTAAGAAAAGTTGCATTACTTTGTGTTACTTTTGCATTACTCTTTCTCTTATCTGGGCTGGGCTTGTTTGTTTGATTGCTTTTTAATAACGAAAAAGTTCTAGTTTTGGGGCAAATGTAAAGCACTTTCAGTAGAGTGTTCAGTCAAGATCAAACCTTTCACCTGTTGCAATTCCGGATTGCAGAAGAAGAAAGATTAACACTTACTGACCAATAAAGACAAAAAATATACAGTCATTTTTACTTATGGATGAACTGAAATCTTGAAGGTCAGAAGCGAATGCATCGGTCAATAAAGTGTGATTAAATGCATACAAATATGTTTTTAATTAACGGAGGTTTGATTTCACTGATTTTATTCATTTTGAGGAAAACTGTATCTGTTTTTGTGCGAGTGAGATTATTAAAAGCTCACATTTAGTCTAGAACTACTACAATCATCACGTTCTCACACACAACGACTCCTGATTTGAGGACATGAACATGAGGACAGGAGACACGTCAGTCAAGAAATGGGAAAACAAAGCAACTTGCATTACTTTTTTGAAAAAGTAAATTAGATATTTAGTTGCAAATTTAAAAGTAATGCTTTACTTTACTAGCTACTTGAAAAAAAGTAATATGTATATATATATATATATATATATATATATATATATGTTGTCAAATAATTAATTAGTTGATCACATCTAGCCTAAACGTATGTATATATACATGTAATTGATTGATTTGACAACAATAAATAGAACATAATTGATTAATTGTATATGTATAAATATTATGATTAATCACATCTAACCTATACGTTTATATATATATATATCTCAATGTATTTATTTTTGTTACCTGCAGCCCTGGATATGCCGCGCAGCCTGACTGCTGTCAATGTCACTGACACGAAGGCTCTGTTGCTCTGGCAACCTGCAGCTGCGACTGTGGATGGATATGTCATCACATACAGCGCAGACTCCGGTGGGAACCTCCTGCACGCTCTGTCGCTCTATTTTAAGCTTTCTTTATTCATGTTTGACTTGTTTGTGTCGTCTCTACTACTGCTCACCCCAAGTAGAGCAACAATAGTTTTAAATATCTCAGTTTACAGGACACTCATGTCACTGACTCCCAGACTCTCTTTTCATCTGTTTTAGGCTCTATCACAAGTTTTATGCATTAACTTGTTTTAATCCTTGTTTTTCCCCAATAGTGGCACCGATATCAGAGCAGGTTTCTGGCAACACGGTGGAGTTTGAGATGACTTCACTGGCTCCAGCAACAGAATACAGTGTCAAAGTTCATGCCATCAGAAACGGAGAGAAAAGTGCTCCAGTGACCACAGACTTCACAACAGGTGAGCTGCAGTTACCATTACTAGTGCCGCAGCGCCCCCTGTAGGCCACATGAGATACAGCTCCACAGCATCATTGAGTCATTCTCATTAAATACTTATATGTAAAATCATAGTGAAATTCTGTTATGCATGCTCTGTTTTTATTCAAAACACCTCTTTAATATATTAAAATCAATATTAATATTAAATAGGTCCCAGGGAAATCAAGAATTGATTCAATGTGTTTCTTGAATGCAATGCAAGTCACTTTGATAAAAGCGTCTCATAAATGCAGAAATGTAAATGTAAATATTTAAGATTAAAATATACAAAGGTTTTTTTATATATTTTATTCATTTTTTAAAATCTTTTTAAGATTGAAAAAGAAAATTATATAATGCATCACAAAATAAATTATTTACAAATGTAAAAATAAATGATAATAATAATAATAATAATAATAATAATAATAATAATAATAATAAAAGCATCTTTAACCACTTTTATGCCCTATCAGTTTCTCACATGTATCCTGATTGTAAATGAAAAACATTTAATGCATCATGCAAAAATGTATTTATGACATAATAATAATAATAATAATAAAAGCAGCTTTAACACAACTTTAATGTTTTTCTTTATTTTATTTTTTTTGGGGAAATGTCCTATTAATTTCTCATATATACAATTCTCATGAACCATTTAATGTATCACAAAAAATACTGATATAAATAATAATAATAATAATAATAACTATTAAAAGCAGGTATAACAGAACTTTTAATGTTTTATTGTTTTTTTATTTCATATTAATATATATCCCATATATCTTGAATAAAAATGAAAACCATTTCATGTATGGCAAAAAAAATTGCAAAATTAAATAACTTTAATAGTTAAAATGCATGTTCTCTATATTGTATGTTTTGCCTGAATCACTAATACACGAAAAATTGTTCCAGATACCTGGATAATATTATGAAAAACTGCTAACAGCAGTTGCTAAAAACAGCTAACTCATTTCAGCACTTTTTTTTTAAACTTTTTTTTTTATTGATTTCAATACAAATCTATTTTCCAATCTCCCATTTCTTCACTAAGAATTCATTTTGATTTCTGTCATCGTATTGCCTGAATAAGCATAGCTGTAATCTTATTGTAGACTTGGATGCTCCGCGGGATCTGGTCGCCAGTAATATTCAGACAGAAAGTGCCGTGCTCACCTGGAAGCCGCCCCGGGCAGACATCAGCGGCTACACACTGACCTATGAAGCATCTGACGGCGCTGTCGGGGTCAGGCATTTCGCACATACTAGTTACTTTCAGAGGCCATTGAAAAGCATGTTTGTTTTTGTCTTACTGAGATTCAGAACATAACTGATGTGTGTGTTAACACAGGAATTGAATCTAGACCCATCTGTCACCTCACATGGTCTGTCGGGTTTGAGAAGCACCACAGAATACACAGTCAGACTGCAGGCCGTCTCTGAGGACAAGAGGAGCAAGAGCATCAGCACCGTCTTCACCACTGGTCAGTCACTTCACTACACAAGCACACTACAGCACAGATGATATTAACGGTATTACTATTGCTCAAATTTAGGGTGTTTTCACACCTGGGAGTTCATTTACATCGTTCCGAGGTCGAGATCAGATGAGTGAAATGCAGCAGTGTGATGTAATTATTTATCGCAGTTAAAGACCTAAGAGTGCCTCTTTTTTGCAAACAACCATGTGATCAACGAAGATATGCTTCAGACTGTCGCTCTTGTGTGGAAAATTACTAGTTTTGTTTATCTTTCTTTCTGTCTTAGCCAATCAGAATCATTTAACCGTCATCATTGATGTAGTTAGTAGCTTCTGTTAGAGTATAATTGCTGTAACAATGTTATTGTAAGTGGGGCGGCCTACGAACTCCTTGGGAGACCAGAAGCTTCTGCTGATGAAACTGCAAACTAAACTTCACTAAAATGTCTTCTATTGACTGCACTTCTGGTCTTTAGTCAACATATCTGGTCCTCGAGTCTTAACTGTAATTCCCCATAAGAAACACCTCGCGTCTGTAGACTGAAGTCAGGTGTCATTTTTATGTATTAAGTTTATAAAATAAAAAAAATAAAAAATACTGTGGCTTATCTCAAACTGAAAATGCACTCTCCTTTATAAGTGCTTTTGCATTGTGCTGTTTTAAAGATTTTGACACACAGTTCTTGTGATTTGTGTTCATTCTCAGTGTCTGATTCGTGGATCAAACCTTGTTTTGTGTGTGTGCAGTTGGTACACTCTTCAGAAACGCCAAGGACTGCGCAGAAGCTCTGCTGAACGGAGAGACGTCCTCCGGTCCGTACACTATTTACATAACCGGAGATGAGAAGCAACCGGTCCAGGTCTACTGCGACATGACCACCGACGGCGGTGGCTGGATGGTGAGTCGAGATAATGCGTTACAGCTCAGCCTGATTTAAAAGGAAACTAAGTTTCAACTTACGTACAACAAATACATAACACTATGTATCAACTAAACATTTACGGAAGCCTCAGACCAAGAGTAACATTGATTGATTGCATCAATACACTCTTCTATTACCTGACAAACTTCAGTATATGGAAATGTTGACATTTACACTTATAACAGAGAGAGCATTATGTGAATAAATCACTTTGGTAGCATCTCTTCAACATAAACCAGACCTAAACAAGTCTCTGTTGAATATTTATTAGTCATAAATGTAATTTCTTGTTTTTTGTATTCGTATTTATTCATTGATCTTTGTTAACTTACATTTTCTGAATGTTATTTTCATGCACAAATGTCTGATCTATGATCAAGTATTATCTCTACTTTACTAAAGTAGTATCTCTACTTTTACCATAGGATATGTAAGGCAAAAAGTTAGAATGAAGAATAAACTGACATTCGCGAATTTCAACACAAGGGTAAACATCATTTTATGTAACTACGCTTTACTTTGTATATTGGTTACTTTTAGAGTAGTTATTAGTTCCTCTAGTGTGGACTCCAATTTAAGAGCTAATGCAAATGTATGGGCCTTGAAACCACTTCAGTTGAGGTCACAATTGCAGAAAACAGGTGAAACTGAGACCCTATTTGCACCTGCTATTAAGATGCGTTTTGGTTGATCGGATCACAAGTAGACGAGGGAGACACACTCTCATTTGCACCTGGTGTTTTAATCACTTTCAACCACTTCTGTCCTGATTTCTTCGAGGGGAGAGTGTATGACATGGTTTTTCAGATGATTCTCAGATTTCGTTTTTGCTCTGACAGCAGCAAGACCAGCCGAAAACTGTGAGTGTTTGTTAGAAATCAGGAATGGTGAGAGAACATTGAACTTGGCACGTTTTTCATCTTCAAACCAAACTTGGGTCTTCAGCCGACAAAGTTAAAATCCGGTCTGGATAGAGCGCATCCAATAATTTTTAAAAAAATGCAACATCTCCATTTTCCACAGGTGTTCCTGAGGCGTCAGAGCGGCAAGGTCGATTTCAACAGGAACTGGAGGAACTACTCGGCAGGATTCGGTGACATCAGCGATGAGTTTTGGCTCGGTGGGATTCCATTTGACAGGCCAATGTCATTTATAATATTAAAATCTACTATGTTCATTTCTGAATCTGCATTCACTGACAAAGATTGTGCTTCGTTGTCTTTCAGGGCTGTCGAATCTGCACAAAATCACAGCAGCTGGTCAGTATGAGATACGTGTGGACCTGCGTGATGGACAAGAGAATGTGTTTGCTGTTTACGATAAATTTTCCATCGGAGACCCTCGCTCTCGCTACAAGATCCAGATTGGCGCATACAGTGGCACCGCAGGTAAATTAGATTTGAACATTACACTTATATTTATGCATTTGGAAGTCGCTTTTATCCAAAGCAACACACATTTTTGCATTCCTCTGTGCTGTTTACCATTGATTTTCAGTGTAAACACATGCTAGATGGATGTCTTTGACAATTCCGTTTCACAGCTTGTGCATGAAAATTTTTAAAGGTGGTACTAAAGTTCAAATATATGAAACAAGATCTGTAGGCCAGCCATGTGTTTTGCATTTTTAATCGCAAAAACGTCCTGTGTGATTGGCCCCTTAAAGTGTTTATCAACGTTTTACTTGTACATGTTATCATGCAAGTATGAAGATCATAATAAAGATAATTTCACCCTTGTGCATACTTAATGTTCCTTCTTTCTTAAGTGATTTCTAATATTTCACACCCATTGATTGCAAAGGTTTTGTAATATTTAGCATGTAATGTGTCTTTTTGTCTCTCTTAAGGCGATTCCTTGTCATATCACCAGAACAGACCCTTCTCCACTTATGACAATGACAATGACATTGCGGTCACCAACTGCGCCCTCTCCTACAAGGGAGCGTTCTGGTATAAAAACTGCCATCGAGTGAATCTGATGGGGAAATATGGAGACAGCAGTCACAGCAAAGTAAGAGAAACATAGTGTAATATTCTCCACTTGTACACAAAAGTAAAGAATGCTTTTGGCCAATTACATTTTATATCAAAATTAATTTTACTGGCTTAACAGAAACATGATCTGACTTATCAAATTAGGGGGTTGGAGGAGCGATAGTTCTGACGTCGTTTTGGGTGGGAGGAGAGCGATACTGCCGCTTGCAACAGCTCAACTCTACCCAGAAATGAGATGGAAATAATTTAATATTCCTTGGGCGGCCCGATACCATTTGATCCGCGGATCGGTACCAATTGATCCAGTTGGGGACCACTGCATTAAATATCTAGTTTAGTCATGAAATTACTGACCAGACAACTTATGTTTTCCTGGAACAATGGCGTCACAATGGCGTCACAATGGTGTAACAATGGCATTACAATAGCCTGACAATGGCGGCACAATGGCGTAACAATGGCGTAACAATGGCGTCACAATGGCGTCACAATGGCGTCACAATGACGTCACAATGGCGTAACAATGGCGTCACAATGGCGTCACAATGGCGTAACATTGGCCTGACAATGGCGTCACAATGACGTCACAATGGCGTCACAATGGCGTCACAATGACGTCACAATGGCGTAACAATGGCGTCACAATGACGTCACAATGGTGTAACAATGGCGTAACATTGGCCTGACAATGGCGTCACAATGACGTAACAATGGCGTCACAATGGCGTAACAATGGCCTGACAATGGCATCACAATGGCGTCACAAAGGCGTCACAGAGGCCTGACAATGGCGTCACAATGGCGTCACAAAGGCGTCACAGAGGCCTGACAATGGCGTCACAATGGCGTCACAATGGCGTAACAATGGCCTGACAATGGCGTCACAATGGCGTCACAAAGGCGTCACAGAGGCCTGACAATGGCGTCACAATGGCGTAACAATGGCGTCACAATGACGTCACAATGGTGTAACAATGGCGTAACATTGGCCTGACAATGGCGTCACAATGACGTAACAATGGCGTCACAGAGGCCTGACAATGGCGTCACAATGGTGTAACAATGGCGTAACATTGGCCTGACAATGGCGTCACAATGACGTAACAATGGCGTCACAGAGGCCTGACAATGGCGTCACAATGGCGTAACAATGGCGTCACAATGGTGTAACAATGGCGTAACATTGGCCTGACAATGGCGTCACAATGACGTAACAATGGCCTGACAATGGCGTCACAATGGTGTAACAATGTTATTGTGACGGCACAACTGTAAGAGCATCTTTCACAAGTGTCTGCACTGCCCAAACGTACAAGTACAAGTACAAAGTACAAAGTACAAACTCCCCCAAATAATACTTTGTGTTGAAATGCAATTAAATGCTTAACACCGATTTTGATTCACAGGGCATCAACTGGTTCCACTGGAAAGGCCACGAGCATTCGATTCCATTTGCGGAGATGAAGATCCGGCCAGTCAATTTCAGAAACTTGGAAGGCAGACGGAAAAGATCATAGACTTCAAATATCTCTCTTTCTTTTTTTCTCCAAAAAAAAAAAACACATTCAAAAGCACGTTTCAACTGAGTGAAAATCTACTATTGGGACAAACTTTGTCTTTCACCTCAACGTTAATGGATGCCACAGAATACCGTTTCGTCAATCCTTTTTGTATGTTATAAAAGGCTGCATGATTAGTGGAGATTTTTGCATAAACTTGACTCATGAAATGTGATATTTGAAAGTGACTGTACACAACCTTCCTATAACAGATCTGTAAGAATACCACTATGAGAATAAGTCTCCACGATTACACTTAATGGAGTTAGATTAGCTTTATTAGCTCAGTTTTCCTCCACTGAATCAATACCACACTCAGGTCCGACAGATAGGATGGTGCAAATAAGTGTGTTCATTTTTTAATTTTTCCAAACTAAAAAAAGCAAGCAAATTTCAATGTGATTATTTTCTGAAAAGTTTTCTTGTTAATCCTTTGTTTTGTTTCAAATTTATTTTTATAATGTTTTCTTTCCCCCATACATCCCCCATAAATGTCTATAAT
This sequence comes from Rhodeus uyekii, assembly GCA_037043235.1. Taxonomy (NCBI): domain Eukaryota; kingdom Metazoa; phylum Chordata; class Actinopteri; order Cypriniformes; family Acheilognathidae; genus Rhodeus; species Rhodeus uyekii. Next base: position 674,187 of record JAWRVZ010000170.1, read on the forward strand.
CCCTCAATGCAGAAGTGTCGACTAAACTGTATCTCTTCTTCTTGAATGTTGCAAATTGATCTTCAACAAAATGGGAAATAAAAATATAATTTGTTATGTTGGAATTAGTATGTTGTCAATGTCCGTATTTAACGATCCCAAAGATTCATTACCCAAAGAAGTAGGTTGCGATATGGATCTTGAAACCAGCCTGGTGAATTGAGATCTGGGGAATTTGGAGGCCAGGGCAATATCCTGAACTCTTCATCATGTCCCTCAAACCTTTGCTGAACAATGTGTGCGCTGTGGCAGGGTGCTTTATTCTGCTGACAGGATCACTTCCACCAGGGAACACCATTGTCATTAAGGGGTGTACCAATATATATATATATATATATATATTAAGGGAACACTTAATCATCACAGTATAACACCAAATCAATTACATTTCAGGGATATCAGAAGCAGAAGTGATTGTGAATCAGTTTCTCCTGCTTTGGTGCAAATGAAAGTGTGAACAGAAAGACAAGTGGTCGCCTTAGACAATTGCTCTCTGCTTATTCCTCCTGTCTGATTTGTCTTTAGTTATGTGTTTTGTTAGGGTTCTTGTCTCTGTCTGTATCATGAGGCAGTTCCTGCAACCCAATCTGGTTACACAGGCGGTCCTGATCCTGCAGGATGGCACTTGCATGCGTGCAAAGAAGAAGGTTTTGGGTGTCAAGAGCCTGGAGGAGATGCATATTATTTTTACTAATTATTATTATGCACACATGTACATCTTGATAAGTGTAATGCATAGCGACAAAGCAGACCATGAAGTTTGAGACTGTAAAACATCAACAATAGCCGTGATCAAGGTTCGTGAAATGTTTGTTTTATGACAATTTTTGCATCTTACATAGAAACATACTAGGATAAAATGAAAAAAGAAATAGGTACAGGAATAATAGTCTTTCTAAACAGTGAGAATATTGTGAGCTGTCAGGATCAACTTTAAATGAAAGTGTGGCGTTAATTATTGTGGCTCAATTTTTGGCATGTGCAACATTTATTAAACTTTTTACAAATCTGGGGTGTATATCGTTTGCACTGTAATGTAGTTGAAAAATCAGCTGAAAATTCACTTAGTACAAATTTCAATTCAAGAGGAAACGAAAAATAATACAGTATACATTACGCTTGGTTTTTATAAAATTGCACATTTTGAGTTTGACATACATTCAATCCGTTTTCATTAAAGGACAGATCATTATCTAGTAACTCTAACAGCACTTCACTATGGATATTTGGCACAAATAATGTCACAGAAACACGGTATAACATATCTGGTACCATCTAGTTTGTCCCTTTTAATAAATGCCCTAATGTTGAGTTTTCTCAGTATTGCAGGTTATATCCTAGATTTAATTTTCGAAGATTGTATCAAGTGATCGGATTCAAGTTATCACAAGGCATCATCGCATGTACAAATTAATCGATATTTCTGACAATTTACTAAGAAGAAGTTAAAATTAGTTTTAAACCACCATGACTGCACATGTACAGCTATATAAATAATATGCATTAAATATAATAAAATAGATGTAAACTGTATATACATTTCCTGTATAAAGACCCCTCGTTTTGAGAGTTTATGGTTATATATAAAGATACATATCGATTGCTTATATAGTATGAATATATAGATATCTGCTTGTATTCTTATGAATGGAAGCAGTGTATCGTGTATATAAAGTAATAATTCTTTAATATTTATTTCATTTATCTCTAAGGTATGTCTGCAGTGGTGTCGTCACTCACTGGATGGGAAAACGGTTTGTGATCAATATCATGTGCATTTGCAGATTGAGGCCTCCCATGCACAGAGAAGTTTCAATAGTTGTCATAACTGGTTTAAAATCTGTGGATTCTGGTAGGTTTCACACACCCAGTGCCAAATATAAAAGACAATTGTGTAGCAAAAGCTTGGTCCTGTGTAAACATCTCAAGAGCTTCAATTTAGCCTAGAAAATACAGAAACTGCCTACAAGTACGTCGTTTGGCAGTGAGAAGAATCTAAAAGGAATAAAATACAAACTCGCACTCCATGAAGGCGGCAAACACTATAAACTCAAGCTCCGATGTACCAAGTAAACCGTATAAATATTCCTATTTACAAAAGTGAAAACAAGACTCGTCGTAGTTTCTTAAAAATATACAAAATGCAACGTAATAACTTCGATCTTCATGTGCACAGAACTCCTTTCACAGACACCTACGCTATGATTTTTACCTTTAAACTTCAAACTATCTTCCACAGATGTATCCAAACAGCGATTAAATGAAATCCACGATCATGACCCTCACTATACTTATTGTATGATAATCAAAATGACCCCCTTGACCCTCAAAAACAGTTTTTCCACTTAGCAAGGGAGAGAAAAAAAGTGCTGACCTCATTTCATGGTCTTCATCATGCAAGTTGCGATCTGTAAAATGCTAATTAGCCTGTTTGTTTATTAAATACATAGTCTAATTTGATGATGCATTCAACTACCAATAACAGTGTAGCGCTCTCTGCTCTGTTTAATGCTTTTTACCGTCATTCAATTCACCCAAAAAGTCTGAGCTTGAATTGTGATCAACACTACGTAACTGGACCGGACTTCACGTTCAATTCCAGTGTTTCACAACCCTTTTTTCCTGCTATAGAGCTCTACTGACCCTTTCTGGAACTATGCAGCAGTGCAACATTGGTGACAGCTTAACACATGCAGGGAAACGTGTCGAAACAGACGTCATGGAATAAATCTCCTGCTGTGGTAAAGCAGCTCCTGCACCAGAGGCAGCGACAAAGGATGATGGAGTAGAAAAGCTAAAGGCCGGTGAGGTCCACGATGGCTTTGATGAAGATGGTGTCGTCACGTATGTATGAGTTCTTGCCCTCCAGCTTGGACAGCGGACAGAAGAGCGGGCAGCCGCTGGCGATGTTCATCTCGCTCACGGGCCTCTGGAATGAGGAGGAAGTGATGTCGGGACGGAACGCATCGATGATGTGCTCTCTGTTACTCTGGTCAAGCAGCATCAGCGTGACCTGGAAGAACGGAACCAGACTCGACTCACAAACACATAGCAATCTTTCATTCTGGGCTGGGTACTGTAGAAAATATTGGTTCTTTTTATTTTCTACATCCGGAGAAAAGAATGATTTTAATACTGTATGTATTTAAATATTACAAATAGTATTAAAATCATTCTATTCTATGGATGTAGAAAATAAAATTTAGAAAATATAGAAAGAAGAAAGTACAGAAGAAAATGTATAATAATGCATTATATATATAAAGGATTAAGGATTATTAGGAACACCATACTAATACTGTGTTTGACCCCCTTTCGCCTTCAGAACTGCCTTAACACGAAGCTCCCGCTCCACCACATCCCAAAGATGCTCTATTGCGCTGAGATCTGGTGACTGTGGGGCCGTTTTAGTGCAGTGAACTCATTGTCATGTTCAAGAAACCTATTTGAAATGATTCAAGCTTTGTGACATGGTGCATTATCCTGCTGGAAGCAGCATCAGAGGATGGTACATGGTGGTCATGAAGGGATGGACATGGTCAGAAACAATGCTCAGGTAGGCCGTGGCATTTAAATGATGCCCAATTGGCACTAAGGGGCCTAAAATGTGCCAAGAATTTATCCCCCACACCATTACACCACCACCACCAGCCTGCACAGTGGTAACAAAGTATGATGTATCCATGTTCTCATTCTGTTTACGCCAAATTCTGACTCTACCATCTGAATGTCTCAACAGAAATCGAGACTCATCAGATCAGGCAACATTTCTCCAGTCTTCAACTGTCCAATTTTGGTGAGCTCGTGCAAATTGTGCCTCTTTTTCCTATTTGTAGTGGAGATGAGTGGCACCCGGTGAGGTCTTCTGCTGTTGTAGCCCATCCACCTCAAGGTTGTGTGTGTTGTGGCTTCACAAATGCTTTGCTGCAAACCTCGGTTGTAACGAGTGGTTATTTCAGTCAAAGTTGCTCTTCTATCAGCTTGAATCAGTCGGCCCATGACCTCTGACCTCTAGCATCAACAAGGCATTTTCTCCCACAGGACTGCCGCATACTGGATGCTTTTCCCTTTTTACACCATTCTTTGTAAACCCTAGAAATGGTTGTGCGTGAAAATCCCAGTAAGTGAGCAGATTGTGAAACACTCAGACCGGCCCGTCTGGCACCAACAACCATGCCACGCTCAAAACTGCTGAAATCACCTTTCTTTCCCATTCTGACATTCAGTTTGGAGTTCAGGAGATTGTCTTGACCAGGACCAACCCCTAAATGCATTGAAGCAACTGCCATGTGATTGATTGATTAGATAATTGCTTTAATGAGAAACTGAACAGGTGTTCCTAATAATCCTTTAGGTGAGTGTATATATATATATATATATATATATATATATATATATACACTGCAAATATACAACATTCATATATGTACATAAATCCTAATTTACTAATTAAAAATATTTCTGATCACTTCAAGTTTCCCCTATTTAAACTACCTTTCATGAAAAGTAACAACACCATTTATTCTGGTTACCTTCTGGTTGAAGGGCCATTTGAGCAGTGCGTCGCTCATTCCTCTCATGACCACAAAAAACAGCGAGAGGTGAGTTCCACGACCTGTCCCGTCTCCGTTCAGGTAAATACGCAGGCACATCTTATAGCCGTACTTGCTTGTGTAAAATGCTAAAAAGAAACCGAGGAGGATGTTAGTCAAAATGATACAAACATTTCTCTAAATTACTGTATCTGTGTTTATTTTACCGGGTGAAAACATGGCCGGCGCCCGTCCAGCTATGGCATCTTGTCTCTTTTTAGTAAAATCTGATATCCGCCAGATGAAGACGCCATCAAACGTGGTTGCGGACATCTCCCGTAGTCTGCCCTCCAATTCAGCAACAATCACGTCTTTAACGCCCACCTGCCGTTCCAGCTGACGAACCTACATGAGACGCAGAGAAAATACAGAGGTGAGGCCATTAGATTTGGAGCAAACATTTTGATCATGAAAGACATTTACATTACATTTAAAAAATTTCTAAAGCTCTAAATAATCAACATGATCAAACATTTTCTGAAAATCCTGTAACACACAATCTACTACATCCCTTCTGTCGTCTGATTGATATTTCACACGCTTTTAGGAAGTAAAAGGTCTTTTAGTGTAATTGTAAAAAACGTCCACCTTCAGGTTGTGGTTTGTGTGTCTTTTTGCTCTGAAAACGTTGTAAAAGCAACTTATAAATTGTTAATTATAGGTTTAATTATTCATACATCATTTATCCGATTTTTTTTCTTCATATGTGAGTGTCAAATATGATCCATCAGGCTTTTGAGGAACATTTATTTGTTCTTCTCACTATCATTGTTTATTGAATGCATTGCATTATATGTTTTTAATTACAGAGATTTGATAAAAAATCTAAGCATTTAAATACCATCTAATAAGATATATTATTGGTAGATATAGTTACCAATTAACCATTAAACATTTTATGTAAGTATCTGCTATACTGTAATAAAGATCTCATTAATTTACATTACAAGCAGCAGAATTTCATCTTCCTTTTTTGGTCATATAAATATCAGCAGCTGCACCGAATCACGTTTTGCTCAGTTTGGTCCAATGAATAAAATGTAGATGTTTTTTTCCCCCTTACATTTTCTCATTATATCATACTATATAAGCTATTAGCATGATACTCAACATAAAACAAATGCAAAAAAAGTTTGTCTTTCATTTCAAACACATAAGAATTTTCATATTCTTATTTCATATATCAGGGTCGTATCCCTTTCTTGCAGCGCACCTTGAGGCTAAGAGCCTCGATTTTGTCCTGATCGAGTCTGTGTTGGCGGTTGCTGGCCTCCATGGTGGTTGCAAAGCGCTCTACTTCTCGATTTAGCACGCACACCACATCTTCGAACGTCCCTGCCTTCACCTCCAGGTCCTGGCAGCGGCGACCCAGATCTGCCACCTTGGTCTTCTCGCTGTGGAGTTGTAGTTCCAGGGCGGCGCCGACTGAGCTGGGCAGAGGCGTGAAGGACGTGGGCAGAGTGGCGGCGGCCGGTGGAGGCGGTGGCAGCGCGATGGCTGACGCGGAAGAGGACGAGGCAGAGGATGAAGAGGATGGGACCCCCTGCACGGGAGGTCCAGTCGGGCCGGGGATGATGCTCAGCTGGCTGACTCTGGCTTCCAGGTCTCGGAGCGCCTGGTGAAGCTCGTGCGCTTTGTGACCAGCCAGCTCCAGACTTTGTGGCTGCAGGCCTTCCAGACTGACCTTCATGCCCATGATGTAGTGCAAAAGTAGGTTTAGATGTTCGTGAGCACAGGCACGCTCGTGATCGTGGATCTTCTCCTTCTCCACCTCAAAGGGAAATCAATTGGATTAAACTTCAGCAACTAACTCGTCCCAAGTCACTGTCTTAATAAGTAAGTCATTGAATCACTGATTCGTTCACAATGTTTTTCATTTTTCATCTAACATTTCATAGATTTTCATCTGACAAATGGTCATAATAGTTTTAATCTCATATAATTTACTTAATAAAAGTCCCCACATATGAGATTTATTGCTTTTTTTCTGAACTTTTATTTTTTGTATTTCTCCAGCTACAAAATGACTATTCTCACAATTGGATAAATAAAGATTTCTCCTCTATATGCACATATTACATACTACATGAATGAACTAGTTTATTATTTGGAATCTTGTTTTTGGGATAGTTCACCCAAAACTGAAAATTATGTCATCAATTACTCTGCCTCATGTCGTTTCAAGCCAAAAAGGCTTCTGTTCATTTTCAGGAACACAAATGAGGATATATTGGATGAAAAGAGATATTTCTGTCCCTAAATTGACAGATACACAACTACTACTTTGACACTTCAGTAAGTCCATAAACAATTTAGGCTTTAATTCACATATAAACATTGATCAGCGAACATATATAGAAGCTCAACTGAACCTGCTTGATGGGTGAGAACAAATTCTTGCTGTTCTTGTTCTTGCTGAAGCTCAAACGTGACTCATAACACGAGAATGAACCTCATTGGTTCTTGCTGAAGCTCAAACGTGACGCGTAACACGAGAATGAACCTCATTGGTTCTTGCTGAAGCTCAAACGTGACGCGTAACACGAGAATGAACCTCATTGGTTCTTGCTGAAGATCAAACGTGATGCGTAACACGAGAATGAACCTCATTGGTTCTTGCTGAAGCTCAAACGTGATGCGTAACACGAGAATGAACCTCATTGGTTCTTGTTGAAGCTTAAACGTGACGCGTAACACGAGAATGAACCTCATTGGTTCTTGCTGAAGCTCAAACGTGATGCATAACATGAGAATGAACCTCATTGGTTCTTGCTGAAGATCAAACGTGATGCGTAACACGAGAATGAACCTCATTGGTTCTTGCTGAAGCTCAAACGTGATGCGTAACACGAGAATGAACCTCATTGGTTCTTGTTGAAGCTTAAACGTGACGCGTAACACGAGAATGAACCTCATTGGTTCTTGTTGAAGCTTAAACGTGACGCGTAACACGAGAATGAACCTCATTGGTTCTTGCTGAAGCTCAAACGTGATGCATAACATGAGAATGAACCTCATTGGTTCTTGCTGAAGCTCAAACGTGATGCGTAACACGAGAATGAACCTCATTGGTTCTTGTTGAAGCTTAAACGTGACGCGTAACACGAGAATGAACCTCATTGGTTCTTGCTGAAGCTCAAACGTGATGCATAACATGAGAATGAACCTCATTGGTTCTTGCTGAAGATCAAACGTGATGCGTAACACGAGAATGAACCTCATTGGTTCTTGCTGAAGCTCAAACGTGATGCGTAACACGAGAATGAACCTCATTGGTTCTTGTTGAAGCTTAAACGTGACGCGTAACACGAGAATGAACCTCATTGGTTCTTGCTGAAGCTCAAACGTGACGCGTAACATGAGAATGAACCTCATTGGTTCTTGCTGAAGCTCAAACGTGACGCGTAACATGAGAATGAACCTCATTGGTTCTTGCTGAAGATCAAACGTGACGCGTAACACGAGAATGAACCTCATTGGTTCTTGCTGAAGCTCAAACGTGACGCGCAACACGAGAATGAACCTCATTGGTTCTTGCTGAAGCTCAAATGTGATGCGCAACACGAGAATGAACCTCATTGGTTCTTGCTGAAGCTCAAACGTGACGCGCAACACGAGAATGAACGTCATTGGTTCTGCTGAAGCTCAAACGTGACGCGTAACACGAGAATGAACCTCATTGGTTCTTGTTGAAGCTCAAACGTGACGCGTAACATGAGAATGAACCTCATTGGTTCTTGCTGAAGCTCAAACGTGACGCGTAACATGAGAATGAACCTCATTGGTTCTTGTTGAAGCTCAAACGTGACGCGTAACATGAGAATGAACCTCATTGGTTCTTGTTGAAGCTCAAACGTGACGCGTAACACGAGAATGAACCTCATTGGTTCTTGTTGAAGCTCAAACGTGACGCGTAACACGAGAACGAACCTCATTGGTTCTTGTTGAAGCTCAAACGTGACGCGTAACACGAGAACGAACCTCATTGGTTCTTGTTGAAGCTCAAACGTGACGCGTAACACGAGAACGAACCTCATTGGTTCTTGCTGAAGCTCAAACGTGACGCGTAACACGAGAATGAACCTCATTGGTTCTTGATGAAGCTCAAACGTGACGCGTAACACGAGAATGAACCTCATTGGTTCTTGCTGAAGCTCAAACGTGACGCGTAGCACGAGAACGAACCTCATTGGTTCTTGTTGAAGCTCAAACGTGACACGTAGCACGAGAACGAACCTCATTGGTTCTTGTTGAAGCTCAAACGTGACGCGTAACACGAGAACGAACCTCATTGGTTCTTGCTGAAGCTCAAACGTGACGCGTAACACGAGAATGAACCTCATTGGTTCTTGATGAAGCTCAAACGTGACGCGTAACACGAGAACGAACCTCATTGGTTCTTGTTGAAGCTCAAACGTGACGCGTAACACGAGAATGAACCTCATTGGTTCTTGCTGAAGCTCAAACGTGACGCGTAACACGAGAATGAACCTCATTGGTTCTTGCTGAAGCTCAAACGTGATGCGTAACACGAGAATGAACCTCATTGGTTCTTGTTGAAGCTCAAATGTGCGTTAAACTTATATGTGCGTTGATGCATGTGAACAAAAGTCTAAAAGTCTGTTCATCCTATAAAGTGATCGAGTCTCTTCAGTAAATTTGGACCAAACTGCTCAATTAATATGGATTAGTTTTACGATCTCTTTATGAACTTTTTAAAGCGTCAAAGTGGTAGTTGCTGTAGCTGTCAATGTAGGGACTGATAGATCTCAGATTTCATTAAAAAGATCTTCATTTATGTTCCTGAAGAGGAATAAAAGTCTTGTGGATTTGGAGCAACATGAGGGTGAGTAATTAATGACAGAATTAACATTAACATTAACAAATTTGCAACATTCCCCAGAAAAATAGTCAAAGACTTTGACTGCCATTACATGAATGACTGTGAGACTTAAATGAGATCCGTTCTTGGTCTGTTTGAATACTATGATGTTTACGTGTTAAATGATAGGATGCTAGATATAAATGCTGTACTTACTGACATGTCACATCCAACCACATGATATCTGCACGGAGTCCTGAATTTGCTGCAGAACTTGATATGGTCAACATACTAAAAAGACCAAAAGAGAATAGCAAAGAAATGATCTAACATCCGTACATACAGCTTGCTCTGTTTTCTCAAAGAAGTCAATAAGAGTTTTACTGGAGAATAATTTTCACGTTCAATGTATTTGATCACACCTTTTCCCTGGGGATTTTCTTCTTCGCACATCCCTCACAAATCATCGGATATTTCGGACAGATCTCATCATGGGCCTGTGGAAACATTTTTATATATATAAAAAAGCTTTCCCCCCACCTCAAACACATCACATCTTTTCTTAGACCACTCACTTACCTTGATGTTTTTAAAGTGAAATGGTTCTTTACAGTATTTGCAGTTGAGTGTTCTCTCAGGACACACGCGTTCATTATGACGTTCCTGTTCGTTAAATCTAATGAGCTCTTTGCACAAGGGACAGGACAGAATCATGAACTCGCACTTCCCCTCATGGCTCAACTACAAAAAAACAAAACAGTTATGACACAAGTTACTAAATGAGAAACTATGTGCATTCATGAATATGGACTGGAGTGTGGCATAAATGTCCAAATACTTATTGTAAATAAAGCTAATTATAATGAACACACAACCTCATAATCTTTAATACTGCCTTTCCAGGCGCAGCCCTCATTGAAGCACACAGCTGGAAGATTTTCAACCTCTCTTCTGGCAGCATTGTCGGGAAACGCCTGCAGGAAAACACAGGGAATGTGCATGCTCTACAATAAAGGCCTGGCAGCTAGCCGCTCAAAAATGTTGATATTTCACAATAAGCAAAGCGTTGTGCTTACGCAGCCTTGTTTGAGAATTGACGTGGGCTCTTCAAAGATGTCCTCCTTGATACAGGCATTGCATTTCTGCGGTCCAGATCTAAAACAGCAGAGCAACACACTTTTAGCAGTATATTTGGTATCAGTAGACCATATTCAATGCCAAATTTCTATTTCAACTATTGGTTGTGAATACTGAGTAAAAAAAATTGTTCAGCTGTTCATGGAAAATAAAATAAAAATAAACATTAACATAAAATAAACATATGTGTACTTAAATATTAAAATTAATTTCTAGAAGCTAATGAACTTTGAAGAAAAAAAAGTAGCTGATTAAATAGAACTTCAATTCAAACACAAAACTTTAGACAGCAGCAGAAAAATACATTGAAAACAAAAATACAAACCTCGAAATTACACTATTGTTCAAAATTTTGTGGTTGGTACTTTAAAAAAAAAAGGAATTACTACTTTTATTCAGTAAAGACTCATTAAACTGATCAAAAGTGACAGTAAAGAAGTTTATAATGTTATAAAGGATTTCTATTTCAAATAAATACTGTTCTTTTAAACTTTCTAGTCATCAAATAATCCTGAAAAAACACACGTATCACCGTTTCCACAAAATATGAATCAGCAAAAAATAAATAAATTCAACACTGATAATCATAAAAGTTTCTTAAGCAGCAAATCATCATATTAGAATGATTTGTGAAGGATCATATGACACTGAAGACTGGAGTAATGATGCTGAAAATACAGCGCTAACGGATCTTTAAAATGTATATTCAGCTAAAAAACAACAGTTGTTTTAAATTGTACGAATATTTCACATTATTACTGTATTTCTGATCAAATAAACGCAGCCTTGTTGCTCAGAAGAGACTTTTCCCCAATATAGGTTCAAAAAGTCATCAAACTTCTGAACAGCAGTGCATTTTGTAGTTCTCACAAGCTGTCAGTATGTTTGTGATTAATGGCATTTGATTTCATCAGTTGCCCCAGTGATGTTAGAGAGATTTATCTGTTTAAATTCATTGCATCAGAGCTGAATAACTGCATCTGTTTTAGATCAACAGGCTGGATTACCCAACAGTCCGGTTGAAGCAGTAAGAACAAAAGCGATGGCCGCACTGAGCTTGGAACGGTCTTCTCAAAATGTTTTGACAGCAGTTGCATAAATGTTTGTCTTCAAGTTTGTTGGCCAGGATCTTCTTTGGGAACCCTGGCTTGTTGTTCTCCATGGAGGACGGGGGAGAGGGTTCTTGAGCAGCCATTGTCCCCCTCTAAACGTTCCTGGTCTAAACAAAAATGAATCCATAAAGGCTGAAAACTCTCATCAGATATACAGATAACAACAGTGACTTTCTTTTCCCTTACCAAAAAAAGCTCTCCTGAATGCTTGATGCTGATTGGTCATTCTCTGCTAAAATATACCATGCTTAACAATATAGGCCTATTTGTATCTTTTTCCTTCTAAGATCATCAAAAACTTCAAATCAATAATTCAAATCTGTGTATTTAATCATTTAGTCCGCAGCCATGCAATCAATTAAGATAATAAAGACATGAAATCAAGATAAAGACAATATCAGGTTGATCACATCTTACTTTAAAGAGTCATTTTCAAAAGCACTGACATGCAAAACATATTTAGATTCTTTTTTTTCTTTTTTTTGTAAACATTACGTGCATTAAATGATTATTTGTGCATTAATAACATTTACTGCGCTTGATAAGATTGTTACGCTTTCCAGGGTGAAATTAAAAGACTGTCTCTAAAGTAATTAGATCAACACGAATAGCATGGTCTCTTAATGTGAATCCAAATCTCTTTGTTTCTCTTTCAGTTTTGCTTGTGTTTCCATACAGACATTCGCAAAAATGCTGTATAATAACGTACAGTGGTGTAAACATTCCCATGAAACCCACACCACAACCTTTCATGCATATCTGAGAGCACTTTTGTCAGATTTCGACCATGCAGCCCGTCGATATTCATCATACAGTCAGCTGACAATTGCACATCTCATCTTTTCCTCTGTTGCTAAGCAAATGCAACATCTTTCGAATGGTTGTTGCGTCCGTTCTGTACCGCCACGCCTCTTTTACATATAGGGATATGTTGAGCCTGACAATAAACATGCATACAATAAAATAAGAATCAAAGAATTGATTGTGAGGCAGACGCACTGACGCGCTCGACTTACCGCACAGCGCTGAGATTTGGCTTTCATTTGCTCGCTCGTGCGCGGGTTGTGGTGGACGGAGGCGCGCGGCGCGGATGCTGTGTTTTGGTGGTCGACATTGTTGAGAAGAGCGCGTGCTCTTTCACAGGATTACGTCATAATGTGAGCGTGCACTGGCTTTTGGATGTACAAGGCTGTTTTTTTTCTTCATGACTGTCTGTCATGGTAAAAAGAAAAGGTTATTTGGTGCGTGATGTAAAGCACATAAAACATAATATCGTTTAAATGTATACTATTCATATTTTTATTTTGAATTATTAGTATTTTGTTTGGTGCATAATGGAATGTATTTGTAATGTATTCATAGTGATACACACAATCTATTTAATTTATTATATTTATTTTAATATTTAATTTAATTTTGATTTATTTGGGTTTATTCCTTTTTGTCAGTGTATCATATAAATACACAATTTTAATAATTATTAATATTAATAATATGAATGTATAATACTCATATTGATTACTATTATACATACTCTGAAGAGCATCATATCAATAATAGTATTATATATATATATATATATATATATATATATATATATATATATACATGCACACAAACACACACACTCTGTTTAATGTATTATATTTAACTTAATATTTTATTTAATGTGAAATATAAATGTATAATATTAATATTATACAGACTCTTAACAGCATTGTATCAATAATAGCATCAAATATATAAAATATATATACAGTATATATATATATATATATATATATATATATATATGTGTGTGTGTGTGTGTGTGCATATGTGTGTGCATATGTGTGTGCATATATGTGTGTGTGTACTTGTACTCACACACACACACACACACACGTATATACATTGGTAGGGGTAAATGTTTACTCTGAGATGCTCTTATTGGTGTTTTGATTATTGTTGATCTGGTGTTAATAGTATTATACTGTCCTCAGCCAATGTATATTTCGATTACATTTGGACGCGTGATAGAGTTCAAACATGAAAGTTCCCATCCGACCGCTAGAGGCGCTGCATTGCTGCAGTTTCACAACACCATCACAAGAGTGACGCGATTCATCATCCCACCGCCAGAGGCGCTACAGCTCAAGCGCGCACCCGACGCGCGCCCCCTCGCTCGCTCTCCTCACGGCATTCCACAGCTGAAAGAGGGATGAGGGAGGGATGCTAAGGAAATGTTTTCCTTCAACACTGAAAACTCCAGCGAACAGCACAATGCGACTGAAATACCGTGACTCAGGTAATGGAGTCGTTGTGGATTCAAACGGAGCCGCCGATGCGGGTTGATTGACGCGTCGCTTTAGTCGATAATTCACCTCGATAATTAACACACAGAATCAATGAACGCGATAAACACACACAGAGTCAATTAACGACTTCATAAAGAGGCGATTAAGATGATCAGGGGTTTAAAACCGCTCACCGAATTAATATAACCCTCTGCTTGACTGGAGCGGTGAAGGAAACATCTAACAGCTGTTTAACGGTAAAACTAGCCGCTTTCTTACAGCGGTTTATCCGCGGACAGGTGAGAGATGTTCGTCTGTGCCACTCAATGCTGCTTGTTTAGGATTTCGATATATTTTAAAAGTGTAACTGTAACCATAGTTGTTTTTTTACGTAACTGTAACGAATTCGTTACTGTATCGTTATAGTGTGTATCTGTGCGCGCGTGTCTGTGTATCAGTGTGTGTGTGTTTGAGTGTGTGTATGTGTAACGGCGTTACATGTGTTCCGTTACTCTATGTATAATATAATGATATTAAATGATTTTATATTGTGATATATATTGCGTTGGTACAAGGTACTTCCCCTTTTGACATTTAAGTTCTAGAAAACCCTTGAAAACGGCAATATTTATTAAAAAAATAACTTATTACTTATTTGAAAGGTATCTCAGATATTTTGTTGTATTTTGTTTTCCCACAACACTGAATGTTTAATATATTATGAAAGACAATGTTAATCGGTGTTAAAATTAACATTGCACATAGCTATGTGTGTGATATTGCTCATAAGTATGTAATACAGCTTTCATTTTTAAGGTCAATCATATATTCATGCGAAAAATTATTTTTGAATGAGGAAAGCGACAGTGTTGGTGGAAACGCATTATGTAATTAATTACATTTATCATGTAACTAGTAAAGTAAAGCATTACTTTTACACTTACACCAAAATATCTCAAATAAGTTATGGAAGTTACTTTGTTTTCCCATGTATTGACTGATGCGTCTCCTGTCCTCATGTTGAGAGAAATTGTGTGTGAGAGCATGAGGATTATTGTAGTTTTAGATTAAATATGATCGTGCTGATCTCACTCGTACAAAAAAGCGTTCAGTTTTCCTCAAAATGAATACAATCAGTGAAATGCTGAATCAGAATATGATGCAAACCTCCAAATATTATTTATGCCTTTAATCTCACTTTATTGACTGATGCACTCGTAATAAATCATTAATACTACTAATTATTATGGACTATATTTTTTATCTAAATTGGTAAGTAGATCGTTACTCTCTGGTCAACAGAACGACTTCACATAAATTACAAAAATAAGTCATTATAACGGTAAAATAAATATTCCAATACCAAAAGTGTTATTAAATGCTTTTAATAAAAAACAGAAATGAAATTAGTTTCCGAAACACAAAATATTATTATATAATGTTGTTCCATATATATATTTATTATTATTTTTATTTTTTTTGGTTATTCTGGTTCAAGTTTGTTCACCCAAAAGTCTGCTATCGTTTAACTTTAATCTCTTTTTTGTTTTTTAACTCAAAAGGGAGATGTTTTAAATCTTCAATGCTGCTCTTTTCCATTCCAAGGATTTTTCTCGACTGAATCTGAACTATTTTCATAAAGCTACTTTAGGCATCGTACCTTCATTATGCGACAAAGAACAATATGAACCTACTGCTAAACATTAGCTCTTGTGTTCCTTGAAAGAAAGAATTGTCAATGACATAAATGTGATTAAATGATTATTTTTTTGACTGAATCATTGTTTTTTTCCACAGGTGATGCCAGTAGAGCAGGATGGACGGGTATCATCTCAACGGTTGCAGTCGTTAAACTCACACGAGTTAGGATTGTAATCGGTTGAAATAGAAATCCACCATAATAACTTTCTTCGAGAGCTCAATATATTGATGACGGACTCCACTTTTAACCTTTACTCCACTTCATACCTGCCGTCAATATGTTTGCTTAAGAAGGTTTGAAGTCTTTAATCTTCGTCACGACTGGTTTTTAGTTCTCTTGGACTGTCGAAGAGCCTTTGGTCGAGATGTTTACTGCTCTGAAGAAGCTCGTGGCCTCTGAAGCAGGGCAGCTCAGGGATAGAAATATTCCCGCAGGTCTGCAATCCATGAACCAGAGTCTACAGAGACGCTTCGCCAAGGGTGTGCAATATAACAGTAAGAGCTCCACGTTTAATCCTCCTTTTCTTTTTACCGCCTCGCTAATACTTTTCAATTGTGTTAAGAACGTCCTTTGTTTTCTTTTGGACTTGTGGAGTCAGTTTTTGCTACTTCATTTCAGATACGCAGGTCTGTATCAAAAAGAAGGAACGAACTTATGTTTTTACAAACAATAAACACATTATTTAAAGTATTTGTTCCAATGTTTCCAAAAACAGGAGGAATACCATGTGGTACTTGAATCATTTCAATCTAGAGATGCGTGATTCTGTATAAATTAAGTATCACGATTTTCCCACCATACTAAACAAAATAACATGTCATTTACCTACAAATTATAAATTGCTTAGTTAATTTCAATGAACTGTTTAAAAAAAAAGAAAAGGGTTTGAATGAATGATTCAGTGATGAATTTATTTTTTCTCTCACTTGTAAACCTGCTGGTTTAACAGTGAAATTGATGTACAGTGATCCCTCGTTTATCGCGGTTAATGTGGACTGGAACCCCCTCGATTGGCTGATCCTAATTCGCAGATTTTCACCTATCAGCTCACGGGATACATCCACTCGTGCTCTCATTGGTTGATCTCGCGCCGGGAACCAATCACGTGTCTTGTCTGAGTGCCGTGGGCGTGTACAAAGCCTCTGAGAGAGTTTCTCTCTTTGTCTGGCATCCTGGGAAACCGTTTCTCTCTCGCATCACGATGAAGCAGCGCTTCTTTCCGCAACACGGCTGCCGATATGGCAGCATTTTTTTACTTTTTATTTTTCGATGAATACTTTTGAAAATCCGCGATGCACTTTAACTTGAACCGCAGAGTGGCGAGGGATTACTGTAATCGTGCTTTGAACCACCAAGTGATTTGCTCTTTCGCTACCATAGACATCAGAAAACCGATCATTTGAATGTTTGTAACCACAGAAAATAATGATACTGTGAAACCGTTTCTGGTTTCTCTCGGTCAGCGGCATCGCCAACACAGATTTGAATCTTCCGGTGGGATTTTGTCCGAGGTTTGATAGACGAGAGTGAATGAGATCGCATTGGTGTTTGAGTAGATTTTGTGATCTCTTAGCTATTAATTATGCATCTCTATTTAATACTATTATAATTGTATTTTTTGATCGACACGTGAAGTTATGCGTATTATTCCTTAACTCAGCATGTAAAGTGGGAACATTATTTAGATGCAAACTTATGAACCTTGAACATGGCAGGTCTTGTGACATTGTCATGACTTTATACCTAAATAAAACACACATAAGAATGACTAATATATACATATTAGAAATTGTGAAGTATTCGCTAGTCATACTGGTTTTTCTGTACTGCTTTCAATTTGAATCTATTTTTTTACCCTCTAAACTTTACACTAATGAAAATAGTCCAATGAAAATCATAGGTAAAATGTAATTCATTGATTTTAAATAAGATATATATATATATATATATATATATCTTATTAAAATTCAGAAATTACAGTAATGTTAATTACAGAATTAACATTACTGTAATTAAAAAAAAAATATATATATATTTATTAATTACAGTAATGTTAATTCGGATTTAAAAATGTTTAAATATGTTCAATGCAAAAACTTGAATGGCATTTATTCTGTCATAGTTATTTTTATCACCATTATTAAACGCAGAGTTAAAGAGTCATCCATGGGAACATTTCAGACATCATAACAAATGTAATTGTTGAAGACCAAGAGCCCACTCTTTCTTAAAAGCACAATCCTTCTTGCTGGTGCGATGGAGTTGTGTAGACGTGTTTTGACATGCGATGCTGGAGTCGGCGGTTCTTCAGTGATCTTGCTTTGAGTGCTGGTGCTGTTTCCGAAGCTCTGTTAATTAAAATTGTATGAATGATACACGATCGCCCACCTACTGGCCTATTTTTCCAGTCGCTTCTCCTTGGTAGAGGTGTCTGTTTTTAGACACGCAGATATCCCAAGATGCCAAGCATTTCGGCTGTGAAAGGCCATTTTGTGGCCAAATGTAGTAAGTGTGAAACACGTTTGGATTGTTTAATTTAATGGGTTCTTATGTCATATCTTTGTTCTCCTATCTGATTGTTTCTCTCAGTGAAAATAGTCATCCGTGGGGACAGGAACACCGGTAAAAGCGCACTTTGGCACCGACTTCAAGGGAAGAAGTTTCTGGAAGAGTACATCCCCACGCAGGAGATCCAGGTCACCAGCATTCACTGGAACTACAAAAGTGAGTTTCAATGGCTTTTACCATTTCTAATTCTCTTACCAGTAGTAATGATAGCGACCGTGACCAAAGTAATGTCAAAAATAAAATTAAAGATGGCCACGTACGTTAAACTGAGACGTTTTATTCATTTTGACAACAAGAGTCCAATGAAACCACGGGTTCATCCCTCAAATCTTCATTAACAGCAGCGTTAATTTCTGGGTGGAGAGTGAGAACCGTTACATTTATGCGTTTGGCAGACGCTTTTATCCAAAGCGACTTACATTGCATTCAAGAAACACATTGAATCAGTTCTTGCTTTCCTTGGGATCGAATTGATTTCCATGGCATTGCAAGCACTAATGCTCTACTGATTGAGCTACAGGAAAGCTGCTACGTTTAAGTTAAGTTACTTAAAGAACATTTGTAAACCCGTGACTCACAGTAGACGTGCAGAACGGCTCTCATACTGTGTGACGTGACGGACATCTACTGTATTTTCTCACATATAACCGCAGATGCAGATAATCCGCACCCCGATATAGCCCGTGGGTTTTGTGTAAAAAATTGTTGGCATAACCTGCACCCTTATATAACCCGCACCCATAGATTGATTAACTTTTTTGTTTAAGTTCACATTTCGAATGTTGTTCGCATGACGTCAATTCTCCATAACTGTTCAGGCTCGGTACACAGTGCTTGTGCGCAAAATTCAAACAATAAGAAAACAAACACAAGTCAGAATCGGAGGAAAAAGAGAAAGCAGCGTCTCCCGCTGTGCAGCAGCTCGTCCCTTAAGAAGCGATTCTACAGGTGTTGATCATCGATGAGATGAGAAGATGAGATGAGATCATGAGATGAGATCATCGGATGAGATGCCCGCCCTCATGCAACATAGCCAATCACGTCGTCTTGCATGATTGACAGGTCAGACAGCCTATCAGTGCAGTTGAGTGACAGTATAAGCGCCAGAGACAACAACCCTCGCAAGAAAGAAAATACTGGAAAACCAATAACCATTACGTCCTTAGTGACGTAACTAATATATTGAAATATTATTACGTGTAATAATGCGCGATATAGCCCGGCACCCTTATATAACCCGCACCTCCCTGCAGGGTTGTAGCTGTGGGTCCTAAAAATATACAGATGTGAGTTTAATTATAGAATGCTGTTGTCTCTCCCGTAAATGTTTGCGATCATCACTCGACCCAGGATTCACACTCATAATCTGCTACTGTGTGAAGTAGTTTGCTTTTGCTTCAGGACATCAAGATGCGACAGAATCAACACTGAATCAAAATCATCTATTGGGCAAGAGTAAATTAAAAAATATATATATTTTGGGATGTAGCAAATGAGCTCAAAGGGCTAATAGTCAAGCAAAACCTATGATTAATTCTGAAGATTTAAGTCAGTTAATCGTATGTAATTAATATTGCAATCAATTAATCAGTTCAGCGAACACTCAGTATTGACATTATTGATTACTTATTCATTCTAAGAAATGTCTTGGTTGCTGATGTTTCCCATGAAGAAGGGAATGGAGACATTACTTCACACTGAAGTTATTGAGAGAACCCATTATGTCAGTCCGACATAACGTCTCCTGTAGCTCAAACAGCAGAGCGTGGCGCTTGCAACACCAAGTTCATGGGTTCGATCCTAAGGGAAAGTAAGAATTGATTAGAATGTCAATGTTTCTTGAATGGCAATGCAAGTCACTTTGGATTAAAGCATCTGCCAAATGCAGAAATGTAAATGTCTCCGTTCCCTCCTTAACATAAGGTCGTGTTGTAACGTTTAACGTGACTGACCGACTGAATGGAAAAGGTTTTTCATGGCAACAGTAAAATCATTCTTTCTTAGTATGCACAGCACATGAAGCAAGACCAGGAATCGTTTAACTGACGTTAATCTGCAGGTAGAATCAGAACCAGGGACATTATATGTGTTATCCACACAGTTTTACTAACTAAATCACAAACAATAACTAATCTAAACGAGCACATCCACACAAAACACACATGCATGGGAAATGGAAAAGTGAAAGTGGATTAAATGAGAACGGGAAATGAAGCCATGGAAATGCGTGACTTTGCGCTTGGACCGGGTTTTTCGCTCAGGAGAAGATGGAAGAAAGTGGGCGGTCACTCCATCCGTTCCACCTGTGTTCACTTACGCTTTCAGAGGGAACGTTTTACAATCTTTTATCTCGAGCAGATCATTTGCATGTGTAACTGGATTGGGTGCTGATAAAGAAAGAATTAAAGATTCTTGTAATACTAATGTTGCACAGGCATCAGCATATAATATACACGATCATGTACAAATTAGCTTTTTGATGATCTACATACCAGACGTGGTATAAATGTCATCTTGAGTAATATTAACAGATTAATTCAAGGATTAATACTTGGATAAAACGCTATAAAAGAATGATCTCTCAGTGAAATTACAAACATAATTGTACATATCAAGGGTAATTATTCAACTCTAACTCTAACATAAGGCATGCATAGAACAAAATGCAATACAAAAGACACTCTGCGAGATGGTAATTGTTACGACCAGCTCGTTTCAGATCGCAACATGAAAGAGGGATCAGGCAAGATGTTTAATCAAACAAAAGTTTTATTTAAATTAAACATATACCCAAATAATAAACATAAGTCTAGGAGTAAGTAATCAAACAAACAAACATAACAAAAAATGACGCTACAGGTGTAAAGTAAAGCATACGACAGAGACACTCAGGAGGAATCCTTTCTCCCTGAGGTGCCCGATTGGAGTGAGACACAGCACTCTCTTGTACTCTAGCTAACGATCAATTAACAGAAGATTAGCCAATCAGGAAACTCCCATGAAGTCAGGAGGAGGAGACTCGGGGTCGTCACAGTAATTATCTTATACACAATGTCCTGGAATGCATGTTCCTTCATAGAAGGTTTTCAATGAATGGCATTGTGTTTCAAAAAGAGAAATGGAGTGAGAGTTGAGTCTTTTACATTCTTTTTAGTTGTAAAACCACAACGACCAAAGGTTTGGTTCTGTTATTTTTCTTGGGGCATTTTTTTTTTTTCACAGGCACCTTGTTTTGTGGTTGGTGAGGGTTTTTAAAGATTAGTTGTTCAATATAACAAATGCTTGTCTGATTTGTCTCAGTAGATTCATATAGATCAATAGATTAAAAATATGTACATTTGATAAAAGGGCATTGGCTAAGTGGGGGAAATTATAATTTCATGTAAATGACTTGATTTACCAGCCAAACACATGGAACAAGCACTGGGCCAAATATTTTATGACATATTTGTCAAAGCACACCTGTGATAAATGTTTGAGTCACCTTGCAAGAGCCACTTGGTCTTTTATGAAGGGAAATTGGTTGTTTTCAAACACCTAAAATCATTTATTTAAATAAACTACCCTCTCAGAAAGGTCATAGGTCAACTTTTGTAAATATCAGCACCTGTTAACAATATTCCTTGACCGTATTTTTGTCTTTGCTTTTATTCACAGCGACAGATGATGTAGTGAAAGTGGAAGTCTGGGATGTGGTAGATAAAGGTGAGTCTCTAGAAAACACCCTGGATCTAGTGGCTCAGGACTGGCTTAGTGCTTGTTAGTACAAGTTATCCATTCAGTTTAGCAGTGAGAACAAACATTTTAATTTCCAGTACAAATGCAACTTCAGTCAAATCGTATTAAATGAATACACATACAATGAATACGTGTAACATTAAGTCAAAGAAATAGCTTTATAAGTGCAAATCTAATGAAATTGCCATTTTAGTGTGTTTTCAGCTATCTTTAAAGCAAAAAGGATGTAATGTTTTATTTTACTTCTTATTTTGTGGTCTGCAAATACTTAAAGGACAAAAGCCTCCTCTTCCAGAAGGTGTAGGTGAGAACTACTAATCGAGTAGTTAAACATTAAACTGTGTGTGTGTGTGTGTGTGTGTTGTGGTTTTCACTTCTCTTCTTTATAAAACTGTGCTCCGAATAGACTTTACCTTCAGTAGTCTGTGCTGTTCTTAGACTCTAGATTTTAATGTACTTGCTTTAAAATCAATGGCCACTTTTTCCCAATGTACATTTATTTTAAGAGAGGGAATACAATTTTGTTGTTAATACATTGCTAAGTTTACAGCTTTTTGAGATTGTAAGAATGATCTCTGCAACCTTTATATAGCACTTTAGAGATTGACTCAAAGCAGCTTTACAGTGATAAACAGGAAAATCAGGATCAATGATGCAAGCCCCCATACTTTCAATGGGCTCCGTCACTCTCTCTCCCTCGAATGTAAAGCACTTTGAGTGTACAGGTCTATATAGTAAAGTGCTATATAAACGCTTCATTCATGCATTCATTCAAACCGTAAAGCAGCTGTAATGAAGACGATAGTGTCATTGTTCAGTAGCTGCAAAGTTCGTCAAATATGAAAAGTTCAATTCAGAAAACAGTGATTTCATTGTCCAGCTCTGTCAGTTTTTACAAGTGAATAATATTGCTGAATATTGTGTAAATGTTAATATCGTTACAAATGATGCGTGAAGTAGAATTTCAGTAGATATTTCAGCTTGTGGTTTAAATTGTGATCGAACAGCGATATTACTTTCAGGAACACCAGCGTTTTCTGTTTACTAACAGTCTGCGCCTACAGCTCAAACCCTCTTTTGGTGTTACAAATAAACTACTGTCAGGACTTACTAAAGAAACGCAGGGAAGAATTCGCTCTGAAAAGAACAGGGTTGTTTTTGCAGTTGATCTTATTGCATATGCATTCGTAGGCGTTTCCCTGTCGGTATTTAAATGAATCATGCAAGGTGATTTACTAAGGTTTGCTCTAGTCAAGTTATCGGTATTTACAACATTATTTAACAGCCAAAAAAAGCTTATTTTAAAAAAATTATGATGTTTTGCGCTGCTCTTGGTAGATTGTGTTGGTCATTATGGAAATGATCCGACTGCGTCTGTGTTCTTTCATTTTCATGTCATCGGTCGATCATTCACAACTTTCCACTCCCATTTTCACTTTTTTGGAATTGCGCTGTTGAGTAAATTTGGCCCTTTGTGAATTAGTACGAACATTTACCTTGGTAACTCTCAAATTTAGTCATGACTGTCATCAAAAAACACACATAAGTGTGGAAAAGATTGGACGTTTGACACTGCTGGAAAGAGATATCGTCTAAAGTTATGAGTGTTTATAGTAGTATCAATATTAACTACAAGAGTAAACTGTGGTTGCCATGAAAGTATTTGCACAAGGAGCTGCTGCTGTTGATTCAGGTTTGCTGTAATCATTTTCTCTATATGTAAATATTGAAATAGGATATTGAATAATGTGACACTGGGGTTAATGTGAATAAAGTGCGTTCTGGGAAGGAGGTGCGACATGTTTATACGAGATCGTCATGTGAAGATTGGGGTCACTCCAATATAACAAACTTTAATAAAGTACTTTTGAATGCATATTTTTAATATTATGTATACAGCACAACTGAAAAGATAATATCCCATTGTTTTTCTGAGTAATACTTTACTTTTGGATTGCTGTGAGTGACTTGGTAAGAGGCTTGTTAAACCATTGCACAAGAGGACAGTAAAATGTTAAAAGTTTGTCTTTAGGGGGTTCAGGGGTCTCATTTATAAAACTGTGCGTAGGATCCCTACTAAAAGTTTACGTGCACCCAAAAGCCAAAAATGGCATACGCCAAAAAGTATTCCGATTTACAAAACCTCACCATCTTTGTCGCCAATTCCCTTTGTCTCCACAATGTGCATACGAGTTTTTGAGTTCGGCTCAAAGTTTTAGCACAACCTTTGCGTGGAAACTGCCGTACGTACGTTTCCAGCCCCGTTTTGTGCGTACGCACGCTTTATAAATGAGACCCCAGGATGGATAAACTTGCAAATATTACTCTTTTTGAATCTCAGACTCATTGTTTCTGAAGTACAGCCACACTAATTGTAATAACTGTGTTTCTCCAACTACTGCAGGGAAAGGGAAACGACGAGGAGAGAATCTGAAATTGGAAAACGAACCGCAGGAGGTATTCACTGATGTTTTGTTAAACAAGGAATATTTGCAAATACTTAGACTTCCGTTAAAATGTCTTATGCTCACAAGGGCGCTTTTATCTAATCAAATATACAATAAAACTATAATATTGTATGCTATTGTTACAATTTTTATTTACTCTCCTATTTGAATAAATTGTGAAATGCAATCATACCTAATTCCTGTGAGTTAGGATTAGTTTTCAGCATCATCATTCTAATATGATGATTTGCTGCTAAAGAAACTTCTGATTTTTATCAATATTGAAAACTGTTCTCCTGCTTTGGGTCCAAAGAACTGCATTTATTTTAAATGGAAATTATTTATAACATTGTACAATGTTTTTACTATCAATTTACTGTTCTTGCTGAATAAAAGTATTGTCTTAAAAAAAAAGCAGACTTTTAACTTTGACAATTACCATGTGATTATTTCTTCACACTTTTGTTTTGACTGAATTAAAACGGCAATGCTTTCCATTTATTAATTAATCATTTAACATCTAATGTCTCGTGATCTAATCGGCAAGCTATTTGCAAGATTATTTTAATGATCAGTCAGCTGGAATCAACGTCACTTTTGTCATCTTTGTTTTCTCTGCAGGCGGAAACTGAGATGGCTCTCGACGCAGAGTTCCTCGATGTTTATAAGAACTGTAACGGAGTGATCATGATGTTCGACATCACCAAACAGTGGTAAGAAATCTGCCATTCTTCCCCATATTCCACATTCACTCTCTTCAATCCCTACATTCATTCTCCTGTCACTCCATCACTCCGTTCCCTCCCCTGCCGCCCCTGTTTTTTGGTCTGACAGCTATCGGTGGTCAGGATCAGGTGGAGGAACTGGGCGTTGGGTTGCAGCTTGTCATTGAGCATCTCTTTCACAGTAGAGTCGAGGCCACTGTCAGGAACAAAGAACACATTGAAACCAATACCTGCAGCTCAGTGTCTCTTAAAGGTTCTGACTCTGTTTGTCTCTCTGCTCATTGGATCTGCCTTGCATTCTACTAATGGGTCTTTACTTTTTGACCCAAGCACACCATCACAGCTGCCCGTTGTTTGCAAACCTTGGCTCTGCTTTTTTGGTGTTTAGACCAACATTTAATCAGTGAAAGAAGAAATGTTACATTTTATATAGCGCTTTTCCAGAGCTCAAAGCGCTTTACATAGTAGGGGGGAATCTCCTCAACCACCACCAATACTGCCACATTCTTTGTGCATTGCATAACAAGATCTAACATATAATGGATCTTCTGGTCGTGATAAGTCCTTGCTCTCTGATTCGGTTCTTTAAATATGCCTGCAATGCATGTACAGTTCTTATATGGTTGATTGGAATAACTAGATTGAGTTCTTGAGATAATCATTCATTCCTGTGTTGATTAGTAAGACCATTTTTTGTGTGAGAATATTTTATTTCCAAATAAAATAAAGTTAAAAAAAAAAATATATATATATATATATATATATATATATATATATATATTACGATACACTCTCTCATTTGAAACATATATAGTTTTTATATATACAGTAATACCTCGGTTTACGAGTTTAATTCGTTCCAAGAGCGAGCTCGTAAACCAAAATGCTCGTACACCTAAACAAATTTCCCCATTAGAATGCACTAAAAATCAATTAATTTGTTCCACATGACCACAAATGCCCATTTTAAATATTTTTTTTGGTTTTACCCTATTGCAGTTAAAATTGTAACCATTAAGATCTTATATAAATACTAATTAATAATTGACAATTAAACTCTAGAAATACTTGACAATTTACTGTAATGCAAGTCAGGTTTGAGCAGCCTGCTTGGAGGAGAGGGAGGAGAGGGGAGCGGGGAAAGCAAGGATGAAAGCAAATGAGTGAATTTATTATAATAGAGCAGAAAACAAAGAGTGATAATCCAGAGTTAAAGTCGTGGAACATGGGAGCCGCGAGAGAACGAATTTTCGCGGGAGCCGCGAGAGAACGAATTTTCGCGGGAGCCGCGAGAGAACGAATTTTCGCGGGAGCCGCGAGAGAACGAATTTTCGCGGGAGCCGCGAGAGAACGAATTTTCGCGGGAGCCGCGAGAGAACGAATTTTCGCGGGAGCCGCGAGAGAACGAATTTTCGCGGGAGCCGCGAGAGAACGAATTTTCGCGGGAGCCGCGAGAGAACGAATTTTCGCGGGAGCCGCGAGAGAACGAATTTTCGCGGGAGCGCGGGGCACAAAGTAACGTGGGGTAAATAGTAACAGCGAAAATTTTTTTTTTTAGTTGCAGGGGCATAAATGTGACGTGCTAAAGGGCTTCATCACACTGTTTGCACACGTCTTCTGGCCATTTTTCGAGAAATTTCATAGAAGTTTGGATGAGAACCACAGGAAAAACTCTTTTGGCAGCATGTAAATATTTTTTGTTGTAGTTGTTTTTCGATTTTCAAAGAATGTGTGAAAGATTGTTAGTCTAATCTTATATTGTTATGATTATCATCTTCTTGGCTAAAAGATGGTACCATTTTGAAAGATGTGAAAAACACATAGTGGCTGCTATCCGGTCCTGAAGTAAACAAGACAGCGCGGGGTTAGTTGTAACACTAAGCGGCATTGAATAAGTTGCATCAATAATCATATATTTTGCATTGTATTAACCTATTAAAACGTTTTTTCATGTCATTACATTGTTCAAAACACAACAAATGTAAAAAAATAAAGGAAAAAAGTTATGCTTATGATCAAGACGCAACTTTTTTTAAACAAATAAAAATACGTGAATGAACTTGCATTGGATAACATGGTGTTACAACTAACCCGCTGTCTGTTAAAAAGAGCCCCGCTCACGGGGTAAGAAATCACATTTTACTCCTTGCGCTTTTGCCAATACTGCAGAGAAACGGCAGGTCCGACGGACATGAAAACAGTGCTCATTTGTAGGAGAGGCTTATGTTGTTTGTATAAAAATATGATTTGTCTAACCCTATTACTTTGTTTATTATTTGGCTAAAACCGTGTATATTTCACTACGTGAACAATAGTGATCACAATTAATTAATGTTTAGAATATGAGGTAAAAACTTCTGTAAATCACTTATAAAAATATCACTGTGGTGAATGATAGAGCCAATTAATGAGTTAAGGGGTTATAAAAGGGGTTGGAACCTCCTGACTGTGTTATGAGAGGCTGTCATTAGGATATTTCATGTAAAAATGCGCACAAGGATGCTGAGCGTTAGGACTTTTTCCACACAGAACTGCGCATGGGTGAGGGAATTTGCACCGATTTGCTCGTATACCAAGTCGCTCGTAAACCGAGGTATTACTGTATATAAAACACTTTTTTTTATATATTAAAATACAATACTCTCTCATTTGAAAAATATATATATATATATATATATATATATATATATATATATATATATATATATATATATATATATATATATATATATAGTTTTTATTTTTTCTATATATATATTACAATACACTCTCTCATTTGAAACATAGTTTTTATATATATATATATATATATATATGTGTATAAAAATACAATACACTCATTTGTAACATATATAGTTTTTATTTACCATATATATATATATATATATATATATATATATATATATATATATATATATATATATATATATATATATATATATATATATATATATATATATATATATATATATATATATATATAGTTTATTTTATATATGTGTGTGTGTGTATGTATATGTGTGTGTGTATATATATATATATATATATATATATATATATATATATATATATATATATATATATATATATATATATATATATATATATATATATATATATATATATATATATATAACAATACACTCATTTGACAATAACAATACACTCTTCTGCTTTGAGCAAGGAGGAACAGGAGAAGCTGCCAGAGCCCAGCAAAATAATCTCCAGCATGAACATGCTGTGCATGTTTCTGACCAAACTGTCAGAAACGGACTTCATGAGTGCTTGACGTCATCTAGTGTGGCCTCTGCTCACAATTCAGATCCATTGGTATTTGCCGGAGATCACCAGAATTGGCTAGTCCCCATTGGTGCCCAGTTATCTTCACAGATGAGAGCAGGTTCACACTGAGCGCATGTGAACGATGCTAAAGAGTCTGGAGATGCCGTGGGGAACGTTATGCTGTGTGCAACATCATCCAGCATGACTGGTTTGGCGGTGGGTCAGTAATGGTCTAGGGAGGAATATTCTTGGAGGGTCACACAGATCCCCACGTTTTAACCGGGATGAGATCCTCAGAGTCAGCTTTAATGCAGGTGTTCCTCTTGCCAGCCAGCCTCATGTGGCTAAAGTGTGTAGGCGATGTAAGCTCACGATGTGTTGATGTTATTGGTTGTTAGATAATTTTGTTCTTAAATTATGGAATGTGTAGAAATAGTTTAATATTATTTTGTTTCATATACTCATACTAAAAATGTAATATAA
The DNA here is from genome assembly GCA_037043235.1 of Rhodeus uyekii. Taxonomy (NCBI): domain Eukaryota; kingdom Metazoa; phylum Chordata; class Actinopteri; order Cypriniformes; family Acheilognathidae; genus Rhodeus; species Rhodeus uyekii. The sequence continues at coordinate 703,110 of JAWRVZ010000170.1, forward strand.
AATAAAACATTTATGTATGTTTCTGATATATTTATAAATTAAGAGGTCAGATTTTTCTGAGCAGATTTAAGTTTACAAAGAAACCAAATTAAGCTTTGAAGAATAGAGCAATCTAGGATTCTGTCAAGTCATCAATGAGATGCTTTATGGTCCTTGCACGAATAATGGGGACCAGCTCACTAAATGAATGTTGGCTGTGAAGAGCCATCTTGTATGCCATCTTGATTTTTCTTAAGCTTCTTGTTTTATCCGAATCACTTACCAGGTAACCGTAAAATGGTTCAGCTTGGTATTTATGCTGCTGTCAGGCCTGTAAATATAAGTTGCACTGCTTTTTCATGCTGCTCGCAAAGATCCTGGTGTTTCACTATTTTTCACCAACATATATGTGGGTGGTATGAAGTTTGAGAGTGGTGGCAAATAATTTGATGAGTACAGTTAAAGAATATCTTTAACTGTACTGAATGTTAAACTCTTAAGGGCCAGTCACACAGCGAAAACGCACGAATTACGCACAGATTTTTGTTTCTGCACGGAGCGTGCGTCGTATGCGTATTTCGTCGGTGGAACGAACGTGGACCATCAGTGATTGTAAGTGGATGTGCGTCGAAGGTGGTTTGTGCGTGATTTTGAGTTTTGAACGGTTCAAAATGTTTCCAGCGCACAACTGTGCGTCAGTGTGCGTTATTCATGAGTCGCCGTGCGTAGTTTATGCGTGACTATGCGCGGGACACGCGTCGGCCGTCAGTGCTTATGCGTCGGAACTGGTTCGAAACTGCGCACGTCCACGTCCGTCCGTCCACTGACGCCCACCTTCTTATCACGCATGAACCGCGCACGTATCACGTTCATTCCACTGACAATATGGATTCTGAAAGTGCTTGTTCGTGGAACGTTCGCGAAGCTTGCGTTTTTGGACGCGCTCCGTCAGTGATTCATGCGTTGAATGTTTGTGGAATACTTTGGTCAATTTCTCGACGCACAAGCACGCACAAACCCAATCTGTGCGTGATTTGTGAGTGATTCGTGCGTGATCGGCTGTGTGACTGGCCCTTTATTCTTAATTTGTTTATGATGTATGAAAGTGTGCAATACATCAGAAAATCACATCACACTATGTTTTGTATGAATCACAGACTCTTGCTTTACTGCAGGACGTTCAACTACATCCTTAGGGAGTTACCAAAGGTGCCAACACACATCCCAGTGTGTGTTCTGGGTAACCAGCGGGACATGGGCGAGCACAGGGTCATCTTACCCGATGACATCAGAGACTTTATCAACAGCCTGAACAGGTGAGCAGTTAAGATTAAAGCATGAAACAGGACCTGTGATAGTCTTTTCTACCTTTTTGTGATGTATATCCAAATGAAACGGCTTCTTGAACAAGGTACAATAATATAAGGCTTGATTTAGTCTCTGGGTATTTGATTGCATGATTGTGGTTTGCTATTGGTGGATTTCATGTGAGTTACAGGTTACCCCACCCTCATCGTCAGGGGAAGATATTTTGATTAAATATAAGGGCACATGAATTTGTAATAAAATAATAATGTGGTTATTCTTTCTCTCACTCACTGGGATGTTGTTAATCAACTTCTTGACTTACAGCAGCCCATTCTTGAATAATCAATGCCTAGAGTTTGTAAGAATCCGTGGGTTTTTGTTTGTGTCTCTTGAGGATTGACCACAAGCTCTCAATGGGATGAAGGTCTGGGGAGTTTCCTGGCAGTCAACCCAAAATGTCACTGTATTGTACATCAAGCCACTTAGCTTTCACTTTTGCCTTATGGCAATGTGCTCCATCATGCTGGAAAAGGCATTGCTCGTCACCAAACTGTTCTTGGATGGCTGAACAAAGTTGCTCTTGGAGGATGTTCTTGTGTCATTCTTTATTCATAGCTGTGAGTCAAAATTGTGAGTGAGCCACTCCCTTGGCTGAGAAGTAGCCCCACTCATGAATGGTTTCAGGATGCTTTACTGTTGGCATGACACAGGACTAATGGCAGCGCTCACTTTTCTTCTTTGGACAAGGTTTTTTATGAATCTCCCATACAATCGGAAACGGAATTCATCAGAGAAAATAACTTTATCCCAGTCCTCAGGAGTCCAAACCCTGTACCTTTTGCAGAATATCAGTCTGTCCCTGATAGAAGTGACTCCTGAGCAAGCACTGGTGGTGCCCTGATCCCACAGCTGAATCAACATGTCAGGAGACGGTCCTGGTGCTTGCTGGACTTCCTTGGGCACCCCGAAGCCGCCTTCACAACAATTGAACCTCTCTCCTTGAAGTTCTTGATGGTATGATTGATGGTTGGTTTAGGTGCAATCTTACGATATCCTTTTGAATCCCTTTTTGTGCAATAGCCGCATGTTTCCTTGCAGGTAACTGTGGTTAACAGTGGAAGAACGATGATTTCAAGCACCACCCTCCTTTTAAAGCGTCCAGTCTGTTATTCTAACTCGATTAGTTAGTGATTTCCTGCCTTGTCCTCGTCAACACTCTCACCTGAGTTAACAAAAGAATGACGTGATGTCAGCTGGTCCTTTTGTGGCATGCTTGAAATGCAGTGGACATTTTATTCTATGACAGAGGGATTTTGCGTTTAATTCCAGTTCATCTGATTGTTCTTCATAACATTCTGGAGTATATGCAAATTGCCATCATAAAAACTGGGGCGTCAGACTTTGTGAACATTAATATTTTAGTTTTTTGGCCATAACTGTACAACTTTTAACAATTGAATATGTTATCAAAAACAGTGTCGATCAAAAATATGCATAAAGCATAAACAATTTAATTAATCTTTTAAAATGTATTCAAATAAGAATGTAACTTTTCTTTTTTTATACTGCTTTAAACACTGAATATGTCTTTTTATGCCTTTTAAACTACATAACTGTTACATAGTGAGAACAGTTTTATTATTATTTTAAAGTTACAAATTGTCTTCAAATATACAATGCAAAGCTCTTATGAATAATGTATGTGTCACATATCAGCCAACTTTTCCCTAATCCCATAATCCTTTTTCATTTTAGACCTCCGGGCTCCTCCTACATCCACTATGCCGAGTCCTCCATGAAAAACGGCTTTGGTCTCAAATACCTCCATCGCTTCTTCAACATCCCATTCCTGCAGCTGCAGGTCAGAGGGAACTCTCAAAGTCTCTTGGGTCAACATTTCTCTAGTTTTTGCATCTTTCCATATCTTACATTTGGATTTAAGTTCATCCACATGGTTTAGTTATATAATAGTTTCCTGGAGATCTGTCTTGCTACTCTAACAAGTCGTCTGTAGTTTTCAGGGATGCATCCTGCTTTGCAACTATTCTAAATATAATGCAAGCACAAATATAGTGTGCTGAATCATTGTGCATTATAAATAGTATGCAAAAGGCGTATACCTGCAAGGATGTACTGTATCCAGACATGTTTTGTGGGCTAAAAGTTGAGAATTTTTTGCAATAGTGCTAAAATGCATCTGTCTTTGTTAGGAAATGGAAACTAGATAAATATGAAATTGCTCAATTCATGCATTTCATTCTGAACAAAATTAAATTTAGGTTTTTGTTTAGATATGCATGACTCTAAAGTATTTCAGTAAATGGAAAATTGTATCAATGAGTAAATTGTCTTAATATCTGTCATTTAAGTTTTATGTATGTATTTATATGAATTGGCATACTTAAATTTTCAGGTTTTATTTTAAGTGAAGTTTTACATTATTTTCTCTTTTTTTTTTAAATGTTATGGCTATTTTTTTATACAGTTCTATTTGGCTTTTTTATTTTGTTTTAGTACTTCAACTGAAACTTAATTTATTTCAGTTAGTTTCCAAGACAACATTTCTAAATTAAGTTTATCTTATGTTGTATATAATATTAATATTTTAGCTTTCAATTTTAGAATTTCTTTTATTGTAGTTTTAGGTAACAGTAAAAACAATAATATTAATCACAAATATATGGATAAACTAGTTCCGATTAATTGGTGAAAATTGAGCACCCCTACTTTGTTTCCCAACAGATTTAGTCTTAAAGTCAGATTAGTCAATTAAAACTAGCAGATGCAATAAAAAGGGTCTATTATGCTATTTTGCATGTTAAACTTACTTTATTGTGTAATGTTGCTGATTATGAGCATAAAAGAGGTCTGCAAACTCTCAAAGTCCTTCCACGCTTTCTGAATTCTCTGAAACGCCTCCATTGTAGTCATGAGTTTTCTTCCAGGAACAAACACGTCACAATAATAATTCCCACCCAAGGCATATACGAAATTAAGGTTGAGTTTTGTTAATAGTGTGTTGAAACGGTTATGGTAAGGGGTGGAAAATTTCCTTTATATGCATCCTTATGTGTTTCTTAAGACTGACTGAATGGCATTAATTAATTAGGAATGTTGAAATTAGCCTGGGGATCAATGGCGACTGCTGTGTCTTATGTGTCAGTGTCTCTTACTAAGGTTACGCCACAGTAAATAGGTTGACAGACTGGTTTCAGGTTAATGCATTTTATTGATCTTGTTAGAGAAATCAACTTTGAGGAAAAATTAGTCAGATCAGCATACAGTAATGCCTTGAGATACAAGCATAATCTGTTCTAGGACAGAGCTCGTATCTCAAATCATTTTTCCCATAAGAAATAACAGGAAAAAAATTAATCCATTCCAGCCCTCTAAAAATCTCCCTTATTAGTGCTCATAACAATGGAAAAAACATGTTTTTAATTACTATAGAGACACAAGCACACAAAATTATAGTATATGATGATGGTTTTAATTATGAGTTCTTACCTTCGAGACAGACGATACACTACCGGCTAATGGTGGTATTCTTCTACATTCTTCCTTTAGTGAACAGTCACAGTTGATGTATGTTGGATGTGGTTTGTTTTTGCAGAGGGAGACTCTGTTACGACAGCTGGAGACAAATCAGCTTGACATCGATGCCACGCTAGAAGAGCTCAGTGTTCAGCAGGAGACCGAGGACCAGAACTATGACATGTGAGGGTGAACCTCATGAACACACACACACTGTATATATTGGGGGGGGACACTTTTTCACCTAGGGCTACGCAGGTTTGAATTTTGATTTCCCTTAAGAACAGCCTTCATTTAAAAACTGCATTTTACTTGTTATCTTTGACTAATATTTAAATTTGTTTGATGTAAAACATTTAAGTGTGACAAACGTGCAAATAAAAAAGAAAAGACGAGAAATCAGGGCAAACACTTTCTTACACGAATGTATATGCATATATTGCCCAAGTTAAGGGAACGCTTAAATCACACGCTGGATCTCAATGAATGAAATGTGAAATTTGACATTTTTTTATTTGTATACATTCTATAATTTGAGAACAAATCTGTGGCAACAGTCAATGGAAACAAAAATCAACACATTCAGGGCTTGATTCAAAACAATACCAAAACACTATGTAAAAAAAACCTGTTTCAGGCATTTACATGCGTGTTTGCAACACCAAGGTCATGGGTTCGATCCCGGGGAAAGCAAGAACTGATTCAATGTGTTCCTTGAATGCAACGTAAGTCGCTTTGGATAAAAGCATCTGCCAAATGCAGAAATGTAAAAGTAAAATAAAGCTTTTGGCATGTACAATTTTTGGCGGGATTGAATATTTGAAAGGGATGACCTTAAGACCCAAACATTAGTATTGTTACTTGTATTCTAAAATAAAATTATCATAATTATCAATTTAAAAAATATATATTTTACACTACACTAATTTAAAATGGTACGGCTAATAAGTTTGGAAACCCCTGCTGTAGAGCATCATGAGATGTCACAAGTTCACAGTTCAGCAAAGCAAAAGTCCGATGACTTTGCAATAAAGTCATGTGGATTTTGTCATTTGTTCTGGCCGAGAGTCGGCCACTCGGACAGAAATGCATCTGACCAACATGTTTTTGCAGATTTCTTGAGATGATGGAGGCCCGCAAAGCTTATGGATCTCCAGCGCCTTCTAATGGCCAGAGCCCATCCTCAGGATCCCAGTCCCCTGTGGTGCTGCCCGGTGCCGCATCTCCCAGCAACTCCAGCCCCAGTACACCACAGGCCCCTGCCCCTCTCCAGACCCAATCCGCCCCTCCACCAGCTCCACCCCCATCTTTTCCACATCCTCCGGCCCAGATCACAGTCCATGTAACCCAAACACCATCCCAAACCCTGGAGCCTTCGCCCGCAGCAACTGAACCCGCACCTCCTGCCCAGAAACGAGGCTTCATGTCACGCCTGTTCGGTTCATCCGCTGCAGAGACTTCACCAGACAGACCAGGTCAGTACAAAACTCTATTTTTAGTAAAAGCAAAAGTAGTGAAAATTATTTAAGAAAAGAGGGATAATTAGACTAATAATTAAGGTTCAACTTCTGTTGCAAGCTAGGTCTTGGCTCCAAAAGATCACAAGATCTTGCTTTTAAAAATGCGATTTTTGTTGTTGTTGTTCTGTCACCTGCTTCCTCCGTACATGCATAAAAATGTATCTTTGCGTAGTTTATTGCTATTTGAATTTAACATATTTTCAAAATGTATTTATTCAAATTGCTTCGCGTCAGCAAAAGTATGTTAATCGTGGAAACAAGTACAGTTTATCAGTTCAAAATCATGGTTTAATTGTCTAGTTGGGGTTCAAGCAAATACAATTTTGGTGTGTGTGAGCAGCAACACCATAACTGGAAAAAGATTGATTTCAAGTGCTCTGCATGGGCAACTCTGATCATCACACACACAAAACTTGCCATGGCATACTTTGTATTTGTACACTAGGTTTTTATTTACAGTAATTAATAAAATGTAAGTACAGTAGAACCCCGACTTACGAAACTCTCTACGTACGAAAAGTTCGACATACGATAAAAGATTTCGGGGTTTTATCCGCCCGAGTTACGACAAAATGATCGAGATGCGAAAAACGAAATTCGATTTCCGAGTTTTGTTTTGATATTCGCGCTGATTTTGGTTCGGGTTGGATGAAGACTACAGTTTGTCCGGTCAGAACAATGATGTCTCACTCAGGGAATGATCCAAAACTGGTATTTATTAAAGGTGCATAGATCGATAAAACCTCAACGATTGGCACTAATTCCCTGTATTTCACTCAATAAACTATATACAATCTTCAGCCGATCTCTTTTACCTTAATCATCTGTCAGTCACTTCCTGAAACTCTGAGGGAAAGTTTTGGAATAGTCCATTTCACACTGAATGACAGGGATGGCTGGAATAGTCCATGTAAGAAGGGGAACACTTTTTACAATCCTGCTCTCCTATTGGTCAGCATCGCTCCCACCAGCCTCTGCTTTTAGCATAAACTTTTTTTCTAATCAGTAACCATGGATGTGAAGATTGTTGCTGAAGTCAAAGGGAAGAAGAGGGTGCTTTTCATTGAGTCGAAAAGGGAGATTGAGAAGTGTGAAGCTGGGATACGCTTCATCCCATGCTGAATATGGTGTTTTTGCAGGGTTTGGAACGGATTAGGCAATTAACAAGTAAAAGCCTGACCGACATACGAAAAGTTCGAAATACTAAACCAACCTCGGAACGGATTAATTTCGTAAGTCGGGGTTCTACTGTATATTAATCTTCAGCACTTGTCTTGACCAAGTATTTCGCAGTGAATTCTGGGATTGCCTGAAGAATACTGCCTTAGATCTGTGTGTGCGCGCACGTGTACTAATGTGAACTGTACTGAAGAGGGGCAATCGTCCAGAGACTATGTTCGTTGCCTGATATACTGAATACCAATGAGACATTATCAGGCAACACCGGACCCGCCGCTGCACAGTCATTACTGAGAGCGCTGGACTGACAAACACTCGCTCAGCTCTGCACCAGTGCGTCTGCTGCTGCATTGCAGATCCTGGGGGATGGGGCCAATCAACACACACCGTGTGTCAAATGACTGTATAAATATCATTTTCAAATATGTTAAGTTTTGTAAAAAAATTTATTCGATTTGTTTAAAGTGCCCTTGTTGTTCTGTGGCATGTTGATCAAATTCGATCCAATGTCTAAACTTGAATGTAAGATCCAGTATATCATAACTATTAATTTATCCTTAGGTCAGCATTCAAGTTGATCCAGAAATGAGTTTTTTGTCGTTTCTCAGTTATTCAGCAACATGCTTAGAGACTTTCTAATCACAGGATTGTGCAAAGTTTTGTCTTCATTGCTGCCATCATCTGTCCTTCAAATGTGGCTGAAAGTGTGCGGAGAAATCTAGATATATTCATATTTATGAATATATCCAGTTTCTTTCTACATTTCATGAATTTCTGTGAATCTCAAACATTGTAGGACCAAGATTTTTTTTACTACTTATATTATTATCCTCAAATTTAGTATTTAAACAAGTTGTACGTCCAACTATATTGCTAATTTAATAGAAACCATTCTGTATTTTTACTATTGTAATAAATTAATAGGAATGAGATTTGAGACTATGCAAAATACCCTTAATGTTTTAATAAATATTTTGTCTATGTAATATATTTAATGACAGATTTGCCTGATTTAAGTATTTGTTCAGAATAAAATAGTAAATGTTTATTATACTGATTCAGTTTTTTTTTTGTGTGAGAATTTGATAGGAACGTTGTCTGATTATCATGAAAATAATCATTAATGCAAAATATCCTAATCCCTTAAAGACAATACTGTATTGTACAATTGTGGAGAGAAAAAATACTTTTTTCAAAGCACCTTCACATTAATAAACAGGAAAATAACAGTATTCAATTTCAGAAAATTAATCAATTATGAAAGCAAATTCTATTTCAGCTTTACAGAAGATATTGGTGTTATTTATCTTAAAAATAAGCTTTAGTTCTTTTTTTCTGTTAATGCTTGAGGTTTACTGACATTTACACAAATTATTTCAGTCGACATGCATTTTATAGAAACGCACAAATGTTGTCGTGAAATTCGTCGGCATACAGAAAAAAAATAAACCTCTATTGTCTTTAATTTTCATCAGAAACTACAGGTTCTGAGGGGCCGAAGCCCTCAGGAAAGGTGAAGAATGTGGATGAGTTTGTGCCAGAGGTGGGATTGAACCGGGCCTTTCTGGAAGACGGTGGAACAGCAGTTAAATCAAAGAAAAAACCTCCATCATCAGCTCCCATTCTGGACAGTGATAGGTGAGCTGTCCGAACACTATGTTTATTTTCTCAGAAACTATAAACGCAGTTTCAGCAGGTCATTGACATACTGGAGAGGGTTTCATTTTCTTGGATCAACATTATTGTTGTTCTGTCTCAGAATCATTTGGTTATGGTTATGCTGGCAAAAAAAAGTACCTCTAGTGGAGATCATATGCAATTACCCCATGAATGAGGCGCTTGAGCTGCTCCTAGTGCTGAACACCTCTAGCGTCAGCTTCTGTAATCTGCTATTATCTCTAATTTTCACTCGTATCTCAAAGCAAAAAATTTGCTTGAAGTCTTGCTTGTATCTCGGAATACTCGTATGTCGGGGCGTTCATATCTCAGGGTATTACTGTAAATTGATTAATAAATGCTGTAGATTTGTTCATTTTAACTAATGAAACTATATTGTAATGTTACACAACTGTTCTTATTTAAAAAGAACTTCAGATTTATTACAATACAAGCAGTGGCATTTTTATGAAATGGGTTAAATGTCTGTTAAACTCAGTTTTCCTGGCTTTTCCTCAGTGATGGAGAGGGCCGGGGAAATCCTCTGGTCTCCGGTTTCCAGGATGATTTAGATCCGGATGACAGAGCGCTGTGCCAGCCTGCCATTAAAGCGGCGGTCCCAAGCGTGGGCGTCACACTAACGAGTGATGAAGAGGAGGAATATGATTCATCGCTACCCTCCGTTGCCCTATGCAAAGGCTTCAGCACAGGGTCCAACTCAAAGGGGTAAAAACTTATTTTATTAGACAGATTTCAGTGGGATACAGACATGTTGAGACCTGACCAGAATTTCCAGAAGATTTGTTGTACGGTTTAAATTAATTTCCCTCACTGTTGATGAGCTTCCAAAATAGAAATTATTCCATCAGCAGAGAGACTTCTCTAATTAAAACCCCCTTAATGAAGGCAAAACCAATTTTCATTTCTTGATAATATTATTTTTCAATTAATGTTACCTTGGCGATGATTTCCATATATATTGATATGTAGACAGACAGAAAGATACAGATGGATGGATGGTTAGACAGGCAGATAGATAGCCAGAAAGTGATTTCCACTGAAAGCTCTTCATATTCTCTGTAGAAACTGGCATTTATTTTCTCAGATCTTCAGTGAACGCCATCAAACAGCTGCAAACCAAGTCAAAAGCTGCCGAGAGACCCCAAAGCCTGAAAACAACCACAGGACCTGCAGTGCAGCGACACGGTTTAAAGACAAGTTACTCTGATTCAGACCACGAGGCTCCGGTCGCCCCGCAGATGCTTTCATTTGTCATGGATGACCCTGATTTTGAGAGTGAAGAACTTGGCTCACACAAGATCAAGACGGTAGAGCACCATTTCTAGGTTCTTAACAAAATTTCAACCCATGGCCTGTTATTCCACTCTGAAATCAGTTATTATAATATCAGTTTTTAATTGGATTTTATTCTTATTTTCAGTTTTCATTAGAAATGTAGTTTAGTAATGAGTTTTTCTTATCTTTTGTATTTTGTATTTATATAGTTTTAGTACTTCATTTTATACGTTTTTTTATTTACCGTAATTTCCTGACTATTGAGCGCACCTGAATATAAGCCGCGCCCACTTAATTTTTACAAAAATAAAAAAAGCATGTTCCCGGAGTCGCACGCACGCCACGTTTTCATATCAGATACACATTGCATTGGTAACTATAAAGTCACTCTATTCTTCTCCCACTTCACCGGACACTTACTGTCATGCACTTCGGGGGAAGTGACTGAATTTGTGTTGTAAATCCGACAGATCAGATTCTCTGAATTGCAGTGCAAACTAACATGGCTGCACCCGTCGCGCATCATAGATCATCTGACGTGATCATTATAAAGGCTTTTAATCGGCAAAACTCATTCACTTCTACATATTTGAGAATCAGAATAAACAAGTTGGTGAATATTTTGAATAAAAAGAAAAAAACTAAATTGTGATGCATCAGTCATATAGCGCTTTTTGTGACAAGAATGACGCGTCACCATGGAAACAATAAGGGGAAACTGAAATAGGAGCGATGGGGAGGCGAAATGTTTACTTCTTCCTATGGGGCGTAACAGAAAATAACCGAGAAGCACTAGTCTAATGAAAACTTCGTGCCGTCAAAAAACTGAGCATGTCACAGAATGTGTGTTTGCTTTTTGAAAAAAATAAAAAATAAATTGAAAGTGGGGATAATCCATATATTAGACGCGCCATTGTATAAGCTGCGAGGTTCGAAGCGTGGGGAAAAAGTCATGGCTTATAGTCCGGAAATTACAGTAGTTAACTATAATAACCCTGAATGGAATCACATCATAACAGGTTGTTCTCTAAGAAATATAAATCACGTAATGCGTCTAAAGTCTAATAAATATATCTTGATCACAAAAAGGTCATTTAGCTGTTTTGCCACCATATAATTCTAATATTTTATGCTTTGTCTATCTTAGGGGACCCTTTCTGCACATGATGACTTATCTGACCGGTCGGATGATGGTTTTGTGTTCGCGGGACTCCCGGAGCCCCAAAAACCGATTCCCCCCTCATTAAAGACCCTCAATAGTGACATTGACCTCTTCGGCCTGGGATTTGAAGCGACGACACCTAAGAGTAAAGACAGCAGTGAAGACCAGGAAGGTAATGTCCAGTAAACTACAGATCACAAAGTAAAAGAATTCTCACCCTCATCATGCTCACTATTGTTTTGAGCCAAAGAGGGCTTCATATTTATACAGTAATTAAGGATTCATATTATTTATTGTCATTGAAATCTATCTCCTTTTTGACTTTTAAAGTGCCCATATTATGCTATTTTTAAGGTTACTAATTTAGTTTTGGAGGACTCCTACAATAGGTTTCCAAGCATCCAAGTTCAAAAAATACTTTAATTTTCTCATTGCAGCATCAGCTCTTTTTTTAACAGTGTCTAAAACTGTTCTCTTTAAACTTCTCTCTAAGAGTCTACTGTGCTCTGATGGCCCTGTCTGTTGTGATTGGGGTGTCCGATGTCCAGTCTGCGGGCCAATTACGACCCAGGATGAATTTCGGCTCGCGCTTTCTTTATTAAAATGCAAAAATAATGCACCCCCCCCCCAGTTCATAAAGACGTCACTCGCCCAAATGCTGTCCTGCAAATCAAACTGCAAAAAAACACCAAACTACAAATATAACCCAGACTGGGTTCATAAGTCGTCACCTTAATTTATACAGCGCTTTTTACAGTAGAGATTGTTTCAAAGCAGCTTTACAGAGATAACAGGAAAATAATGCAACAATGTTTGTTTTGGCTCTACAGCAGCTCTAGAAGAGCAAGCCAATCAATAATATTAATGAATATTAGGTGTTAAGTGTCCCTGACTAAGCAAACCAGAGGCAACAGAGGCAAGAAACCCAAAACTCTTGCAGGAACAGAATCTCGTTAGAATACTTTTCAATCCACAGGTTGCCGATATTTACCATGGATTTACTGTAGTAGTACTAACTGTAAACATGGTATTGTGGTGGAACTGTGATTTATATTTGTATAGAATTTTATTATATTATTATTAATATACACATGCATTACATTTAAAAGGAGTTATGAAATTTTGGGTTAGGGTTGGGCAAATTACAAATACCAGTGGTTAATTTTGATAAGAATAGAGTTTTACAGAAAATAAAGGTACATCTGCATCCCAACTCAAGCTACTGTCAAATATGCATTTCAAAGAGACAGAACGTGCTTCGGCTCTTCCTCGGAAATGAATACGAACATTATCAGTGGTGTCAGATATACCGTATCGGTTTGAGCACAAGTCCTCATGGAAGCGGATTTGATTTCACAGCACAGAAAACGGTGTCTTCTCAACATGTCAACATGAACCAATCTCTTCAGCTACAACTAGAGTGTTTGAGCGCAGGTCAGAGTAGATGCATGTCTTTCGGCTGGCGTTATGCAAACTTGTTACAAACATTCGAGGAGGAAGTCGGACTGGACAATTGCTGACGACTCTTTTTAGGCAGATCCGAGTCGGTTCTTTCTTTTAGGAGGCGATATCTTTATCCTGCACTTTGATCTTTTGAAATTTGCACACCTTTTACATTCACAAGCAGTTACATGAAAGGTAATATTCATAAAATCAGTTTAATGTAAGTACATTTAATTTACACTTCACTTAAAAACAGATTGCATGTAGTGAATCTTTAATTACACTAATGCCCATTTCCAAGTTATTGTTGTATAGGTAGAACTAAGAGTTTATGCTGTCAAAGAATATTGTGAATCCATTGATTTCAAAGGGGAGGGAACAAAGTTTGTAAAAGTGGCGCTCCGTTATCCAGACAAACATGTAACGCTCACAGGTATCCGTCAAATATTTCTGTTTGAATTCTTGCTTTTCAAACTAACCCAGATATTTCTACACCTCTAAAAGGATCTTGTGTGTCCCTCAAATTACTTTTTTTTTTTTATATCTGAAGTCTTTAACAACTGGGTTAAAGTTATTTTAACCGATTAAAACATCACTTCAACTGTTTTATCTTGCAGATAATGAAAGTCGAAAGGATAAGAAAAAGAAGAAAAAGAAAAGCAAAGAGGTAAGATGAAAAACTTGACAATTTTAGAGATAAACGGACAATACTTTTGGGTATTGTTTTTTTATATATATACAGCAATACCTTGAGATACGAGCAAGCCTTTGAGCATATTTTGCTTTGAGATACGAGTAAATATTTAAGATATGTACAGATCGTCTGTCACGAAGGTAAGAACTCCTATTTAAAACCAAATTTTATTTTATATCACAGGAATCCTTCTATACTATAATAGTGTGTGTGTGTGTGTGTGTGTGTGTCTCTATAGTAATTAAAAACATGTTTTTTCCATTGTTTTTAGCACTAAAAACTGAGTGTTTTAGAGGGCTGGAATGGATTAATTATTTTTCTGTGATGTCTTATTGGGAAAACGATTTGAGATACGAGCAAATTCAAGTTACGAGCTTTGTCCTGGAACGGATTATGCTCGTATCTCAAGGTATTACGGTGTATATGTGTAAAATTTTCTTTACATTTTTTTATGAATTTTTATTGAAATATTGTGTGACGTGAAGTCACCTGTTTTTATATAGTGCTTCATACAATACAGATTGTTTCAAAGCAGCTTTTGAAAGTAATTGTGCAATATTTTTCAGTTGGGAGACAAATTACATGTCAAAAATCCATTTATGGATTACTATTTATGCTTTTTGTCAATATTTAATGTCAATTTTGTCTGCTCCTTATTTGTTATCATTAAATAGTGTTTTATATGTAACCGCTTTAAGTCGGACACCAGCTGGTATGAACAATCAAAAGCCTTCTGGTTGATATCTCGCTCTTATGAAAACTGTGTTAGATTTTGTCGTTTGTGCAAAAACTTTATTACTGAAATTGAAGGAAACCTTTCTCTTTTTCTTTTTTGTTCTAGGAAGATGAGAAAAGCAGCAAAAAACGACACAAGCACAAGAAAAAGGAGAAAGATGAAACGGGAACAGGAGACGAGAAAGAAAAGAAGAAGAAGAAATCATCAAGGACCAAGAAAGCAGGAACCGTGGACGATCTTGAGGCTTTCCTGGCAGGTGAAGAAGGACCAGGAAACGGTGAGGGCGGAGATTATGAAGAACTCTAGAGCTCCGTCTATCCAATCAGGGTTTGACATTAACATCGCCAGCTCGTTTCCCAGTCCATTCCACCTGTTTCTCAGTGCCTAACCTTTTCAATTTTCACAGCGGTTTTTGTTCTTCCAGCATCGCAGCTTTCTCAAATTGGTACAGAGCACCATTGTTCTCCTCATGCGGTTTTCCAAAGTGTATCGGCGTTTTCAGACCTATAACTTTAGATGCATTTTCCGTAAGGACAAGCTTCAAGCTTCAATTATTCCGTTATCAACTGATACAAAGTCATTCCAGCAAAATGACGTTCCACAAATACTTGAGGTCACTTTTATTGGTTTTGATTTGTGTGTGTATATATTTGTCCCTGAAATGTTTTTGCAACACTGTGTCGCTTTCATTTTAATTTAGCAAACTTATAGAGGGATTAATCTTTCCGTTCAAAGAACACGTATCATTCAGAAAATAATTTTCTTCTTCACAGTTGATTCATAAATGTTGCAAACTTCCAATTCCATCCAACAATTAATGTAAGAATAGTTTTCACGAAATATTTGCACAGAAGTTGTTTCTTTGCGTCGTGAGATCATGCGGCATTTGTTGTTTTCACATATCAGACCCAAAAATATTCATTAACAAAAGGCGCTTTTTGCCATTGGCTTCTTTCCGTTACTGCCTTAAATTGTTTTACACTTAACTAAATGAAAGCCTTTATAGAGCAATCCTATAAAGTTAATTAATGGCTGAGGCTCTGACAGAATTACTGCCAGCTGTAGAGATGCTCTTTCAGCAATCAAAATCATGTTTGCACTCTGATATACAATATAATCGCATCAAGTCAGTCAGGTTTTCTCTTTATGCGTTCACTAAACCAGTATTACCATTTTAATAATGTGTTTTAAGTTTCATTATCATAGTTTCTGGTCCCACTCTTTGTCCTGTCTGGTAAATATATCCATTTCCTTTGCTGTATTTCTGTATCTTTGTTAGAAGTTGTGTGTAGACCTAGTGTTTTAGATGGTTGGATCCACTCCAGATAACCAGGCAGGAACGATGTCTTTGGTCCCATGATTATCTGTTTAAATGTCCTTTTATGCTCCCTTAATGGCTGCCCTTGCATAGAAATGTGTTCAACAGCCCTGTTTAAACGACTATAAACAGAATTGATCTAATATTTGCGAAATATTTTGGCTTGACTAGGCGACCTAAAGCACGAGTTTTAGTGAAAGATCTAGAAATAAAGGCTGTATATGTACATTTGAGCATATTATAGTGATTTTGAAAAAGCCTATTTTGAATGCAGACACATTTATACTTTGTGATATCACCAAAATTAGAAAATGTTTTGGCTTTCATATGATGAAAGTTATGTAGACAAACAATTGTTTACTCATTCATGAACCAGATCAGAAATGTTGCATAATGACATCGTTTCATGAATAATTTCCCAGTGTTTACTTGCAATTCCCCCTGTTTGCTCTAATTGCAACCAAATCATTTTAGCAGTTCTTACTTCAATTGAATGTAATATGACTGTTTATGTAAGAATGGTTTTACCAACGATGATGATTCCTGAATGAAGGCCAGTGTTAACTTGTATTGCCCTCTTTCTGCTGTTGTTTTCATCATATATCGATAAATAACCAAATCACTTCAGACGGGAATTTTATTTTAGTGAACTAGGCTGTCGTGGAAAATGACTTGCTCCAGCTCCAAGAGTATATCATCCCCAAATGGATTTTCAATGTTTTATTATTATTAATTATTGGGACAAAATGACAACATACTTTCCACCTTCCAAGAGAAGGACTTACTTTTCAAGCCTTCACCTTTTGCACCCGGTTGTTTCGGCCCACGATCCGCTTCGGCTTCCCCTCGGGCACAGCTGTGCTGACGACTGAATGTTGATTCCTGCTCGTAAAGATGTTTTTCCAGAATCCCCCAAGGAATTCTCAGAGGAACGGAGATCATTGAGGCGACTAGCCATTAAATAACGGTACGTTTAAAGACCTGCGGATTCCCGTGTGTCTCCTGCGACCGTCGTCTGTGTCTCTCAGGTCGTTGCGAGTCGAGCGCGGCTGCCGGCTGAGAGCATGTGATGCATCACGCTGTCACCATGGAACTGCTCGCCTGGGAGAACCGTCTCCACACACTCACTGTGATAAATAGTCACGCTCTCCTGTATATACGAGTACACTGTTAATACTCTCACCCCAAACCAGCACATATCAACTTCCTCTTTACTCAGCCTCAAATATGATCAACTCTGAAGGGCCCTTGATGTTTGTCCTTAAATCTCCATTCGGCATGCATGTTTTTTCCCTCCTGTCAGGAGAAAGAGATTAATGCATTGGTGCTGCACCGGCTCTGGACTGCAACATACTTCCTGCACGGACTGCTTTTACCAACCCATAATGTTTGGGAACAGCAGTTTTAGTTTCATTTAGCATATACGCTTTTCAAAACCTTTGTTTGGCGGTTGTGATTGCCTTTTTATTATTTTTGGTACCCTGTTTCACTACCCACAGTGTTCATATTTGATTTGTGTTTCAATTGTGTAATAAATGCAAGCGGAATTTGAGCAGGTTTGAAGGAGTTCAGCTGCTGTGAACTTTGAGTAAGTTTGCTGGGATTTTTCTTGTATCGTACTTCAAAAATGTGGTGCTAATCACACAGCTGCATGTAGTCTCAGTGCTTTCAATGCAGCATTCATGCTATTAGTTTCTTCTAGTCACTTTGAGTGAAATTTCCAGGTTGTTTTTCTCTGTTCCTCAATCATCTTGATCATTTTAGCACACTATTTGTTTGTTGCCTGCTTTATTTGTTCTGGACATGCACATTTTTGGTTGTGACACTTTATCTCCACTGGAGGGAGCAGATTTTTGTTCCATGTAATGTTGTGTGTGTGTGTGTGTGTGGAGCAGCAATTTTGTTCTTGTTTGTTTATTTTCCGTCTTATCAACCACAAACAATTTTCACTTTTCTTTTTTTCCTCAGTGAATTAGTTTTCTATATAACATGCTCATAAGGTTACGATTATTTATACTGCAAAACTCCTTGTCCTTCTCTTCCCTGTCCACACTTATTTAAACGTAAATTTGTGTGTGTAGAGATTATTAATTAGAGATTAAGATTTTTTTTCTTAAACATTAAGTTAGCCTCTTAATCTCACCAAGGCTGCATTTATTTGTTTCTGTGTTAATATATTTTAAAGTGTAATTGATTCTCGTGTATTTTCAGCATCATTACTCCCAGTCTTCAGTGTCACATGATCCTTCACAATGCTTGAGAGATGAACAAATAAACCTTCCTCAACCTGATGATCATACACTCAAAAATAACCAAGGAAACAAAAGTTGCTTCAGTTCAGTAAATATTTATCTTGAAATATTACTAACGAAACAAGGCATTCTTAAGTGAACTTGATAAAAATCAGTAAAGATTTCAGAACAAAACGACGACTTGAAGGTGGAACGTTTTTTCAAATTATACTAAAGGCCTTTTTTGCAATTAGACGTAGTAGATTTTGTACATTAGGATTTGTAACAGTTTTGATTGTTTGTAATTTACATCAGTTTTTATTCATTTGCGTATCAAATATGATTCAGTAGGATTTTATAAGGCTTTAATTTCTACTCTGGTTTTTTTTTTAAGGCCTAATTTATTCTGAAGACTGTAGTGATTGGGTTGTGAAAGCGTTGTCATGTAGGTCCTGTTTTAAACCCTAGTAAGCTGCATAAGTAGGCTTGTAACTGTCTTGTAGACGACATCCATACTTCTAAAATACTGTACCTTTTGTGGATAAATTCTAAGGTAATATGTGTCCTTCACAGAGACGTCAATCCCAGAATAATGAGATAATTGAGATAATGAGATAATTGTTATGAGAAAGATGACTAATACAATAATATATATATATATATATATATATATATATATATATATATGAAAATGATAAATAATATATATATATATATATATATATATATATATATATTATATATATATATATTATTTATCATTTTCATATATATATAATATAAAATATATATATTTATTATTTTTTATTTCAAAGAAATCTAAAATTATATTTTTAATAACAGCTATGGAATAAATTGCTAAAATTATTTCAATATCATATTCAAGTTGAAATTTTGAGGTTAGGGTTCAGGACAGCCACCTCCCAATTGGAAATATAAATGATGATTTTTATGTATATATTAAACTTACTGGTATTTAAAATATTGTTGCTGTTTGTGCCAGACAGGCTGCTCTGAGTATTTCAGAAACTGCAGATCTACTGGGATTTTCATGCATCATCTCTAAAGTTACAGAGAATGGTGTGAAAGAGAGAAAATATCCAGCAAACGGCAGTTCTGTGGGAGAAAATGCCTGGTTGATGCAGGAGTTCAGAGGAAAACGATCAGGCCTGTTTGAGCGGATAAAAAGGCAACAGTAACTCAAATAACTACTTGTTACAACCGTTGTGCAGCAAACACACTCTTGCCAGCTGAGGCTACAATTCACACCGGATCAACAAAACTGGAGATTGGAAAAGTGTTACCTGGTCTGATAAGTCTCAATTTCTGCTGCAATATTCAGATGGTCGGGTCAGAATTTGGCGTAAACAACATGAATGCATGGATCATCCTGCCTTGTATCAGTGGTTCAGGCGGTTGGTGTGAGGTGTTTTCTTGGCTTCTTAGTACCATCTGAGTATCGTTTAAATGCCGCAGCCAACCTGAGCATTGCTGCTGATCCTCTCCATCCCTTCATGATCACACCAGCAGGATAACACAGCATGTCTCAAACTGGTTTCTTGAACATGAAAGGGAGTTCACTAAACTCAAACGGCCACCAGATCTCAATCCAATAGATCGGCTCTGGGATGTGGAGATTCGCATCCTCATCTGACCAATCTGCAGCAACTGTGATGCCGTCATGAGAATATTGTCCAGAATCTCTGAGAAGTTTTTCCTGCACCTTGTTGAATCAGTCACGAAGAATTGATGCAGTTCTGAAGGTAAAAGGAGGTCCAACATGGTACTAGCAAGTGAACTGGTGATTTGTCTGTGTATATCTACAGTTAAAAATATACAAATATGTTACTAATATATTTCAAGTCATGCAAATGTTGTTTTGTTGTCAGTGTAACTGTATGTTTTGACGTTGGAGGATGTCCAACAAATCCAATCTGAAACTGAGAAATGTTTTAGTATAGCATTAGATATTGCGTGACAGCCGTCTGCGCAGATTTGTGTAACGGATGTGTCGTGATTTCACAGGTGTTCATGAGAAACAGCAGAAGGTTTGAACCACAAATCTGTTTCCACAGTATGTGAACAGAAGGGACTCCTCTGAGATGAGCCAGACGTTACTGATCCTCCGATCTGTGAGTAGATATGGGGAATCATTCAAGAAGGAGAGCTTGCTTTTCTAGGGTGCTTTGTTGAATTGTGAACATTTGGAAGTAAGCTAATCTTACGAAAGGCAGAGCCCTCATTTACATGCATAAGCTATATAATTTAATGATTATATTCATGCAGGGATGCGTTAACCTGCTAACCTAAACTTTAGTATATGCTAATGAACATGCATAAAGAATAAAGAAGCCTATATTTTGTGCATGTGAACGTGGTCATGAGATGATGTCGAACATCGTTTTTTTCTGCATGTTTTGAGAAGCCGTGGTGAGATGCTCTCAATCCCGACTGCTTTTGCACTCTTTCCGTCTCTGGAGATTTTTAGATTGAAGGTTTTTAGAAAGCCGTGGCACTAATTCTTCAGCTCACTGGGCACGATGATGACACACGCAGCGCTCTGACTCTCTGAGTCTTAAACGGGCTAAAAGTCATTCACTTCATCTGCAAAGGTGCCTTTTTATTTGACGCATTTAAATTACTAGTAAAATTCCATTGAATCCTTACATACTATTCATATTATGCATTTTAAAAGTGTAATGAAAAATTACAGCTTGGTAACCCATTTAATGTTTTAAATATTAAACCTAAACATGAAACTTCTTATTTTAATATGCATCACTTAAACTATATGATCCATTATTAAGCCCTTGTTTATTACATATTTAATCAATTTAAATGCGTAATTTTTGAACTCTGTAAATTAGCATATATGCACTCAAAATCTGTATTTAAACTGTAAAGCCAATATGAAATGACATTTACGTCTGAATTTGTAACTTCTGGCATGAGGTGTATTTTGGGTACAGCGTATTTTGAGGATGTTCAACCAGAAAAGAAAATGCTTTTTTTATAAGTGTGCATGTCAGAATGGAAGTGTTGTTTTAGTATTATTTTTTACATTTCTAATAGCATTTATTTTTATGTATGAATTAGCTTTTATTTGTATAATAGAAATATTCATTTACATTTAATAAAGTTTTTTTTTAT
This sequence comes from Rhodeus uyekii, assembly GCA_037043235.1. Taxonomy (NCBI): domain Eukaryota; kingdom Metazoa; phylum Chordata; class Actinopteri; order Cypriniformes; family Acheilognathidae; genus Rhodeus; species Rhodeus uyekii. Next base: position 724,316 of record JAWRVZ010000170.1, read on the forward strand.
TTAATTTTTTATATATATTTCTACTTAGCTTTTTTTTCTTTTCTTTTTTTTCTTAAACGTATTGATTTCAGTTTGAAGTTTTGAGGCTCCAGACAGGGTTCTGGAGTGAAGGCAGATGGCTGTGTCAGTTCTCCGGAGCTGCCGTACGTAACACCCCCCCCCCCCCCCCCCCCCCCCCCCCCTGACCACGCACACGTCTGATGACTCACTGTGACTCCATGACAACCTCACAGCGCAGCCCATCAATCACTCGCATCACAGGCACCAGGCTCGTCTCCCGCCCACAGTTTCACACACACCATGTGCATTTACACACGTTTCACTATATCTTTTACAGTGTAGAAACTCCCACACATGCATTGCAGTGAAACCTTAAGAGTCAAAGTGAGTTTACACGCATTCAGCGGCATACAGAATTACATGGATGAGCACTTTACAATACTAATCAATTTAACATCACTTTACTCACATTACATCACTTTCGTTTTTGTTCCTAATAAATGGTTAATTAAAATAAGAACAGAATCTATTCGTATGTGTATGTTAACCTAGATCAGGGTGATATAGTTGAACCTCTTTGACCTAAATTAAATGCTTAGTAAAATAAGTACCCCTGGTATTTAAATACCTTTTTTGTTAAACAGTTCTTCAATATTGCTTAAAGATCACATGACGCAAGTAAACAAAATATAGGATTTTTTTTTCTTTTAAATTTTTATATATATATATATATATATATATATATATATATATATATATATATATATATATATATATATATATATATATATATATATATATATATATCATAATAAGCTTTCAGGGATGCACTATGTACGATATATCGGCCGGCATATCTCTATGAACCGATATGTTTAGTTTCAATGTTGCCGATATCGGCCCTGATAAATATAAATAAATAATTGGCTAAGATATATTTGCCAATAATAATAGATTTCCTTCAGATGATTTTGAATTGCTTGAAATATGATTCAAATCACTTTGACAAGGAAAATCGTCTACATGAAATTGAGAACATTATCATTTTGTGCTTTTAATGTTGAGACTTTAGCTTTCATCATTAGCTTTTTATCAGCACACAAACCTAGGTTGGGAAAATTGTAGATTAATAAATGCAGTAAAATCTTGTTCATTGTTCCTTTTACTATACATAATTCATTATCTAATGTTCCCGAAGGAAACTGGGCAGATGTGCAACTCTCAAATTACAGCGGGGATGAAAAGTTTGGGAATCGTTATGTGTTTAATGATTCATACATCAGTGTGTTAAACTGCAGCAAGTGTTCAGCTGTTTGTAAGAGATCCCTGTGATTTAGCAGATTAAAACTCACCCGGCTGATAATGAGTAAAGTGATAAGTAGACGTTTGTGATGCTGAGGCGTTCAAGACAATTGCCTGCCTAATTGCATTGCATCTCTTACCAAAGAGACTTGCAAACATATATGACTTCATACTGTCTCAATGTGTGTGTAGTGTTTCTAGGCAACCTTCACTATTACTAAGGCAACCAAGGTGCAATTGCAAGCATCTCTATATCTGTAATGATTGCTTATTTTGGTTGTGGACATGAGTGATGCCACAAATTGTGAGGCTTTTTGAGGCTTACGATTTTTCACCTAGCAGATGAACTGGCTAAAAAGTCTTTCCACACTGAAAAACATCCATCTAATAGCCTAGCAACTGGAAAGCAATGCATGGCAACCATCATGCATGGCAGTGGATTTTGCACAATAAAGAACCACTCATAATTTCTTCAGGGGAAAAAGTACATTTAGTTTTTTTTATCCTCATTTATATTGTATTATTACAGTCTATTTTGTGCATACTATACATTTATTTTGTTTTCTCTTGAAATTGGTTCAGTTTAAGTAAATTTGTTTTAAGGATGTTTCTTACTGGAAAACTAGACAGAAAAATTTACACTCGCCTAAAGGATTATTAGGAACACACACTAAAACTGTGTTTGACCCCCTTTCACCTTCAGAACTGCCTTAATTCTATGTGGCATTGATTCTTTAGAAATGTTGGCCATATTGATAGGAGCGTCTTGCAGTTGATGGAGATTTGTGGGATGCACATCCAGGGCATGAAGCTCCCGTTCCACCACATCCCAAAGATGCTCTATTGCGCTGAGATCTGGTGACTGTGGGCCGTTTTAGTACCGTGAACTCATTGTCATGTTCAAGAAACCAATTTGAAATGATTCAAGCTTTGTGACATGGTGCATTATCCTGCTGGAAGCAGCATCAGAGGATGGTACATGGTGGTCATGAAGGGAGGGACATGGTCAGAAACAATGCTCAGGCAGACCGTGGCATTTAAACGATGCCCAATTGGCACTAAGGGGCCTAAAGTGTGCCAAGAAAACATCCCCACACCATTACACCACCACCACCAGCCTGCACAGTGCTAACAAGGCGATGGATCCATGTTCTCATTCTGTTTACGCCAAATTCTGACTCTACCATCTGATTTTTTTCCCTTTTTACACCATTCTTTGTAAACCCTAGAAATGGTTGTGCGTTAAATCGCCTTTCCCATTCTGACATTCAGTTTGGAGTTCAGGAGATTGTCTTGACCAGGAACAACCCCTAAATGCATTGAAGCAACTGCCATGTGATTGGTTGATTAGATAAGTGCATTAATGAGAAATTGAACAGGTGTTCCTAATAATCCTTTAGGTGAGTGTATCGAATTTATTGTAACACGTCTTCTACTCAGCATAACATTAACTTTTTTTCTAAAGTACCGAAGAGTTTGATTGACATTCACACCAAATGATACAGGAACCTTTTTCTTTCGCTTTTCAATGTTGGTATGCCTACTTAATTCATGCACAATTGTATTTTATTAATTGCGTCAGGATTGTTTTGCATCTCTGCAACCCTGTCAGAGCAGACGTTTGGAAGCACTGCTTTAATGTTAATTGGCAGCGAGTGAAGAGAGAGAGAGAGAGAGAAAGCGGTGTATGGGAAGGGCACTGAAGAGACGGGGGACGTACAGCATCTCTCTAGAAGGCTATTTAAAGTCACTTGGCTCTCTGACATGATCTCCAGCACCACTACTGTATAAAAGAGCACAGCACTCGTCTCTCTCCTTCTTTTACTCTGTTTATTTCTCTCCTTCCCAATACTTATCACTCCTAAAACAAAATGTAGGCTTTGCAGGGTGAAGGAAAAGGAAATTAAATTCCGGAGAGATGGATGAATTAAAGTGAACTGTGCTGGAAACGCACTGGCATTTAAAGAGAAAACGGAGGAATGATAGATGGTTTTGTTCTTAATTCGTGCTAAAAAATAAACTATAATAATAAATATTAAATATAAAAAAGTAATTATAGAATTTATATCAATATATATAAAAATTATATATTTTATTTTATAGTGTATGTGTGTATATATATATATATATAAATGTATATGTGTGTAATAATATGAATATTAGTTTATATATATATACACTATATATATATATATATATATATATATATATATATATATATATATATATATATATATATATATATATATATATATATATATATATATATATATATATATATATATATATATATATATATATATATATATATATATATATATATAGTGTAATAATATGAATATTAGTTTAAGAAAATAATATATACTATTTTAAATAATTTTGTGCTAAACCGCTTTAACACTGAAGGGGAAAAATGTTTCTATTTAAGAAAAATAAAAAAAATATTTTAAAATAAATATTACACAACCCATTTTAATTCTGTAAAGTAATATATTTCTACATGAAACGGGTTCTTTTTATTTGAGAAAAAAGATGCATTAGATGCGTTAGGAATTAAAAAATAAGATGGTGACTATGATTTCAGACAAAAAGGGAAAGCAGTCACCTTTTTTTTTTATTACAGACAAATAGAATTGGGGACAAAAACACTGACTTTACAAAAGAAATAGATTGGGAAGCTGAGGTTTTATGATTTATGGATTTGCTGCCACTGGAGTTATGAGAGTGGCCAGGAAATCTGAGCCGTTTATCTGGCAGCCCCACGGCTTTTAGTTGACCTAATAAAATCGTCAGACATTGAAATATTATGTAATTTTTCTACATCACTCTCACTAGTGCCCTTCATTTGTCATTAGGGAGGAGGATGTATAGGATCCTCCGTGGCCTACAATTAAATCACTATTTCTAGCTATAGGGCAAGAAAATATGTTCCTCTGCAGTTTCTTGGGTGTTGCAACCCTATACATTCTACTACACCTTCTTTTAGACTGCAATGATTATTAGTTTGGTATCGAGCCTGTTTTTGCCGCCAGTGCAGCATCAATTAATCTTGAGAATGACAGATAGAAGTCCTTCACAGTGACCAGAGGGATTGTGAGCCGTTCTCTTCCAGAGCAGTGTTCAGGGCACTGTGATGCTGATGGAGGAAAACCTTTTCAGACTTGCTCTTCCAAAATGGCTCAGCAATATTTAGATCTGATGCCATGGGGGATGTTCAACATCACTTTCATGTTCATCAAGTCTTGCTATGTGTGCTTGGTGCATTATCATGCTAACACCCGGCCCTCCCTTCAGGGTACCGTGTTTGAAGCATTAGGTGCACATGGTCCTCTAAAATGGTTTGGTAGTCTTTGGCAGTGACGTGTCCATCAAGCACAATGGGGAATGCCGTGATATTGCAGCCCAAACCATCACAATCCACAACTGTCTGGATGTTAAGCCTCTTTTGGGCCTTCTCCACACTGGCCCAAGTCTGATTTCAAGTGCAAGCTGGACTCAGCAGAGAACAATATATGTTCACATTGTCCACAGCCCTAGATTTGCACTCTTGGCACCAATGAAACTGACATTTGGCACGAGTAATCACTGTGATATAGCAGCGCGACCATGAATATTGACTCTTTGGCGTTCTGGTGGAAACAGGGGAGTCGAGGTGTGCATTTAATTCTGCAGTGAGTTGGGCAGCTGTGGTTTTATGTTTTTTAGATGCAGTCTGGGCATCCCTGGACATGTTCTTCTTGCATTGACAGTTATTCCTGTTGGTTGTGCTTCATCTCATTCATTAGAGTATTGATAGACTGTCTGCTATTTAATACAGTAATACCATGAGATACGAGCATAATCCGTTCCAGAACTGAGCTCGTAACTCAAATTGCTTGTATGTCAAATAATTTCCCCCTAAGAAACAGAAGAAAAAAATGTTTTTAATTGCTGTAGGGACACACACACAGAGACAGAAAATTATAGTTAAGGATTCCTGTGATATAAAATGTGGTTTTAATTATGAGTTCTTGCCTTCGAGACAGACGATACAGTAGCGGCTAATGACGGCATGTGCGGAAGAGGAGGAGTAGGAGGGAGGAACAACATAGATAATGCAAACACAATACAGAAGTGTAGTGTTTCTTCTCGTGTTGTGTATTGTATAGACTCAGAACCTCATATTTATTATTATTGAACACTCATAACTCGTGCTGCTCCCAGCTTAATACTCATGAATCACCCATTGGCAGATTTCTCTGTTTTTATTTTAAGCATAAAGTCACTACATTTTTATCAGTGTTTCAGAAAGAAAAATAAGAACAAAATGAAAGCAATTTTCATTCTCAAATGCATTTCAAAGTGTCAAGATGTGTGTAGACAAGACTAAAATACTGAGGAAGAAAATACTTTTTTTGCCATGTGAGCGTACATATAAGATACGTAAATATAAAAATACAGGAGTGCACTTGGGCCGCATTTACACTGCAGGTCTTGATGCTCAATTGACTGTCTGATTTTTCAGATTCTTAAACATTTCTTTAAATTTGCACTATATTTTATTGCTGCCTTCATATTTTACACTTGGCAAATTGTCCTCTATTGCGCCATTGAAAAGAGTCATGTAATGGAGGTTGGTGTCCGCTGTAGCTCAAACACCAGAGCATTGGTGTTTACAACGCCAAGGTCATGGGTTCGATCCCAGGGAAATCAAGAACTGATTAGAATAATAATGCGTTTCTTGAGTGCAATGCAAGTCGCTTTGGATAAAAGCGTCTGCAAAATGCCAAAAAAACATAAATGTAAATGCACGCATTTGATTCATAACAGATTTATTACCACATATGAATGAGGCCTGAAACCGATCTGAGAATATCAGAATCCATGTGCTTTTTCTCCTCCTCACACGATCGTGGGTCATATCCGTTCTGTGTCACATGGGAGGAAAAGATCAGAATTGGGTCACTTGAACTGTGTAATGTAAATTGCGCCTTATACTGAATGAGAGACTCAAGCGTCTGTCAATGAACTTCTTTTCCTTTTTGTGTGATTGCCTGCTTTCTGCTGCAGAGTGTCTGCATTGCAGTGCTCCGTCTGTGGCTTTATCAGATCAACGAAGTCCCCACAGGTCAAAACACATTAAACACACAAGCAGATCTCCTGGGACATCTCTAGAGGAAGTCTGTGTTTCGTGTTGCCTGTATCTCGAGTGTCTGGTCGTCATGCTGTGCCCTGATCGGTTTCATGGACATTCGCTTGTGTCTTTTACACAATAGAGATTGTAGAGCTGTATTCCAATGCCATAAATATGCTGTTCAAAGCCATTGTGACAATATGAAACTGCATATCTGATATAAACTACCATTGAAAGTTTGGGTAGTATTATTTAGTAAGGATGCATTCAAAGTAAATGCTGTTCCTTTGATTCATCAAAGAATCCTGACAAAATAAGGATTTAAAAACATGAAGCATGAAATTCATGAAAGCAAGGATCATGTGACACTGAAGACTGGAGTAATTATTTTCTTGCTCAAAACTACTAATTGCATATGGCCCCCAAACGTTTGAACAGAATCATGGTAAAACCATTTTACAGTGGTAAGTCATTGGCTTGAAACTATTTTTTTTTTCTTTTCTTTTTTTACAATCAATGATTTCATTTTGTTATTCATGAAAAAGTGTTTTTTAGTCGTCTCGCACTGTAGATGGTGTAATTGTGTAGCTCTTTAAGAGAATAATTTAGTGATTGCATTCTGCAGTTCGTAGACTTCACAAACTGTGGTATCTCAGAGATATGAATTTGCTTTGCATTCTCTTTCTATTCCTGCATGACTAAAACATCCCGTTCATAAGAGTCTTACTGCTCCAAGCAGATCAGAAACTGGTTCTTTGATGTCAGCTTCATACCGGCTCATCAAATACTGACGCCGGTTTGAGGATGGTTACGCAAGAGGCGCTGACTCACAAAGCCAGCTGCAACTGCTGCCCGCTGCCGCCTCTTGTTAGTCTCCTAAAACGAGACAAACCCAGCTAACAATCACAAGTTAGCATGCACAAAACAAAAACACCAGTGTAGAATGAGAACGTACAGTCCTGGTCAAAATGATTGGCACCTTTGGTACCCAAACCAAACTTGAGATTTCAGCCGACGAAGTTTAAATAATGTTTAAAAGCAAATGTTTTGGATATTAGTGTCTACTTACAGATTAGAGTCTCATTTATACCCCTTTACTGTACTATTTTAAAAATGTGTTAACATTTATTCTTCTAATACATATATATTGAGATCAGAAATATAATAAGCACACTACAATCATAATACATTTATACTCATATAAATATCAAACTGAAATATAAATAAATGCACAAAGTATTTTTAATATTTGGAATGTACTGTGTATATTTGATCATAATTTGTAAGTAAGGGTCCTCAAAATGCAAATATATTTTAATGTACATATAAAAAAAAAATTAAAGTACCCTTAATCTTATAAAAGCACCACTACTTAATATACAATATAATACACTGTCATTATGACTGCCATGTACGTGCAAATTAAGTAAACATCAAGGTTTATTTTACCTTACCCCTCTACATTATGAAAAAATTCCTGATATCAATTACAATCGTTATAAATAACATTCCTAAATTTACTTATGAAGCAAAATGCCATAATTTTGACAATTTTTTTGACAACGTTTTATGTATATACAAGTTTTGCTTTCTGAAAATTGTCAATGAAGTGACACATTTTCTTTGAATTAAGTATACTAATATATGAAGTATATTAAGGCTTAATATCATTTTGCTTCCCAAGTAATTCATGAATGTTTAAGGTATTTATGCTATTAAAAAACTACAAAAATACTGAATAGGAAAATGTGATCATAAATAAAATGTAATTAATCATGCAGCTTTAACTGGTAGAGTACATGAGTCTGCCATTCAGGTCTCACGAGGAGTTCGTAGGCCGCCCCACATACAATAACATTGTTACATTAATTATACTCTAACAGAAGCTACTACCTACATCAATGATGATGGTTAAATGGTTCTGATTGGCTAAGAAAGATAAACAAAACTAGTAATTTTCCACACAAGAGCAGACAGACAGAAGCATATCTTCGTTGATCACATGATTGACGGGTTAGTGACGTGGCTTGTCGAGAACAACAAGTCATTCCGTCTCCTGATGGTGCCAGTTAATCACCTCACCAATACAGACCATATTAACACACGCACACACACACACACACACACACACACACACACACACACACACACACACACACACACACACACACACACACACACACACACACACACACACACACACACACACACACACAGAGAGATACACAGCTTCTCTAAGGCTGAACTCGGCTCAGGCTCCAACAATCAGCAGAAAGACTTCCCAAAACATTCTGATAACATGTTCTATCTGGTGAGACGCGCAGACAATTTTCATCCTTACTCTATGGAAAAGTAAAGAAAGGCTTTAACTAATAAAAATCCCTAACTTGATTATAAATCACTCTTTACAAATCATTCAAATAAGAAAAAGGAAAAGAACATATGAAAAATAAGACATAGTAAGGAATAAAGGTAAATAAGAAAAATAAAAGAATATAAACATATATATATATATATATACAAGCGGCAATGGATTTCCGAATAGTATCTTTCAATATTAATCAGATTTGTGCATGCATACGAGGGACTTCAAACAGAATACAGTGCATTGCAGCAGCATCTGGTCAAACGTGTACATGTTTGTCAAGTGCTCTGGTAATGCAAAGATCTCGGTATCATGAGATTTGTTGTATGAGGTCATAAGAAGTCTGGCTTGTACAGTTACTTATGGGTATCAGAATCATCCACGGGCTCATATGCTGAGAAAGCACTTCATTAATAGCCAGACATTCCCATGGCACGGGAAGATTATTTAAAGAAGCTTTAAATAATGCATGAGCAGCATTCACGCTTGGCGTCAAGGAAGCTTGTCACGTAATGAGAGGAAACTCTTTCAGGAGAGCTATAAGTGGACGTTCACGGTATTTTTCACCTGAATTTTTAAGATGTACAGTAAAGCAGTTCTCAACTGAAGCCTCAATGTGACTCAAAAATGTCACTGACATGCAGGAGAAATCAACTCATATTCAGCAGTGTTAATATTTTTAACTTTCAAAAAGGAAGCGAAAACCCTATCGAAATCTTTTGTTTGACAATTCATCCCGGTGCCTAACAAAACTAAAGACCAATCCGTCAGGAAGAATAAGAAGAGAATAGCTTCCCTGTGTCTCAAACAGTAGAGAGCAGTGCTTGCAACGCCAAGGTCATGGGTTCGATTCCCAGGGAAAGCAAGAACTGATTAGAATGTCAATGTGTTTCTTGAATGCAATGCAAGTCGCTTTGGATAAAAGCGTCTGATAAATGTAAATGTAAACAATGTGTCGTTAGAAGTTGTATTTGATTCTCATGTCATTGATTAGAAGCCAACCCACAATGGAGTTTAATAATTGTTAAACGGGCTGAGTCGCATTGTCGCGTGAAAGCGGCGGTAGTAGCGGTGAATCGCGTCGTCTGTCTGAAGTCGTGTGCATGTCTGTGATTCACATGTCAAGGGAACCGTCTCTTGTTGAAGCTCCTCTGCCAGTGTCCTGTGATAGGCCAGCAGGTGTTTGTGTCGTGTTCAGCACTTTTTTTTTCCTTTCCCGGAGTCAAATCAATACGGAGAGCTGGAACCTCCTGCAGCCCTGGAAATTCAGCACGCTCCAGCCTGCCCGGGGAATTGAATATCCTTATGTGAGCTGCATGTTGTTAGATGGGTCTTTAGCATCAAGGTCAAGGGTGTCGTGGGATGGAGCATGAGTTTTCTTTATAGGATGAGATTTAGACTGTTGTCTAACGATTTTATACAGCAATGACTGCCTACTAGATAGATATGTGACAAATCAAATTTTAGGTTTGATTTTGGCTTCCGATGATTATGAAAACGTGATAATCAAGATACAATGATCATTTTGGCTCATGCCGTTACTTTCCTTTAAAGCAGTGTGCTTTCACCTCTCCTTAAAAGCCTAAACTTAATGTCCAAATCAGCAAAATCATGTCATGTGACTGTTGTAAAATGCAGTCAACTGGGGCTTTATTTCAAAGAGTTATCGAAAGCGCATTAAACTGTGGTAGAGACTTGTTGCCACGTGCTTTTTCTGTGCTCCTAAATGACCAAATATACACAAACTACACAAAAGTATTTTCATAAAGTTAAGAAATCGGATGCGTGTCATTATATTAGATCCATGCTTTTGGTCTAAAAGCGTAATGAAAATACTGCTGCTGATTGTGTCATTAATGTTGAACTGATCATTCACTGCTCTTGACTGAATAGCATTAGTATTTTTAATGAGATTCAATGTATATTTAATTCATACAGTGAATACTATGCAATGTTTAAACTTTAAACTCTGGGATTAATGACTATTTTGACAACTGATTGTTTAATCCAATATTGTTTTAAATTGTGCAATTAGAAAACTCCATCGGGATCGGGATTGTTATAAGATTTTGATATGAAATGTGGGAAGATCTCCCAGCTGTTTCAACACCTATAGGCCTCATACTTTCATAGATTTACTTTAAAAGCATTTTCACACAGGAATTGATGGTAAATTTCACAAATAATTACCAAAAGAAGAGTTGAATTAAATGTGAACGGTTGAAGCAGAAAGCCTGAAATGGTATTTTCTTGTAAAACACACCTCAATGATCTTTATTTTATGCGGGACTTCGAAGGCAGCTCGTTAGGTTTTGGGAAATGAGCCATAATGAGGATTTCTAATGAATAAAATGATTCGTCTTGAAGCCATCAGTCACGGAGGCCTGAATGAATACATCATAATTACAGTGCTTTCCTCTAATGCAAGCGAGTTGTTGTGTTTTTAATCGCTTTATACGGCAGGCGGCGTGTTATCAGCACACAATGCTGGCTCATTTGCATTCTTGTTCTCTTTACAACAGTTTAAGGTCGTTTGTAGTGAAATGACAAGCTGTCTTGAATAATTACTGTAGGACAAGCAGGATGGCATGTTTATGAGCTGCTTTCACAGCTGTGTGTTTGATTGCATGTGTTCTTCAGGTGCTTTATTCATCTTAATTACCCACATTGGCCAGCCGAGATGAAGCCCAAATCCCTACGAGTGTAATGGATACAAGTATATTCAAAGCAAACATTTTTGTGGATTTCTGAGGTAAGGACACTAAACGCAAGAAGCACCATCTGTACACAGACATAAATATTGCACATGTATACACTGATGTAATATCTCTCTACTTGGCACTCCGACGGTACAGTTTTGCAGACACTGGATATTCAAGGTTTCGGAGGTTTATTACTACATCCTCTCATAGCCGAAGGCGTCGCCCCGCCCCTTTACACGCGTCGCCCCGCCCCCTTTGAACGCATATTCGACGCATTGGACGCCGGTGCTGAGGAGACGCGCGCGCGCGGATAGTAACGCCACAGATGCGCTCAGCTGAGGCGTGGGAACGACGCGATTCACCGCTACTACCGCCGCTTTCACGCGACAATGCGACTCAGCCCGTTATAAAGCGCACGCGCTTTCTATGATGGATATTGCTGCGGATGGATTAACACGGTAAGAGCATCGCGTGATCTCTGCGCGTGACAGATGAGATCTGACATTGACATTGAAAGCACGCGCATTGATGTTTGACATATGATTTTATCGGATCGCATGCATGTATGAAGTGATGGGTTGGTTTGGTGATGTTGCGCATGATGCTGTAGGTTATGAATGCATTGCTCATATTCCTCAGACCTGCAGTTTTATGCGTTGCATTTGAATGATTATTCAATTCGAGTGTGCAATACGAGTTCAAACATCCGCTTGTTCGTATGCATTATCTATCTTGTGCATGCAACTTATGTGTGGCATGCAACAGACCTTTCCCTAGTGCTCGTTTGCCATACGTGATGATGTCATTATTATGATTATTAGCGTTATGTAATGCAGTCGTCGGGTTTTTTTGATGCATGGCCAGGGCTGGGGATGCTACTAGTGAAAGTGAACTAACCTCTAATGATGCCTGATGAAATGGTCTACTTGTGTCACGTGATGCGGGGTCCTCTGGAGCCATACGTCATCGTGCGATGGTGTCCAGAGACTAATGTTGCATGCTGGAGCTGCAGTGAGCACGAGAGCAGGTTTGCATGACACAAACCCGTTTTTAGACACATTTAAAGGAATAATTAGGCTATTCTGTCATTATTTACTCAGCCTTGTGTGATGCTGTATTTTTCAGTGGAGAGGCAAAAAGAAGAATATTTTTAATTGACTCTTTTCCATACAAGAGTGATTCATATAGTGGCCAAAACTGTTGAGGTGCACTTCCTTGATCATGCATAATAATAATATTAAAACCCACATTCATATTGCCATAAAAAAAACATTTAAGTGCAAACTGAATTTAGTGTTTTTGGACACTTTAATTGCATGTTATTTTCATAGTTTGTTTGTTTATTTATATATATATATATATATATATATATATATATATATATATATATATATATATATATATATATAACTATGAAAATAATATGCAATTAAAGTATCCAAAAACACTAAATTATACTAGACCCACTTACATGAAACGTAATTTCATAATTAAATTGTCTTTGAAACATTGATAAAGCGCACTACATAAGATACTGAAGAATTTATGGAAAACTAAAATATACTGTAACAAATGTGTTTTTAAACACTTGTAATTTGACATTTTTATAATGAAGCTGTTGAAATTTGTCCAATTCTCACTATTAGTTAGTTACTTTCCTGTAGCTCAAGTGGTGCTTGCAACGCCAAGGTCGTGGGTTCAATTCCCAGGGAAAGCAAGAACTGATTAGAATGTCAATGTGTTTCTTAAATGCAATGCAAGTCACTTTGGATAAAAGCATCTGATAAATGCATGAATGTTTATTAGCTTGTATATTAGCAAATTGTCTGTTAATTAGCACTTATAGCACATATTCTATATTCATATTCAGATGCTTTAGTATGTTAGTCATCACTTTCTAAAAGCACAACAAAGAATATTAAAGCATGATTTAAAATGTACTTTAAAGTCAAACATTTCATTTGATATTATCAAAGTGTACTTAAGTCAAGTGTGTTAAAGTCATGAAAGTGGATTCTCTTAAAGTTCACTTAAGCGGCTCTTTATTTCATTAATATTATATTATCTGCAAGTAGCTTGTGAAAATAGACATGCATCATTTGTAGTAATACATTCAGTCCAATTAAGCTCACTTTTAGAAAGAAGGGTGGTCTAAAATATATTTGTACATATTTCAGATTTATTTAGAAAGTGTAAATCTAATGGTCTACAGCAGAGGTTTTCAAAGTCTGTGACAGTGGGCCTCCCTTTTGACACAACCCACCCAACGCCACCCCCCCTGTATCTGTACTCGGACTGGGCGGGGCATAACCCGGAAGTGGGTGAATTTTAACCCGGAAGTGGGCGGGGCTTTAGCCAGTATGTTATTTTTAACCATGCAATTGATACGGGTCGATCAGAAATTGTTATATTTATTGCTGATTAGAAAACTATTTACATGACAACATCAGCATTGAGCTTCAGATCAATGGTTTTGATCACAAACGAACTATATAGAGAACAAGTTTTGCAACAATTAATCCAACTCATGCGGTTGCAATTATGAAGAAAAATGTAATGAACAAGAGTTTTCTTTTAAACATAACTCTCTTTTTTTTAACTTTAAATTTTTTTATGATCAGTGTAATTTTTATTTATTTATTTCCACACCAGGTATGCGTGTGTGAGTGTGAGAGAGAGAGAGAGAGAGAGAGAGGGGGACTGTGTGTTCTACGGATCAAATAGTCTGACGTTGTTTTTAAGATCTGCATTCCTTTATTTTGTATGAAAAACAGTAAGAAAGCATCAGACACTCAGTGCGCGAAGTTAAACAACTGAATAGAGCAGCAGACGGTTAAATAAAAATCTCCGACAGGCAGAGACGCAATGCTAGTCGCATTCTATCAAGCACCACGTCTGAACAAAAACCCCACGTTTACCAGAACTATACTGGTTAATAATTACTACAAACAAACCGAAATAAAAAACAAACCTGAAGCTGAAGAAACCCTAAACGTTAACTGAAGACGCGCGAACCTGAGTGATAGAGAGAGAAAGACACCGTCTCAGTGTTCTGCGCGTGAATGAGCAGGGCGGATTAAATCTGCATGTGTAGGGGAGGGGCACTGTGACTAGCCTATCACAGACACAGTCAGATACCCAATGAGGATTTTTATTCAATCCGAGCACAGATAATGACTCTTATTACTCGTATGATACTCGTACTCGGCAAAAGTGCTTTATCCGTACCGGATACTCGTTTCAGCCGAGTTATTATATTCAACTCTAGTTATTAGACTATCATTTTTTACAACTCTCCGCGCCTCCCCTGGCATGCTCTGGCGCCCCCCACACTTTGAAAACCCCTGGTCTACAGAAACAGATTTAAGTTTTAGCCAAACAAAACTGTAGCATTAAAAATGTCTGTGTAAAAATCTATCCAGGGTGAAGTGGCTCCAGATCAGATTTATCTGTAATATAATTGGCTTATTCCACAGCTTTGTGTGGGAAAATATAACAAGTTACTTTCTGATAATCTGAAGAAATGTCATTCACGATTACATTCAGATTCAAGTTGAGCGTCGGTGTCTCTGTTTCTCAGATACATAATAACAAAAATGCAAGATTGAGATTTGAGAGCTGCAGTTTAAGAGAAGATTTTTAGTGTATAATGACAGAAATGTTATATTTGGTTTCTTATACTTCAGAAGACACTCATGAACTATACTTCAATGATTCGGTAGCACTTTAGTTTAGGGTTCAATTATCACTATTAACTAGTTATTTATTATCATACATATTACTAGAATATTGGCTGTTTATTAATACTTAATCCATATTCTGGACAACATTATTCTGCATTACCCTATTTCTACCCAATACCTAAATTGAACATCTACCTTAGTTTGAGGAAAAAGTCAGAGTTAATAGTGAGAATTGACTCTAATCTAAAGTGTGAGCAATGATTCATTCTGTTGCTTTGCTTCTTGTAACTTGAAAGACATCCGTGTGAAATGTCTTTAAATGGAGGAAGCTGAATTCTCCTTTGGTTTTCCATAGAATTCAACAGAAGTTGAACAGATTTTCATCTGGATGAAGTATTTCTTTAAATGTGGAGTCCTGTGGCATCTTACAGTGTTGCCGTCAGTCACACTGGAACCTCATTAAGCAAAATCATGAATGCATTACGTACACTATTCTCTCTCTCTCTCTCTCTCTCACTCTCTCACTCTCTCACTCTCTCTCTCTCTCACTCTCTCTCACTCTCTCTCACTCTCTCTCACTCTCTCTCACTCTCTCTCACTCTCTCTCACTCTCTCTCTCACACTCTCTCACTCTCTCTCTCACACTCTCTCACTCTCTCTCTCACACTCTCTCCCTCTCTCTCTCTCCCTGTGCGCATGTGCGGAGTGAGCGTGAAGGAGCGTTGAGCGGCTTGAGTGTGAGTGAGCTTTCAAACTTTTTTTTTCTTTTTCTACTTTTAGATCAAGGTACATATTGTTTGAGATTTATTTTATATTTGCTGATTTTGTCGGCAAAAGAGAGCAGCGATGCAGTCTAACTCTGACGGCTTTGAGTCTTTGACTGCACGCCACGGGTGCAAATGTTTGTCAGACGAGAACGTGTCAGTGGAGGATTGTTTGGTTGCCGTCAGTATTGCTGTCGGTGCGGTGAATATTTTGTCCGCTTCAAGGATGAACAAGGCAGTTGTGATTTTTTTGAGAGAAACATCTATGGCTGATGATTTGGTTGAACGTGGACTAACTGTGAGAAATGCTTTTATTCCGGTTTTACCGCTGTCTAATCCGTCAATTGCTGTGCCTGACAGTGCAGATGTGTCTGTTCAGGACCGAGATACGGGCAGTGGAGAGGTCTCTGTTGTGCCCGCTCAGGACCGTCCAGCTGCAGATGCGGGTAGTGTGTCTGTCACCAGCTCTCATGCACATGGCAGTGTGAAAGCTGATGAGGAGGTAACTGATGCTGGGGCAATTGCTGTTTCAAAATGCTCAGAAGAACAAAGTGAGCTTGAAAATGTGTTGGTTCAAAGCAGCAGCTTGATGCAGTGTGATATAGATCTGTTTTCACAGATGACTGAGGACCTGTCTGAAAATGACTCTGAATGTGAAGGTCCAGAGATTGGGGAAGATGTTGGTATGAATTTGCAGGGAAAGTCTGAGGGGAATAATCTTGCCTCTCATCTAAAGCCTTCCTTTTACACAATCCAACAGTTAAGTCATTTCCTAGATGCAACTAAGAATCAGAAAAAAAAAAAACTGGAAAAGTTTTTCCCTGATTTGGAGCTGTTTGTTGAGTCTAGTGCCATTGCTATGCGAAAGGCAACGCTGGAAGAACTAGATCAACCCAAACGTTATAGGCTGAAAGCATTTGTTAGTGCAGCTAGAAAAAGTTTAAATTGTCGTCTGAAGAAACATTGATCTAATGAAAAGTGTCAGCAAGCAGATGTGGTGGGTTGCTTTTTACCCCATTATATTTATCATGACTTTTTTTAATATTGGGTCTCTGAACATTAATGGTTGTCGCAGCACGGCTAAAAGAAGTGATCTTTTTAATTATTTAATTCTGAAGAAAGCTGATGTGATCTTACTGCAGGAGACACGCACAGATTCACAGAATGAGTCACAGTGGCACAGCGACTGGAAGGGTGATGTGCTTCTAAGCCACGGCACTAATGTTAGTTCAGGGGTTGCCTTTTTGTTTTCAGCCCGGGTTGACGGGATTTTTAAGAGTTTTGAGATTGTACCTGGTAGAATATTACGGGTTGATGTTACTCTAGGTGACACAGCTTTTTCTTTGTTTAATGTGTATGCTCCAAATGATGGCCAGGAGCGCATTACCTGTTTTAAAAAGTTATCAGATGCATTATCAAACTGTCCCCAGAATAATATTATCGTAATGGGGGGAGATTTTAATTGCACTCTGAATCAGCAGTTGGACAGGAATCATAATGAACCACATCCCCCTTCAGCAAAGACTTTTAAAAGCATAGTTGATCATCATCATTTTGTTGATTTGTGGAGAGACACCTTCCCTGGCCTTAGACAATATACATGGATGAAAGTGCACTCAAACAATATGTCCGGAGCGAGGCTTGACCGCTTTTATACTGATGCGTCTCATAGAGGAAGGTTTTTCAGAAACTCTATTTCACCAACCTTTCTCTCAGATCACCATTATATCTCTATGGCCGTCTCTGTTGAGGCCACTAGACCTTACAAATCACTCTGGCACTTTGACAACAGTTTACTTCAGGATCACTGCTTTATTCACTCTTTTCACCTGTTCTGGAATTCTTGGAGAGAGGAGAGAGTAAGTTTCCCATCTGTAAGTCAATGGTGGGATGTGGGCAAGGTGCAGATTAAGATGTTCTGTCAGCAGTTTACTGCACACAGCAGAGGCGCCCTGATCCAAAGAATGAAAGCCCTTGAGCAAGAAATCCTGGGACAAAGCAGTCATAGTTCTTCAGATTTTATTCCCACTGGCTCGTTTGAAAGGAAAAAGTTTCTTCTTCGCAACTTGGCAGAAGAACAAGGAAAAACTGCCCTTTTAAGGGCAAAGTTCACCAGAGCGAACGACATGGATTCCCCTACTACCTTTTTCTTTGGACTCGAAAAAAAACCAAGAGCACACAAGCATCTTCATCAGTTGAAACTTCCAGACGGAAGAGTACTAACAACACAAACGGAAATCAATGCCGTTGCTATTTCCTTCTATGAGGATTTATTCCATTCAGAGCCATGTAATGGAGAAGACGTAGACACACTTCTGAGAGACCTGCCACAGCTATTGGAGAAGGACAAGATGGATCTCGAGAAGTCTTTGACAATGGATGAACTTTCGACAGCTGTCCAGGACTTGAATCCTGGAAAGTCACCCGGTTTGGACGGTCTTTCAGCCGAGTTTTATAAGGCCTTTTGGAATTTAATTAGCCAGGACCTCCTTGATGTTTTGGAAGAAAGCATCGAAAGAGAGACCCTTCCTCTAAGCTGTCGGAGAGCAGTTTTAACTTTGATCCCCAAAAAAGGAGATCTTAGCTGCTTAAAGAACTGGCGCCCCATCTCCTTGCTGTGCGTCGATCTGAAGATCTTTTCAAAGGTTTTAACCAACAGACTGAAGAACTGCATAGAAACTGTGATTCACAGCGACCAGTCGTATTGTATCCCCAACCGAACAATCTTTGATAACCTCTTCCTGATCAGAGACATTATCACAGTGGCAAAAAAACATAATCTGGACATCGGCCTTCTCTCTTTGGACCAACAAAAAGCTTTTGATAGAGTGGACCACTCTTATTTATTTAAGACTCTTGAGGCTTTTGGTTTTGGTCATCATTTTGTGTTTTTAATCAAGCTCATGTATACAGACATTTATAGCATGCTGAGAGTAAATGGTACACTAACCAGACCCTTCTCAGTGACACGAGGAATCAGACAAGGGTGTCCTCTCTCAGGTTTACTCTATGCTATTGCTATTGAGCCGTTTTTATGTTTGCTGAGAAAAGGATTATGTGGCATTGGTGTTCCCGGCTGCCCTAAAGTTCCCCAAGTGAAGCTTATTGCATATGCAGATGATGTAACCCTGATAATCAGGAATTCAAATGATATTGAAACTATAATTTCATGTTTGAATATTTTTCAAAAAGCGACTTCTGCATGCATAAACTGGGAAAAATGTACTTCTTTATTGATGGGAGACTGGCGCAGTACAGGACCTCCTGGTTTACCGGTGCACTGCAAATGGGCCCGGGATGGGCTAAAGATTCTTGGCATCTTTTTTGGATCTGACCAATATATGGAAAAGAACTGGGAAGGACTGGTTGAGAAGGTTACTGGCAAAATCCAAAAGTGGAAGTGGATCCTCCCACAGTTGTCATATAGAGGGAGATGCTTGGTTATTAACAATCTGGCAGCTTCAATGCTCTGGCATAAAGTTACAGTTTTAGCTCCTCCTAAAGAACTGCTTTTAAAGATTCAAAGAGTTTTTGTTGATTTCTTTTGGAACGGTCATCATTGGCTCCCGCCGGGAGTGCTGTATCTTCCTGTTGCTGAGGGCGGGCAAGGCCTCATACACGTGGAGTCAAAGATCAGAGCAATGAGACTACAAACTCTGCAGAAACTGCTGTATTGCTCTGATGGCATGCCATGGGTGGACTTCTGTCTCTACATCCTCAAAGATCTTGGAGGAATAGGTCTTGACAAAGAGTTGTTTTTAATCAATAAGCCTTATGTTGAGGATGTGTGCTCCTCGCTTCTTAAGTTTTATCAATCAATTCTTCAGTCATGGAGTTTGTTAAAATTTTTAAGAGCAAGTGACGAAAATTATGGATGTTCAGAACCTTTGTTTTTTAATCCTTTTTTTAAGATCCAGCCTCCAGTGTCAGGCTCTGTTGTGAAAATGTTTGTGAATGCTGGAATAACTTGTGTTGTGGACCTGCTCAATGTCACAGACGGTCAGTGGCGAACGGCTCAGGCAATCGCCGATCAGGTTGGGATTCGGTCAGTAAGAGCAGTGGAGGGAATACTTAACAGCTTTAAAGCTTGTTTTCCCCCTGTTTTTATCTTATTTATAAATTCTGTTTTAATTAATGGTTTTATATCTAAGAATTTTCCAGCATTAAAAGTTATCCCCAGAAACATAGAAGAGAGTGACGAGGACACTAAAGTTTTTTTGTTAAAAGGGTTTGATTTTTTTGATTTTCAAAGCATGAATAAGAAACTGCTCTATCATTTTAATGTAAAGTCCTCACACTTTGAGCAGCTAAAGGGAAGGGTGGACACTAAATGGAGGACGTGTCTGTCTGTGCCCAGAGAGCTGAACCCCTCATGGAGGCTGCTCTATAAGCCCCCTATCCCCAAAAGATCTGGAGATCTACAGTGGAGGATTCTTCATAGTGCAGTGGCTACAAATGCCTTTGTTTCAAAATTTAATGAAACGGTTTTACCTGAATGTCCATTTTGCAAGGTTTCTGACACTGTTTTTCATTTGTTCTGTGAGTGTTCTAGGCTGGTTCCACTTTTTGTACTTTTAGAAATACTTACCATGAAAATGGGATTTGCTTTTACAAATACCCTTTTTATCTTTGGTTGTTTTTTTTATAATGTTGTAAATTAAATTGGTTTTTAAAAGTCAAAAGTCTCTCTCACACTCTCTCACTCTCTCTCTCACACTCTCTCACTCTCTCTCACACACTCACTCTCACTCACTCTCTCTCACTCACTCTCTCTCACTCTCTCTCACTCTCTCTCACTCTCTCTCTCTCTCACTCTCTCTCTCTCTCACACTCACTCTCTCTCACTCTCTCTCACTCACTCTCACTCACTCACTCACTCTCTCTCTCTCTCTCTCACTCTCTCACTCACTCTCTCACTCTCACTCACTCTCTCACTCTCACTCACTCTCTCACTCACTCCCTCTCTCTCTCTCTCTCTCTCTCTCTCTCTCATATGTGAGTTGCACGGCCGTCTCTTATAGATTACACATGCAGTCAACTGACTCATATGTTTCTATTTTTACTCAGTATCTGAAAGCATCCACAGCATGTAAGAAAGCAAAGAAAGGGCAGTTTGGAGAGGTCAGGTTCTGTGCTGCTCAGTGAAACCATGAAAACCTGCTGTAACTTTCAGAAATAAGCAGAATATTCACCTAGCCGAGAAAGATAAGGAGAAAGTAGATACAAACACATACTGTTATTCCTATATTGCAGTGTAATTTTTGTATTAAAACACATTTTTTAATATGTATTTAACTGTAATTTAGCCTTTATTGCCTCTTTACATGAATTACCTGTTGTTAAATCACTTTGGATAAAAGCGTTGACTAAATGTTTATGTAAATTTGTTTATTTCTCTTTAGTCATTTTAGTACTTTAACTTCAGTTAGTTGCCAAGGCATTTCTCATATGTCTAATGTTATTGTGTTTTTGTCAGTTTTGTTTCCGTTAAAGAAAACGACTTTAGTTTTAGTTAATGACAGCACTCTTTTGCATAGAAAGTAACTAAACCCAATGCTAAACTAACTTGTTTGAACTGATTAAAAAACTGACACACATTAGGCTGTTGTTTGGTAGTTAGTTCACGTGCGATGTGTAAATGTACAGTATGTGCATTAATATATTAAGTTTGATTGTCACTTTAATAAGTATCCTATTGTTTTTGTGTTGGATAAATAGTGCTCTTTCTATTTGAGTTCTATAATTTGATAATTAGCTGCTCTAGTTTAAAATAACTTTTTAACTTCCTTGGAGAACTTATCCTTAACTACGTCTCATTAGTTGTAAAGTAGAAAACGACCTTTTCAAAAGGACTATAGTTGAAATACTTTATAATCGTCTGGTAGTTCGGCTGTTCTTATATTACTGCTGTTGATGCATAAGTGGACCTCGGTGAAAACCTAAATGAAGATGAAATGATAAAAACTGTATGAAGTGACCCTTTAATTAGTGCATGTAAAAGTGTTCCGGTCACATGAAGATTTCTGAAGTTATGTTATTTTTAGCTTGTTTTGTGTATGCCCTCACATGAAAAGCTTTGCTATCTCCGCTCTGGCGATTGCATCTTTCTGTTTGCTCATATGGGTCAAGAAGCTTCAACAAAGCCTGATTCACTCAAAAGCCTTTCAATGAAGGGCCTTTCCCATACGCCAGCAGCACAGCGGCTCTTTTCCGCTCACAGCCCTGCGGTTAGGAGCCATTTGTGGTTCGATGATTCCTATAAAGTTTCCATTTCCTTCTTTTAGTGTATTTAATTATTTTGCGTCTACATACCATCAGTGTCAGGCGGAAACCTCTCCACATGTGATTTCCCTTGGTCAATCTTTACATCTGTCTGTGTGTTTCACAAACTATTTAACCAATAACATAAGTATTAAAAATAGTTAAACCTCGTAACTTCATTGGCTCTTCCAACTGCCGGTTAAACCTCATAACTCCACCCGCCTCTATCGTGAGCGAAGTGTTGCACGCAATCTGGACCGTCTCTGCTTGTTTGCAATGCAAGGGTTAAATACGGACTGGTTGTTTGAATTGTACAGCATTTTCTTTACTCAAAGAACACTACATTTAAAGGCTAATGTTTTATGTGTTTGAGGAGCAGAGAAGAGTGTTTTAGTCTACCATTTGTGTGCAGCACTTCACCCTTTATAGCATTAGATTTTGGGCAGATTGCAAGAACAACGGAGCATTCCCATAGCGTTAGTTTTTAACCTATGCATTGATGAAACCGACAAAACACATTCACAGAAATTTAGTTGTCAAAAACCTCATAAAAAACTCAAAAAACTTTTTAGCTTGATTTTGGTAAAATAGTAGTAATATAAAGCAAGTGTCTAAGCATATATAAAGCCACAATATCACAACAATGCTGTTTCATTTAAAATATACAGCGTAGATGCATAACTTAGTCTTTTGATTCTAGTCTGGATATGAAGAGTGTTTGGGTTATATTTCACCCCAAAAAGTTACAATACAATTTCACATTTTTCTTTTGATTTTAGGGTGAATTATGCCATTTTTAGTGAGAAGCTTTAGTGA
This sequence comes from Rhodeus uyekii, assembly GCA_037043235.1. Lineage (NCBI taxonomy): Eukaryota > Metazoa > Chordata > Actinopteri > Cypriniformes > Acheilognathidae > Rhodeus > Rhodeus uyekii. Next base: position 747,322 of record JAWRVZ010000170.1, read on the forward strand.
GTACATTTGAAAGCAGAACGTCATGCAAACTTAATTTTTTCACAAGAATTGCTGTTGCATTACAAAAACAGCTATGGTGCATTTTACAACCATTATCACTACAATTTCATGTTTTGTTTTTGGTGGCAAAATATAACATTTTTAGTGAGACTTTTGCAAGGAGAACCTCTTATGGATCAGGTTAAGACTTAAAACTGGATATTTTCACATGAATTATTGTGGGGCATGGTTTTTGGACCGTGTACATTAGGGACCCCGCAGCTCGTCCTCAGGGCATTTTGTGTGCTGTGTTTGACTTGGCCTGATTTCAGTTATATGAGACAAACTCCTGTCCTGTTCATGAGTGGAAGTGGATTACAGAGATTAGAGATTGAGGAGCACAGATTGATTGACAGCACAGACGCTACACAAAGACAAGGTCATTAACTGGGAAGCTGGTTGGCTGGGAATATGATGGAATTTTTTGGGAGCAGCCGGGATGGAAGCATCCAACATGGCCACCTAATGTCAATGTCTTTCTATCAACCTTTTCGTCAATGTTAAAAGATGTATAGTATGCACTCAAAGTGTAATACTGTAGTGTAATGTATTGTGTTTCTGTGAATTAAAACTCTTTAATTTTAAAACGTTTACACATCTTCATGTTAAAAGAGTAAAATTACAAATCTTAAGTTTTAAGTTATAAAGTTCTTCCGTAAAACTCCTAATGGTACAGGCTGATTGAGTCCCCAAACTGCTGACAATTACATTAACTGCATGGCACAAGCTGATTGGTTCCTGTTGCATTGCAGCCAATGAGCTTGTTGATCAACATTTAAATTGTTTCCCCAGCTCCACCTGTATAAATCTGCTAACGGCGATGTCATGTATGCTATTTGTACAGCAGCAGCATGTCTTGCACGCTCACAGCAGTGTGTCTGTGTATGTAAAGTCTCTGTACTTGTTCTTCAGCAAAAGTGTAGCAGATCTATTCCTCCAAGACCAAATGCATCAACATTGTCATATTCACTACCACATTAAACTCTTCCGAGAGTTGTCCTGAAACAAATATAATCATCTCCTTCAGATCACAAATCAGCACGTTTAAAAGAAGTCAGATGGAAAGTTGGTTTCAGATCACACCATTGGATAAATTTTGTTATTTTGTTGTGCCAGATTAGCCAGAATTTTCTCTTTTTTTCAATTCAGATGTTTTGAGTCAGTACTATAAACAAACAATCGAAGAAAAAATGTAATACTTTTATTCAGCATTTCAATTAAACTCTGGAATGTTAATGAATGTATAGGACCACTTTTGCATCTATTATCCATTTATCTGTGTAGAGAAATCTGCCTAATCAAAAACTAGATTAGATTAAGGTCGAGACGTTGGATGTCGCCAGGTCAGCCTGGACAGATGGTCATTCGTGAGACTCACGGGAGGGAAGACGGTTGTTTTGATGATGTCTGACATAAGCGATTTTTCAGATCAGCCCGTTTGTTACAGTACGAGTTTCAGTTTATTTTCCCACACCGGTTTTCGGTTGTCCTCATGTCAAGCGGTTTTTTTGTACACCCTACAGTCCTCGGTTTCTGCAGTGGACGTTTAGCAGCTCAGGCTGCTGGATTGGGAGCTTTTTGTTTCAGAGCCCTTCACAGGACTCCCATTGTCCCCCGTATCAAATGTGCTCATTATGCAAAATTAGCGCTGGGCATTCGGCGTGGAATGGGCCGCGTTGGCAGTCATTAGCATGAGACTGCATTGCATTATGAGACTAGACTGCTATTGATAAGACTGAAGGGGTCTGATAAGAAAGGTCTGATGAATTCACATCAAGAAATGCTCACTATGCTTGTTAAAAAAGCTTTCATTTGTGGTTTTACATTTTAGAAAGATTATTCAAGCTGACCCCAAACATTGACGTCTTTGACATTTTGCATTTATACTAAGGTTGGGTTAAAATGATTGATTTCTCGATTTTAATTGATTCTCATTTTGATGAACATATATCGATTCTCAAAGGGATAGTTCACCCAAAAATGAATTACTCGCCTTCATATTGTTCCAAACTGATAAGTCTATTGTTCATTTTCAGAACACTATTTTTTTTAATGAAATCTAAGAGCTTTCTGTCCCTCCATTGTCCCACTACCACTTTGAAAAGTTCATAATGAGATCATAAAACTAATCCATGTGAATTGAGTTGTTTAGTCCAAATTTTCTGAAAAGACACAATCACTTTATTTGACAGACTTAATTTAGACTTTTATTCACGTACATATATTGATCAGTGAACATAAAAAAAGCTCAACCAAACCTGCTAGACAAGTGAGAACAAAACTCTTGCTGAAGCTCAAACGTGCTGCGCAACATGAGAATTAACTTCAATAGTTTTTGCACATCAAGTGAACATAATTGAGCTTCCGTTGATGAATGTGAACAGTAGCCTAAATTCAATCTGTTCATCATTTAAAGCGATCAAGTCTCTTCAGAAAATTTGGACTAAACGGCTCAATTCACATGGATTAGTTTTACGATCTCTTTATGAAGTTATTGAAGCATCAAAGTGGTAGTTGCTGTAACTGTCAATGGAGGAACTGATAGATCTCAGATTTCATTAAAAAGATCTTCATTTGTGTTCCTGAAGATGAACGAAAGTCCTACAGGTTTGGAACGACATGAGGCAGAGTAATTGATGACAGAAGTTTCAGTTTTGGGTGAACTATCCCTTTAAATCCCAAGAATTGATCTTTCAGTCTGTGCTGTTTTCAGATGATGAATGAGCAAAGATGTGTATTGTGCCTCCCATCCAATAGCTCACAGCTTTGTGCTCTGCTTTCAAATTCTGTTGATTCTTTAATGAAATTAAACCAGCCAGTTTTGGTGTTCTTTAATGTGGTGTGACAGATCACACGTGAACTGGTGATCTCTTCCTCTTTACTATTAGTTACAGCATGAAATAAACATGAATGAACATCAGAATATGAAATTATATATTGAAAGATACAGTACAACTTACCAAGTAAGATTTACTTAAGTCCGTATTGTCACATGATCGCTGTTTCAGCCAGGGTTTCAAAAACTCATTAGTGAGAAACAAATATGTATGTATGTATGCATGCATAAATGAATATAACCGTGATGGTGTCAGATAGCTGTCAAGCCCACAATTCAAATTTTCATTCAAGTCGCCGTACATATATATATTTTTTTTCACTAATTGATTTCCCCCCTCTTCAATCTTGATATATAGGCTGGTGTTGTGTATGCAAGTGCATATATGAAGTTGTCTTTAGTCATGGAAATGAACATTGTGGGTTGCAGAAGTGTCGTTTTGTTGTCAGAATATTTGTAATGTTGTCACACTATTGTAAAATAGCTGGATAAAGGTCATATTTCCATGCATTTTATGAATGCTTCATGGATAGATCTATGTAATGTAGTATATTGTACATACAGTAAAGAGAAATGGACTTATAGAGGAAACGTGGTAGTAAAGAGATATGTTTAATAATTCACGTCCATCTGTAGCTCTGCGCTGGGTTAAAAGGGTCAGCTGGCATCAGCAGTAGTGAGATGAGAGGAGAGATGGTACAGTACAGGCACGTTCACACACTTTACAGATGACAAGGTCAAAGGTCACGGATAAGCTATGAGTGCTCTCTTTGCTATAGTTGGTGTTTCCACTGAGATGCTGAACAAATGCTCCTGTTAACATTCATAGCAAAACTACACTGGAAAGAAAAAGTTTAGTATTCACTTTGAAACCATTTTTGTTCATAAAATTGCTAGTAATTTTCAACATGAAATTTTGATGAAGATAATGTTTTTCGCAATCAAATTAAAATTAAACGCAATCAACAAAAATCGAATCCTGAATGTGAATGTCTGTGATTGCTGATTACCGTAACATTTGTTTTCGTGTGTGTGTGTGGTTTTTTTTGTGCTATTCATCAGCATGCTTTCATTTCATTTAAACATGGATGGTATCTAACGGAAAAATTTAATTATACAATTAATAAATATAGCCTGCCTATTTATCTCTTTTCCTTTTACTGACTGAAATTTCCAGAATTCCTTGTTTTCAGTTATAATATAGATGGTTGGAAGAAGACAATCTCCTGATCAAAACACGGGTGAAAAAGAAGCAGAAACAAGTGATCCAGATGCATATATATACATTAACGCAATCAACATTAAATGGCATATAAATCAAAACCGCCTAATGTTACCCAGGATGAGCTATAGGACTGGGAAGCTTTGGGTGAAGCTTTTGGGCTTGATCATCTCCATCTGTTTTGATCATTCTGAATCCGATCTAGATGTAGTCTGATTTTCTCTGTTTTTTTGCTCAAAATATTGCTTTTTATTCTGTAACTTACCCAAATTCGAGTGTTGATTTAAGAAAAAAGGAATCCATTTAGCTAGAATAAATAAGGTTTTGAGAGCAGAGCTCAGATATTCATACAACACAATATTATATAAAACACTGGCGGGGAAAGAGTTAATATCAGTGTCAGGTAAGAGTAAGTTACTTGTATTAATAAATAATAAATGAAAAAACCTTGAAAGAGCAGGAACAGCACATGGCCTTCTGTAATGTCCACCTCTGTAATGAACTCAGAGATATTTGTCCTGTAGGTTTCGGTACATGAAATCACAGACGTCTAGTGTTGCGATTCGTCCCCTCCAAATAGGGCTTATGCGTATGTTAGTAGACAGCGGGTGTTCCATACAAATGCTTCTACTCGATTGTGTAAGACTAAGTGAAAAGCTGGCAGACAAGCCCTCTGTGAGTAAGCAGCGTCTGGGTATAATAATGTTTGTAGAGGTGTTGGTTCCATCTTTACATAATGTCACGTAGAAACATGATGTGATTAGCTTAATCTGATAAATTTACCAGTAGGGAGTGTCTAGGAGGTCTTGAATACCATTTAATCTCCACTTTGCAAGAAAATAGACATTTATGATGTGGAACTAAATGTGAGTTTAAGCACTTGTTTAACTCCTGAAAAGGGAGAAATTAATTAACTTTTGCAGTGCCAATCGTGGTTTGATTTGTATCTTTAATGACTACATGCATTATTTTGGTTGTGTCCTCTATAGCATCGCAGGAACTCTGTACGATACCATTCTTCATGACAAATGATTGCACCTGTCTAGATAAGTTGTCTAAAAGCCTTCAAAGGGCCTAATTTAGACTCAAGACACTATTTCTGTCCTGCCTTCAACCAGCAGATTTGAACTGATGAAAGTTGAATTTTAAATCAAGCATGAGAGATAAAAAGGTTTAGATTTACATAAGTGTTCTTAAGTGATTCGCCATTCCAAGGAATTGTGAAGGTGAAAAGAAGGGTTTTTGTATTAGGGATTCAGTGCAATTCTGTTGAGCACTCAGTGTATATACTATGATAGTTATGAGATGATGTTGTTGCCAGGGGAAACATCATCCTCTGGCAACCACCTCCAATTTACTCGAATGCATCCTGCCAACTTGTTTTGCTGAACAACCCAATGCACTTGAAGCCATTCAGAATCAGAAACTTGTTTATTAGCCATGTACATCTGCGGTGAGTCTTTCCTTGATGAGTTACTCCCCAGTGTTACCTATGCAATACTAATAAAAACATAATAGTGTGAGGCCATAGAATAATGAATATTGTGCAGTTGACTGTATAAAATTTAGGCTTATTAAAATTAGTATTGTGTTTTTGTGGTTATCATCCAGTTACCTAAAACACTCTTTGCATTCATGCTTAGTATTACAGTGTGTTATTCAACCGTTTTGAATGCAACTTGTAGGATGTAAAACTAATTTTGTTTTGCTTTCTCCCACTCTTGCAGGGAACCTTAACCTAAACTAATTTAATGGGGAAAATTGGAAGAGTCTCATTAAGATGACACGCACAGATCCACCTGACATATTAGTATCAACTCTGTATCAAGATGTCAAAGTGAATTCCCTCTCGACCCACTCTAAAGCCGGTCATCCCTCAAAACAATGTGATTCCCCATCCATCAACAAACTGGAGAACACTCGAAAAAGCAAAAAGAGGCACTGCTGCAGCTTTGACACTGAGTCTATGGACAAACTCCGATATCATACAATAGCAATGGAGTACCCATACCGAAGGGCTGAAAGGTATGCGGCCAATCCAGAGGTTACCTGGAATGCCTTAGGTCGCCAACAAGGGCATGGACTCCATCGGTTTTCTTCCCCAGACATATTTAGCTACCGTCTCACCTCTCAGCCAGTGACTGCTGAGATGCCTGGTGAAATTGCTTTGACAGAACAAAAGAGGAGGACTAGATCTAGAAGTGCCTCACGGGTTCAGAGCAGCCTAACTCCTGTATCATTTGATGCTTCCCCTCCAGTGGCAAGAAGGGGTCGAGAAGCTCAAAGGGCACACAAAAACACTCAGCCAAGGCCAGAAGTTTCCCCAAGAAGAGAGTCTTCCTATGCTGCCACACGGGCACATGTGAACGAAGTACACCCCATTAAACTGCAGCCACAGAGGAGTGATACAAGCAGGTACTCCCCTGTTTATGTGTCTGAAGGCATTGACGAAGGAAGGCCTGAGAAACCTGCTACTAGTCCTCATGTTAGGTGTCGAGTGGACATCAAACCAGATGACTTGGCCATGCAGCAAGGTGGCCGCAAGGCAGCTACACCACACGTGGACATAACTTGGCATAAGTATCCTAGCAGTGACAGTCGGAGTCTGACAGTGCCTCGCCATTTCTCCACTTCGAGGACACCAACTCCCACTGAGTCTTTCACGGGAGAGTACAGGCAAGCGTACCAGTATTCACAAAGTATGCCAAACAGTTACATGCAGCCTATGGAGATCCCTTTACAAAAGGTGGCATCACCACGGGAGCCAAGGGAACACTATGGACGGGAAAGAAGGGCCCATTCAAGCCCTAACGTGCCAACTAAATTCTTCTATGCAGAGGATTTGGGGAAGTATGGATCTTCAGCTCCATCAAGGACTTATTATCAAGATGACCGATACAGCATTCCAAGCCAACCCTACTCTCCTAAAGTGCAATATGTACAAGATCCAAGGACTCGCATTGTTCATACTGTACCTGCCCGGCAATATTTCTCAGAAATTGACCATTACCATTACCCTGGACAGTCTGCGTACCCTAAGCCCTATGCTGCAAGTGAGCCTGGGGCATATATAATACAGACACCTCCAGCAAGAACTTTCTATGGTGATGACCCAAGGACATATCAGATTCAAACAGCCCCTCCTCGGATCTTCTACATGGCTGACCCCTACACACCTCCAATGGAGCATCATATTCCTGCAAGGGCATATTACACAGAGGGAAGACGACATGCCCGTGTGGTGCAGCCGCAATCTGAGGACTGGTACGGCTCAGAGGTATCCGGCTACTCTAGCCATTACCCTTCCTCATACGTCTCACAGGTCACTCCCACAAAAGTTAGACAAGAGCCAAAGCTTGCAACTTGGTATGCCAACCCATGCATGGAGCCAACAAGAACTGTAACAGACCCAAGACCATACTCAAGATCTTGGGATAACATCCTTGATACCCATGTAGAGCGGGAACAGCCTGTAGCTCGAGGCAAAAGTGATGAGAATCTTCTTAGTCAGGGGATACAAACTCCAAGTGAAAGACCAAAACCTGTGGTTGTCAACCTTTCTAGCTCACCAAGGCGTTATGCTGCACTGTCCTTATCTGAAAACTCTTTGATTGACAAAAGTCCAACTGAGGCCAGGAGCTCTTCGAGTAAGCTGTGGTTTGTCACACCTGAAATTACCATCACAGACAATGATATCAAATCAAGTAATCTTAGTAAGTCAGAAGCACGCTCTGCAAGTTGGGATATGCTGGATTCAAAAAGTGCCCCAAATCAGGAAGTCCCTCAACGTGAAGTAAAATCCCGGTCTGGAGAATCAACCAAAGAGAGAACGCATGGCAGCACATCCCTACAGCAAAGTTTAGAGCAGCTTGATGAGCTTCTAGCTGACCTTGTCGTCGATTACAAGCCTCCAGCCAGGACCAGTGAGGAACTGCTTGATCAACTCAAAAAGCTCATTGATGAAGAAGAAGCAGTATCTTCTGCAAGAAAGGATTCATCGGCAGGATCTGAAAGTGGCATGCCCCTTGACAAACAACCCACTTCAATAAAAATAGACCCTGACACACTAAGAGACACTGATGGGAGTTGTGATGGGCTGAGAAGTACAGAAGAGTGCTCTCCTGACCAGAGTCCAGATGAGGACGACACGATGATGTGTTCAAACAATAAATGCCGTCGAACTGAGACCTTGTTTAATGCCTGCCTCTACTTTAAATCCTGCCACAGCTGCTACACTTACTACTGCTCTCGCAACTGTCGCCGTGAAGACTGGGATGTCCACAAGGAGAGCTGCCTCTATGGACGAATCGGTAGTGTGTGTCGTCACGTTATTAAGCACTGTCGAGAAACATCGGAGGTCCATAAAGCTTTCTCCCGTATAGCCAAAGTGGGATACCTGTCTCGGGGCAGGGGTGTCCTGTTTTTGGGATTTCCAAATCCGGGCTCATCCACAAATTTCCTTCAGTTTGGACTAGAAAGTCTACTCATGACGCCAACATACTTATCTCTCCGGGAGCTGGAGAGCTTCAAAGACAACCTTGGGGAATATTGCAAGGAGCTCCAAGAGGCGGGAAAGGAATATGACCCTAATGAATGTTTTCTCTTGAATGTATCCATTGCTGTTGGTGATCAAGTGCCTGACGGACCATCGCCAAGGGTCCAAGCCCCAACCGTCAGGAAATTTGCCAAGATTGCTCTTGCTTCCTACAGCCCAGAAAAGAAGGTCCATCGGAAGGAAAGTGACATGGAGACATTGATTCTGACCCCACCGCCAGGCATGGCTGACATTGACAAGGAAGGTGAGGAGGGAAGAAAAGCCAGGGAGATCTGCTTTATCAACATTCAGCGAGAGTTGAGGATACGTGGGGTGTTTCTTCGCCATGAGTATCCCAATGTCTACCAAAAACTCTGCGAGTTTGTTGAGAGCAACAGGAGGTTCACACCTACTACCATTTACCCTATTGATAAAAGGACCGGCAAGCAGTTTATGTGCATGATCATGGCTGCCTCTGAGCCACGAACTTTGGACTGGGTAGCCAACCCACATCTCCTAGATGACATTATTTAAACAAGTGCACCTTTTATATACTAAAGCATAGATCTCACTATAGTACACATCTAAATACATCAAGCTTATTTGGTAAACATGTTTGTAGATATGTATTTTGTTAATGAAAAAAAAAAAGAGTTATTCGTGTCTGAGGGGTCAGTATTATTCAAGTTGGAATATTGCCCATCAGATGTTGAATATGAGTAAATCACTTCTTTTTTTTTTCATTGATATGGTATCTAGTCCCAGGTTTTGTTCGTTTATGCTTCACGCTCACGTTCAATTACTGCCCTCCTACTGTTTCTTTGTAGCAGTTCTCTTTTGATATTCTTTTATTTTTCGTGAAAAGAGAGAGTGAAAAAAATCTTCTATTTATTTTAGCAAACTACAGAATTACGTACTTATTTACTTCAGAGCTGAATATTTTTTCCTATGCAAAAAAATGCCAACATTGTCCCGCTAAAATGTTGAAAATGTTTTGGCTAAAGGAATATAATACTAGATTTTTTTTTATCTAAAAAAGAAAAATCGTGTGTATTTTTACTGGTATGTTTAATACAGGCGTTATGTTACATTAATTATATTATTAACATACTGTTAGTGACTTTGTGATTGGCACAAAGTAAAAGAGGAAGTTAATGTAGAATCTCAGTACACACAAAGAGAAGTGGATTATCCATGGTCTACTAAATGAAGAACGGCTTTGATTAAAGAGAGCTGCTTAGAATTAAGCAACACCTAGAATTTTGTGCTCCAACCTGGTGAACTCATTTTTGTTAATGGTTTGTTATTTAGCTTTCAGTTTAATGAAGTAATTGGTGCTTTTTACGTATATGGTTAGTAGAATTACTTGAGCAATAATGAACTAGAAGAAAAATATCGGTATCAGTGATGTGCTGCACATTAGGTGTTGGCCGGTACTGTTCCTTCAGAAACACTGTGAACTGAGGTCTTTCTTTTATATGTGTGTCACTGATAGAGTTTCCTTGTGATCACCTGTTAGGCTTGGAAATATTTTAGTTGATTAGATTGTGTGATGTGAAGAGATGCAACTGTAGTTTGGAATCAGAGTTGCTGTATGGTATATTAAGCTTGGAAAAATTGTATCTTTTTATGTGGTTTCGTTCTCACATTACCGATTTTACATTCAACAATGCAAATGCAACATGTGGTAGCAAAATATCACTGATTCTTGAGCTACTGCACAAAACGTCCCACGCTTTTAATCTCCCATTTGTTTGTTTTACGTAGGCCTGCTAACAGCTAGCAACACCAGAAAAACAATTAACAGATACATGCAAAAACTAAAATGTCAAGCATGTCGGATTTCTGTCAGCAGTTGGAATTAAAATCATCCTGTATTATCAGTTTATTTTTACAGTGTAATGCTAGATTTGTCATATAAAAAGTATTTGTTCTAACAGTACACACTTTAACCTGTCGGTGTTGACAAAAGGAAAAACTGAAATATTAATTAATTCATTATTTTTTTGTCCCAGTACTCAAGAATTTGTGAACTTAATTGTCACGTATTTCACCATTAAGGCCGAAGCAGGACTTTCCTCCTTGAATTTCCAAGTCATACGTTCCTTGACAAATCCTTTCGCCGCTTTACTTGGATTCATGTCATCGCACAATCCCAACAGCTATAGCACATGTTCCAGATGATTTTGAGTGTAAATATACAGTGGTAAACAGAAAGAAAGGATTGCATGTGATTCTATTTTTTCTATCTCATTATGTTAATATAGCCTAATTAACCTGCCTGAATATTTGATTTTTGAAAATGCTGTATATGAGGGATAAAGTATAGTAAAAAATATGAATTATATATATATATATATAGTAGGAGTGATATTTTCAAGATCAGTGCGTCAACCATTGCTGTTATGCTGAAAACAACAGACAAAGACACGGTCTCACAGAAAATAAAAAACAAACCAACTCAAGCTTGAATAAAAGATGATGTGTCTTTGAACGATTTTTACTCTTGTTCTCTAATTACTATCAATGAAAGTTGTGCACCTGGTGTCAATGTCATGGCTCCACCATGTGGCGTGTTTGTGATTTTTACCTTTCCGTAATATTTTCGACCTCATAACAGTCCGTTTCATTTTTCTAGAGCTTTAATAATTAGTTTTCGTTTGTCATTTTTACTCGACAACAAATGCTTTTCTTTTTGAAATGTGACGTCACTCATACCTCAATGTTTAACCTCCAGAGGGCAGCAAAGCGCAGGATAAAATCCTTTAACGTTTGCATAAACACTTAAAGGCAGGGAATGTGATTCGCTTTTTTTTTCCAGAAACATTTTTGATATTCTATTTATATGTTCTACCTGTCTGCCTACTTCTGATGTGAGTTTTCACACCATCACGTCATCAGCGCGTTTCATGCTATGCAGAGTTAGACAGACGTCAGTCACCGAGCAGCGAAAGCAGAATAACAGACACTTTTTAATTTCCAGTTCCTCCTGAACCAAAACCAGCTTATGCTGCAATCACTCCATAACTACTGTCATTCAGAAGAGATAGAGATACATTTTAGGACCTTCTCCGACACATGACGAAAAGGTGTTACGTCTCAGACTAAAAGGCATCGTGCTTCAGGTCTCAGGAAAAAGAAATGTCAGGAATCAGGTCTCGTACAATTAGGCTTCGGAAGAAACGGCCTCAAACAAAAAGGCATCGGACAAAACAGAAGGAAACGTGACGTCACATGCATGTGTTTCTTGCTGCTTTAAATGTTACACTGGTTAAGTTGTATAGAACATGTCCCACTGAAATTATTTTAAAACTTTTTTAACTTGTAAATAAGTGACATATTGCAACTACAAACTCTGAAAATATTGTTAGCTATTTACATCGAAGCTGATTTGTCTGAACAAAAGATCCTGACAGCACACGTACATCTATTTGCTGTGCATGTTTAAATCTGCTGTTGCTCATCTGAAATGAGTCTCTTGCATGTTTCCTCTCAGACGTTAAATATACATTTAGAAAATGTCCTTAAGATTTCAATTTCACATACATTATAAATCATAAACATCTTAAAGATGTTTCTCAGATCTTGCAGACATCTTTTACATATATAATATGTAACTGTAAATTTTACAGCAGCTTCATAAATTAAAACCATGAAAAAGCAAAACACCCGATGCACATTCTCTGTTCTTCATTTACTTTGACGTATAGAGCTAAAAAACCCTGGTTTGTTTTTTTTGTGTAACAGTAACACCTCGAAAAACGAGATACAAGTAAGCCTTTGAGCTAAATTTGCTTTGAGATACAAGTACATGTTTGAGATACGAGCAGCTTACAGACGCTAGATGTTCAGCACTCGGAGCTCAAGCTCCTCATTTATGGGGTAATTGCATATGATCTCCACTAGAGGCAGCTTGGTTTTACAGCGGGGGTTACCGGGGGCGACGAGTGATTCACGAGTATTAAGCTGGGAGCAGCACGAGTTATGAGTGTTCAATAATAATAAATATGAGCTTCTGAGTATATCCAATACACCACACTTCTGTATT
>JAWRVZ010000170.1:765000-802500 GCA_037043235.1 Rhodeus uyekii
TGAACCAAAGAGAGTCTCAAAAACTACTTGAAATCGCTGGTGTTTCTTACGCAACAAACTACCTTGTAACCAAGCAAGAGATGGAGGTTATCCTGATATACATTTCTGTTATGAAAATTCGGGTACATTTAGCTCTAAAGCAGGTGAATTATTTATGTGACGTGTATTACAATGTTAGGATGAACTACATGCCTTTCAACCACTGATGTTCAGAGCGTTTCTAAGGTTGCTGCTTGAACGGAAACATGGTTTGTGTGACATTAGCAACACATTATTGGCTGTTTAATTTATTAATTACCGTCATGTGTCGGACGTTGTAACCTGTAGCGCAATCAGTAGAGAGCAGTGTTTGCAACATTAAGGTCATGGGTTCGATCCCCAGGGAAAACAAGAAGATTCAATGTGTTCTTGAATGTAAGTCACTTTGGATAAAAGCGTCTGTAAATGTACAGTAAAGTTGAAAGTGTGGATCTGAGCTTGTGTGAGTGAGTGGAGGCGGGGCTAATTTGCATATTAATGAATCCATTGTTTTTCCACAGCAACAAACGTTTAAATATGTCATTCTGGTGATCAAAGATGAGTTTCAAGGGATGAAATTATTGACTACGGGGGACTTTAAAACAATAACCTAGCTGAGATAAAAGCATAAGAGCACTAGATAACATAACTGCAATACACACGCGGAAATCAACTTTAACAGCATGCCGCAAAGCAAACCAAAATACTCTAAATCGCATAAAATACATAGACACAAATACTGCATAGATACTTCTAAAGGGCTTCATAGAGACAGGAAGTAAACAGCGTTTTACCGACAGACTGGGAAGAGAGGAGATGCAACACTGGAGAATGTGTGACTTCTGTTCTTTTTTTTTACGTTCAAGAACGAAAATGTATTCTAGTAGAGCCCAAAAATAAAATCAACACTTTGAAAAAAGGCATAAGAGGTTACCTTTAAATACTGAAAACAATTAAACAACACAAGGACAAAACGTATTGTAGCTCAGTCTTTAATTAGAAAATCTACTTATATACAGTATACATTTACTGTAGCAAATATTGTTGATTCCATAAGCCGCATGATAACCACCCCAGGTCATCGTAATATTATAAATAAAGTTTTATTTGAAATGTCTATTCAGCCGTTTCCCCATCACGGGAACACAAGCTCTCTTTGTCTATATCCGTCAGCGCTGAAATGAGTCCGTCATCGCTCTCTGGCTCTGACAGACGACAACAAAACGAAACAAAACAAGATCAGTCAAGACAACATGGCAGTCGTAAACCTGAGTCAGAACGTTTTGGATAGAATGTACACCCTGAATCCAGTTTAACAACAGCAGCGATTGAAGTGGAGTTACAGGAAGAGAGCTTCCTCTCATTCGTAGAAAGAAACAGGTTGAAACGGCAGGTTTGGTGCGGAGAACGAGCCATCTCTACACACACAGATGAAGTGAACCTAGTATAATAATGTTACTTTAACATTTATAATGAAATGTGAGTCATACATTCCCATTGCAGCCCAAGAGGACAGTCAGAATAAACCAAAACATCCGTCTAAAAGAGATAGAAGGCGATTGGTCGGTTATAATATATGCAATCAATGCAGAGGGGAAAAACATCACAGTAAAAAGTAGTTTGATCATTAAAAATCTGTCATTCCTCAACCTCCTCAGTTGGTAAAAAGAGTTGAGGCTTTTCCCAACGCTTAAAATCCCGAAGAACGCAGTTGTCATATTGATCTGTAGCAGGCACTAAAGTACTATGGCCGAAAAGGGTTTGTCATCAGACCCTGAATGTGGTTATTTACATTTTCGTACAAAAAAAAGAAGAAAAAATCAGGATCCCTTTACTTGTCAGAGTCTGATGCGGTTTAAGTTAACGTCTTTGATACATATGGGAACAGATAATACGGTTCGCTTGCTCTTTCTGGCTTTTATGGTTCCGACTGCGCTCGTTTGGTGTGCGTTTATGTACAGTTCGTTTGTAGGCAGTGGAAGTGAGTCTTTGAAACTGACGCAAACAGCAGCAAGTTCTCGGTCCTTGGCATCCAGAGTCCAGTTGATGCTTTTGTCTGTTCTGGGCAATGGCTGTGGCTTCAAACGATAATTGAATTGTTCAATTAGATTGTTGGTTGGTTTTGCTAGTACATTCGAGTGACAGCAGAGAGCATTAGTGCTCTGATATGATTACGGACCGTCAGTCCAGGAAAGGCCGACCTTAAGAGGCTGATTTCTCCGTCCAGATGAGACAAGAACATCCCCACATTCTCTCTCTCGTCCCTTTCTAAACTTCTTGGGATTCTTCTATTTGTTATATTTTCCCATCTACCTCTTTACCTCTGTTCACATAGGCCCGACTCGCTCTCCGTTCAGTTCTGATCGGTTTGGCCGCCAGCCCTACTGGCCCGACTTTTTGTCCTTTTGGAAACTGAAGCTTGTGCGACGATTCAGTTTGCGTTGTTTCTGTGCGAAGTAATCCGCCCTGGACGTGCTGGCACGAGACTCCAGGATGTAGTTCACCTGGGAGAGGAAGAGGAAACAACACACTTGCTGTGAAAGGGATCGGATTTATACAAACAAGCAAAATAAACAGTAAATACATTAAAGTGGACAATTTTGTTTTGGAGGTCTCTTTAGGATTACAGGCATCCAAGATAAAAGAAAACTGCTTTAAATGTTCTCCTAATATACATATAGCACATCACTTGTTGAAGGATTCGTTGTCTCTAAACCCCTTTGTTACGAGAGCCTACTCTGCCGTGATTGGTCAGATGACGCGGACTGCCGTGATTGGTCAGATGAAGCGGACTGCCGTGATTGGTCAACCACTCACAGTGCATGTCAGAAATGACATTTCCATTATCATACCTGAATTTCTGCTGCTTCGACCTCCTCAGCACTTTATACAGTGATACGAACCGTCCCGTTAGCTTTAACGAATCAATTCCAGCACGAGTCCTCATCTTTTGGAAGTTTGGAAACACAAACCAAACTCTTCAAGTCTCAGCAACAACTACAGTGTTTGATGACGGGGAAAAGGTAGACATGGTCCGCAGGCAGCCAAATGCTGACGACCTTATGCTGGCGTTATGCCATACATTTTTCCTGTTTTGTAACAGGAAGTGAGACTGGAATTGTTGACGACTCATTTTGACCAGACCAGAATTGATTCTTTCTTTTATAATAAAGACATTAATAGTACATTTTATTTAAGGGCGCCTTACAAGACACTCAAGGACTTTACAAGCAGAAAATAAGCAACAGGGAAAAGAAAAAAAAAGTAAAAAAAAACAGCATATTTAGAGTATCGCATTTTCCCGCATATAACCCGCAGGGGAGTGCGGGTTATATAAGGGTGCGGGCTATACCACCAATTTTATACACGTAATATTTAAAAATATTTGTTACGTCACTAAGGACGGACTTTTTTTTTTTTGCTGTATTTTTCTTTCTTGCAAGGGTTGTTGTCTCTGGCGCTTATACTGTCACTCTGACAGCTGGCGCTGATAGGCTGTCTGACCTGTCAATCATGCAAGAAGACGTGATTGGCTGTGCTGCATGAGGGTGGGCTCTTCTCATCTCATCCGATGATCAACACCTGTAGAATCACTTCTTAAGGGACGAGCTGCTGCACAGCGGGAGACACTGCTCTTTCTTTTTTTTCTGATTCTGACTTGTGTTTGATTTCTTATTGTGTGAATTTCGCGCACAAGCACTGTGTACCGAGCTGAACAGTTATGATCATTGACGTTATGCGAGCAACATTCGAAATTCGAAATGTGAACCTAGACAATAAAGTTCATAAATCTATGGGTGCGGGTTATGCCAACAATTTTTTTTGCACAGCCCCTGCGGGCTATACAAGGGTGCGGGTTATATGCGGGAAAATACGGTATTATTGGTAAGCCAGCCTAAAGAGGTGCGTAAAGAGACAGCGACATTTCGAATGTCTTAGGGAAGTAAGTTCCACAACTGAAGAGCAGCGTAGCTAAAAGCTCAAGATCCCATGGAAACAAGACGTATGCAGGGAGAAACTAAAGGGAGTATGGATGAGGATCTGAGGGTTCGAGAGGGAGTGTGTGTAGAAAGCAGATCAGCTAGATATGATGGAGCCAGGTTATGTAGTGTCTTGTAAACTAGAATGAGGATTTTAAAACTAGGAGGACATTTTAAGAGAGTATAACTATTTGTTGTCCACTTTGATCTTTAAAACTATGCAGAGCTTTATACATGCATACATACACAAACAGCTATATTACACACTGCATGAAAGCTAATATCTGAAAAAACGTAAAAGATCTCAGTTGAACCCTACCTTGAGCACAATCTCATTGACAGTAGCAGCATCACACTCGAAGTACAGGGCTTTGTAGTCGTGGTTGCTTAGATATGTGAGCTTAAATATTGCATGACCTACAGAGAAAGGGGAAACATTTTATTACATTCAGGAAAGAAGTAGAGACACAGGACATGATTTGGGGATGCAACTTCCAAATGACCACCATGTTTCAACATACAGTGAGGGACAGCCATGCATTTATTATTTTCTTTTAGAGGTATATTTAAAAAAATATTCTTGAATAAAATGTATTTCTGTGATCAAAACTGTATTTTCAGCATCATTACTCCAGTGTCACGTGATCCTTCAGATATTATTGTAATAAGTTTATTTGATACTCAAGAAAGATTTTTGATTATCAATGTTTTATCAATGATTATCAGACGCTGCTTCATATAGTTGTGAAAACGTGGAAATATAAACAGCATTTATTTGAACTTTTGTAACATTATAAATGTCTTTACTGTCACTTTTAAACCCTATTTAATGCATCATTGCTGAATAAACCATTTACTGATAAACCAAAGCCTGACTGAAGGTTTTGTTGTGTATTATCGTGTGATTTCAGCAATCCCACAAGATTATAGATCAAACTGTACAACACGGATCTGCTAGATTTTGGTACAACATGCATGTATGATGGCACCTATTGAATCGTAGGCTACGATGCAAGTTAGTGTAGAAGAATAAAACGCCATCAGAATGCACTGTTGGTAAACAAATAGAGAGAGATGAATCGCACTGGCAATTCATGTTTTTATCTGCGCTGAGAAAAAGAGGCGGTGAAAGAGGAGAATACTTGCATGTGGAGCTTGAGGGACGTAATTTTAAGTTTTAGTGTCATATCACATAGGTAGATATGGCCAAAATCATACTGTGTGTATTGGGAATTTAATGATTTAATCTCAAATATTAAGATCTTTAAATGCGAAAGTAAATGTCCCTGCTCCAAAAACAAGATCTCAGTTCCGACTGAGAGACTAGAGCATTCGCAGGCATAGTCGGAGCATCCGCGTGCGGCACCGCGCAGTGCCTGTGAGCAGACTTCAGCAATCTGTCTGCACTTCATCAATCACCGTTAGCAGCATGCGTCTGGAGAGCTGCGCTCGTGTCCCTGTCATATCCGCTAAGAAGAGATGTCTGCATCACTTACCGATGCAAACCTTACAGAAAAGCTGCGTAAATAGATTTTGTTTTCTGTAACGGAGTTCCCTGTAAGTGTAATGCAATATAAATCCCTTGGTGAGTTTGCTATATCTGTCAGTCGGCAGTGATGTGGGGACATCAAAAGAGCTTATACATAAACCAGAGGTGTTTCTCAGAGGAAGCACCAGCAGTGTTTTTGGGAACAATTTATTATTTCTACTTATAGGTCTCATCGTTAGCATATTTTTAAAGCATTTATTAACATTTGTTCCCAAAACTAAACATTTTCATGCTAATTCATTAACTTGTTAAAAGATACAATTTTTGATCTTAAAAAGCATATAATAAACATTGAAAAAAATTAAGCCTATAGTAAAAATTGAGATTAACCTTAGCTAAGATTAATAAATGCTTTAGAACTGTTCATTATAGATCATTTTAACTAATGAAACCACTTTTACCATAACTTTAGCATTTTTTTATTTATTTTATAATTCACTGAAGTACACATTATTACCCCATTTTTTATAAATATATACAATGGCGTTCAAAACTTTGGGGTCAATTAAAGTTTTTTTTAGAGAAATGAACATTAACAATAACCATAAATGTTTGTTGAGCATACTATATTATAATGTCATATCATAATGGTTTGTGAAGGATCATGTGACACTGAAGACTGGAGTAATGATACTGAAAATACAGCTTTGATCACAGGAATAAATTACATTTTCACACATATTACAATAGAAAAAAATTATTTTCAACTGTAATAATATTAGTTTTTACTGTATTTTATCAAATAAATACAACCTTGGTGAGAGACTCCTTTCAAATATATATATATATATATATATATATATATAAAAAATAAATGTATATATAATGCAATAACACAAAAAACTTCATGCAGAACTAATTATATATTACTCTACTAAAGTATGAGCAGAACTGACTTGGACTCTTCTCCTCCACCAGGTCGCAGGCACACAGCAGATCCGAGTCTATGGAGATCGGCTTCTGCCGGATCCAGAACTTTGTGCTTGTTTTCTGATTGGTGACAGGGTCGATCTCTACCTTTTCACCAGAAATTCCTGAAAAAAGTGAGAAAAAAAATCTATTTATATTAGGAATGGATTTTGAACTGTCATTTTTTTTTATCTAAAGGGTTTACAAAAGACTGGCATCCAGGTTTTAAAGATTAACAGTTGTGTGAATTTATTTTCCCTGTTATTTAAATATAAATGGAGACTCGACCCTGACTGAAACGAGAGAGAGAGAGAGAGAGAGGGAGGTCTGGAATATTATTACAGGTCTATCTCACAAGCACACACAAAGTCCATCCATAATGGATGTGACAGCTGTCCATCATTCACATGACATAAAAAATAGCATGCAAA
This sequence comes from Rhodeus uyekii, assembly GCA_037043235.1. NCBI lineage: Eukaryota > Metazoa > Chordata > Actinopteri > Cypriniformes > Acheilognathidae > Rhodeus > Rhodeus uyekii. Next base: position 771,888 of record JAWRVZ010000170.1, read on the forward strand.
CATCAGTGTGTCAGGGAAAAAAGTTCCAGCCTGTCAATCAGACAGGAGATTCCAGAGCTTCCAGTGCCTGGAGCGCTGCTGTAATTGGGATGGAGGTGTGACTGCAGCAACTGTCAAGTGTGCTGGAATATTTTTTGGTGTTTTCACAAAACAGTACTGTGTTTGATCTGCAGACCCTCAGCCAAACTTTTGTTCAAGCGTGGTCACCGAGAAGTCACATGTTGTGTCGTGCTAAAACTAAACCACATCATACAATAATATTTTACTCTAATACTATAATAATAATATATGTGTATATGTAACATAACTAAAAACATGTATACATTATATATAAATAATGTTTCTAGTTATTATATTACATGTTCAATATTATAATACACACATGATATATATATATATACAAATATAAACAATAGTGCTGTCAAAATTAAGACATTAGCGCATACGATTAATTTTTTCAGTTTAACACATTCAAAAACAGCAAGGCATGTCAGAGAGACGGTCAAAATGGACAAAATGCCCGTTTATAGTTAAATGAAGTCTTAAATGAACAAAAATAATTAGTGTCAGCTCTTAAAGTGACAACAGTCTAATAAACAGAAAGGGAAAATTCCTCACTGCTTATGTATCTTTAATAAGGATTCATGTATATTTAATTTATTATTTGTGCATTGAAAACTGTGAAGTGTGAATTTCTGTATATGTCCTGTATGTATGCGTGTATACACACACACACGTATATTATATTTCCTGTATATAATAACTTTTTTTGCATTTTGATTGGGCAAGTAAAAATATGAATCTGACTGGGCCAATAAAAGAAATTGAACCCTGATATATTGAAGCGTAAATGTGACATTTAATGGGTTTATGTGAAGATTCATTTAAATTAAAAGTTGTTATATTTTTTAAAGCCTAATAAATGTTAAAATTGATAGCTTTTAATTATACTCTCATCATAGTATGTAATTTAATACATAGTATTATAATATGCTTCTACACTATTTTATACCATATTACAGTACAGTAATTATGTTTATTTGATCCCAATGATTGTGAAGAGAAAACTCTTGGATTGGATCGGTGTATCGGCAGGGAAAAACCCAGGGATTGGGAATCTGTACCTAGCTGTACATCTGTGGTGAAGCGGAGCTTGTGGATCATGCTGATCTTGAAGGACTTGTAGTGGTGACTGCTCAACATGTCCTGTACCGTAGTGATGTCTATAGGCGGGTCCTCCTCCGAGCTCTCCTCGCCTCGAGAACCTGCAGATGAAAACATGACGGGACGGAGAAGGAGTTTTTGTTTATCTGTAAAGGGAAAACTCAATAAAGGGAAAACTCTTCCTGGAACGGTTTAAAGGGGTTATGCGGTTATCCTCTTTTCACATTTTCCATTCTTTAGTGTGTTAATGTTGCTGTTTGAGCATGAAAAAGCTCTGCAAAGTTATAAAGTTCTTCTCTATATCAGTGTGTGCCATTTCTAAACACCTTAAAATGCCTCCCTTGTACTCTTGAGTGTTCTTCCCAGGAACAAACATGTCACAATATTCCTCATTTAAATAATTCCCGCGAGAGGTATATGCAAAATAAAGGGGTGGGGCCTGCCAAACACGCCTGAAGTGGTCGACCAATCACAACACACTGATCCAGCTGACCAATCAGAGCACTTTTAAGAAGGAGGGGCTTAATGGAGACAGGAACTAAACAGAGCGTTTCTGGGAACAATGGAGAATGTGAGAAAAACAATAAAAACTTATTCTAAATGAGCTCAAAAACAAGGCATAATAGGTCCTTTTTAAAATGTTTCATCATAAGATCATTGAACGAGAGTCACAAACGTCAACAAAACTCACTGTTTTCTCGGACCAAGCAGAACTCCAGCGTTCCCTGGCTCTCCAGCGTACTGTCCAGATCCACCGCCACGTTCGGCTCGGTTTGCTTCTCGAGTCGATACATGGGACCTAAAACAAATCCCACATTAATTAGCGCTTGATTTGAGCGTTTAGTTGAAAGTGGCTCACGTGATATTATTTATAACACGTAATATATTTTATTGTACCGGCTGAGCTGAAAGATCATTATGATTATGCCATTCTTTACTTCATGTTTTGAACAATCATTATTTTTAAACATATATACATGTCTTTTTTTTTTTTACAGAAATTAATACTTTTATTCAGCCAGAATGCATTAAATTGATTACAGAGAAGAGACTTATTTTCCTCTTTTTTCAACAGTAGTGTATATTCACTCATAAAAGACACACAATGAAACATGTAGCTTGGTTTATTTCAAGTACGAAGTAGCTTCTTTTTCTTTCCAATACATTCACACTTCAGGGTGACCAAAACAATCCTTTAGAGATGGGATGGGATTCAGATGGTCTTTATAATAACGCTTGATTAATATTGCTCAGTGCAAACAATCTAATTTGACATTTTTGTCCAATCAGACGGTATCAAAAAACGAATGACAGATTAACTTTTCTCTTTCCGGTTTGTGAAGATAAGTCAATAAGTATTGCCTCGCAGGAGCAAATGATGGCTATAATAGCAAAAAATGGCTTTAGTGGATTCTGTTTATTTCATGTCAGAGGCAGGAAAAAATGCCCAGAGGTAGGATCAAGTCTTTCCCTCATTTTTGCCAAAAAAGAAGGGAAAAAACAATACAGAGAAGCTGCCAATCTAAATAGGGCAAACGCTCAAGGCGATATTTACCCTTTTGCAAATACCATGGTTTTCCAAAATGTCACCAGAGCCTCCGAAAGCTTACGACCTCTACGGAGAAAGAAATATGTTCACGACACCCTCCAGCACAACGCGAGATATATCAGAACACTAACGAAGTCAACGAGTGAATCAATTCTACACAACACTCCAGTTCTGCGCTTGAAGTGGAGGATTCAGGATGGAAAGAAACAAAGAGTGTCTCTCCGAATCTATGAGAGAAAACGTGAATCCCTGTGACACTGAAGAGCAAGAGACTGTGACTAATGCAGAAACACACGATTCGACCTTTTACAACCTTTCCTGCGACCCGACGCTCATCTGAGTTAGCCGAGAGGTTGCGTTTTATCCATAATATTATTTGCCAGGTGAACACTATGTCTGATTACTTAATAAACCATCAGGGCATATCAAATACATAAACTGTAGACTGATTCAATCAAGATATTATATTTTATATAGACACTACCAGAATAGAGCTTTGAGGTTCAGTACTTTTTCATAAAAGTCTCTTCTGCTCATCAAGGCTTCTGTTTTTTTAATATGAAAAAACACAGTAAAAACAGCAAAATTATGAAATATTACAATTTAGAATAACTACTTTCTGTTGCAATATATAGTAAAATGTCATTTATTTCTATGATCAAAGCTGTATTTTCAGCATCATTACTCCAGTCTTCAGTGTCACATGATCCTTCACTAATCATTCTGATATGAGGATTTTTAAAAACAGTTGCGCTGCTTCATATTTTTGTGGAAACATGATAATTTGTTTTCAAAATTCTTTAAAAACTTAAAATTACAAAATTTAAAATTACAAAAAAATAACATTTATTTAAAAACTAAAAGAAAATAATATTTTGAACAAATTTCTGTCACGGTCACTTATGAACAAAAGCATTAAAAATAAATTATAATTATAATTCTTAGTTACCCCAAACTTTTGAAGGGTATTGTATCTGCCAATAATATACAGTAATGCATTTATATAGAAATCAACTGATGTGTGGTCACAGGTGTGTATATATTTCAAAGGTTTCAACGATCACATTTCAGAGCCGTTTTATAATGAATCTTTAATAATCAGAAACCAGATGTGAAGATGTGAACCAGGTGTGATGCTACAAATCCAATAATTTTATGTGCATGTGCGTCATTAAAATATCGAGGCAAGTACTAAATAAAACAGCTGATGCTAAATACTCACAAACACAGCATCTGCTGAAAATGTTCAGCTTTGTATCATGTCTCAATGCATTCCCCCTAAGCACATAAAGCATAACAGTCACGGTCTTTCTCTTCCGTTGAGCTCATCTGTAGTTCACACACAGACCACAAACCGCAGCCGTCGCCGCCTTCCAAATGTCACCAACATTTACCCTGATAAGGCTCATAGGAGGCATTCAATCGCGCTTATCTCCCCCAACAGACCCACCGAGCTTTACAAACCCTGAGCCGCTCATAAAACTAGTCATATTTTACAGTTCGCACCCTTCCTGGAGTCCACATGCCTACCATTAAACTGCAAAACCAGACAATACCATTGATACATTTTCATAAATTATTATGTTATTAATTTGGATGGATGGAGTTAAATTATTAGAAACGTTTTTCATTTTTTAAGAATTAATATACTTTTTTATGGTAATCGATGGATGGATTTTGTTAAATTATTAGAAACGTTATTCATTTTTTAAGAATTAATATACTTTTTTATGGTAATCGATGGATGGATTTTGTTAAATTATTAGAAACGTTATTCATTTTTTAAGAATTAATATACTTTATGGTAATCGATGGCTGGATTTTGTTAAATTATTAGAAACGTTATTCATTTTTTAAGAATTAATATACTTTTTTATGGTAATCGATGGATGGATTTTGTTAAATTATTAGAAACGTTATTCATTTTTTAAGAATTAATATACTTTTTTATGGTAATCGATGGATGGATTTTGTTAAATTATTAGAAACGTTATTCATTTTATAAATAATTAATATACTTTTTTATGGTAATCGATGGATGGATTTTGTTAAATTATTAGAAACGTTATTCATTTTTTAAAGAATTAATATACTTTTTTTATGGTAATCGATGGATGGATTTTGTTAAATTATTAGAAACATTATTCATTTTTTAAAGAATTAATATACTTTTTTATGGTAATCGATGGATGGATTTTGTTAAATTATTAGAAACGTTATTCATTTTTTAAGAATTAATATACTTTTTTATGGTAATCGATGGATGGATTTTGTTAAATTATTAGAAACGTTATTCATTTTTTAAAGAATTAATATACTTTTTTATGGTAATCGATGGATGGATTTTGTTAAATTATTAGAAACATTATTCATTTTTTAAAGAATTAATATACTTTTTTATGGTAATCGATGGATGGATTTTGTTAAATTATTAGAAACGTTATTCATTTTATAAAGAATTAATATACTTTATGGTAATCGATGGATGGATTTTGTTAAATTATTAGAAACGTTATTCATTTTTTAAAGAATTAATATACTTTTTTTATGGTAATCGATGGATGGATTTTGTTAAATTATTAGAAACGTTATTCATTTTTTAAAGAATTAATATACTTTTTTTATGGTAATCGATGGATGGATTTTGTTAAATTATTAGAAACGTTATTCATTTTATAAAGAATTAATATACTTTTTTATGGTAATCGATGGATGGATTTTGTTAAATTATTAGAAACGTTATTCATTTTTTAAAGAATTAATATACTTTTTTTATGGTAATCGATGGATGGATTTTGTTAAATTATTAGAAACATTATTCATTTTTTAAAGAATTAATATACTTTTTTATGGTAATCGATGGATGGATTTTGTTAAATTATTAGAAACGTTATTCATTTTTTAAGAATATACTTTTTTATGGTAATCGATGGATGGATTTTGTTCAATTATTAGAAACGTTATTCATTTTTTAAGAATATACTTTTTTTATGGTAATCGATGGATGGATTTTGTTAAATTATTAGAAACATTATTCATTTTTTAAAGAATTAATATACTTTTTTATGGTAATCGATGGATGGATTTTGTTAAATTATTAGAAACATTATTCATTTTTTAAAGAATTAATATACTTTTTTATGGTAATCGATGGATGGATTTTGTTAAATTATTAGAAACGTTATTCATTTTTTAAAGAATTAATATACTTTTTTATGGTAATCGATGGATGGATTTTGTTAAATTATTAGAAACGTTATTCATTTTTTAAGAATTAATATACTTTTTTATGGTAATCGATGGATGGATTTTGTCAAATTATTAGAAACGTTATACATTTTTTGAAGAATTAATATACTTTTTTATGGTAATCGATGGATGGATTTTGTTAAATTATTAGAAATGTTATCCATTTTTTAAGAATTAATATACTTTTTTAATGGTAATCGATGGAAGGATTTTGTTAAATTATTAGAAACGTTATAAATTTTTAAAGAATTCATATACTTTATGGTAATCGATGGAAGGATTTTGTTAAATTATTAGAAACGTTATTCATTTAAGAATTATTATACTGGATGGATGGATTAGATCAATTATTAGAAACGTTAGATAGATAGATAGATAGATAGATAGATAGATAGATAGATAGATAGATAGATAGATAGATAGATAGATAGATAGATAGATAGATAGATAGATAGATAGATAGATAGATAGATAGATAGATGATAGAACAATGAATGGATGGATGGATAGATAGATGGATACCATTGATACATTTTGTTATTTGATATTTTGTATATTTTGATACATTTTGTTGAACATTAAATTATTAGATACACTTTTCATTTTTCAAGAATTATAAAAATAAATAAAAAAGGTAATCGATAGATAGATAAACAGAACGATGGATGGATGGATGGATTGACAGAATGACAGAGGGTTAGGGGTTTGTTCAAATACGTTGCTCTTAAATTAATATATAATGGGAAGAAAACAATCACAAAAAAAGAACAGTGAACGGGTGGCGGGTGGAGAAGTGAAGGCAACACAGTGGACAGAAGATTGGATGGGTCTCTTGTCTACAGCGGGCAAATAAACAATCAATACTCATCTAAATGCAGATGAGAGTACGGTTCTAACGTCTCTCTTCTGGACCAACTACCCATCACATCCACTCAAGACGTCTTCTGAGACACCATCTCAGACTAAAAGAGAAACAATCACCTGCGAGAGGGGATACTGGGCTGGGACGGGGCAATGGCTCACTGCCCACAGGGCAATTCTGTAGGTTTATTTCCAATTAAACTCCCTCTGAGGGCTCTCTTGGGTCGCTGTCAAATCAATCTGTCGCTGATGAGGCTGTTCATCAAACACAAGCACTCTCAGACCGCTGAAACCAAATATACTATTACATAACTGAGTGTGGCCCTACTTTTAAGAGCAAGTAGATTGTTCTCTCTTTTTTTCTAAGCCGAGGCATGTCTAAGACGTTACAAATCCAAAAAGAGAAACTCTGGGTTTTGTTTTTATGCCCCAGAGAATGAACTGCCCGAGAAGATTGAGTTCTGATGCCTTTAAAAAGACAAAGAAACACGGATCTCATGAAGTCGGAGCATTTATTTTGCTCTTATTCTCAGTGTTTGTTGTTTCTAGAAAAGCTGTCAAATACTCGCTTGGTTTTGCAGAAAGGAAAGGCGATGTATTGAGTCTCCAAACCAAAATAGCATCCGAAACATTCTCACGTTAGACTATTTGTGAGTTTCAAAGTACTAAATGGTTTGAAGTGAAAGGAAAATGTCATTGTGTTGGATTGTCTTTAAAATTACTACAGACAGTTTAGTTGTACGGAAATAGCAGATGATGTCATATTTGAGGAAAGAAATGACTATTAAAAAAAATAAAAAAGCGTGTTTAGGAGAAACACCTACAAATCAAACCAAAGATGGCTTGAATATATTACTATTAAATATATTAAAACTATTTAATATACGACAAGCTTATTGGGTGGAAATGGACTTTATTCATCATTATTTTATTTTAAAATAAAAAAATAATATAATATAAAATAGCATCATACTTAACAGAATTCAAAAAATAATTTCTTGAAAAATTGGGAGATTATGAGAAGAAATTAAAAGTTTTTGAATTTATATTTTCAATGCTTGTCATCATTAGGGCTGAACGAGGATTTATGATTTATGCATTTCTTCATCTGCTGTTATTACTGAACAAGTAGTTTTTAATAACAAAGATATTGTTATATATATATTTTTTATATATTTTTTTATAAGAGTGGAATATTTATGTCAAATTCTTGCAGCGTTTACCCTTATGTGGATTGTTTTGTACATTTTGCTCACTAAATATCTTTTTTCTTTCGTCTCACATAATTTGTATTATTGTATTTATCACATTTTTACATTTAAGAAAAACATTTACCTTCTAATCAGTTCTTGCTTTCCCTGAGAATCGAACCCATGGCCATGACGTTGCAAGCGCCACGCTCTACTGTTTGAGCTACATTTGAAAAATTAAAAAACTAAATGTTTTTGAGTGTTAAGGTGATTACCTGTTTCTATAAATAGTTGTATTTGTGCCCAATGACGACCTGATTTGCGAAATGTTGCATTTTCAATCAAAAGTTGTTATTTTCACTGTGCAGACCCACACTTCTTTTTCCATTATTGTTACGTTGTTGTCCTGCACCTGAGCCCAATTAGAGAGTGTGGGATTGCATTTCTGATTCTTGAAAAACAGGGGCCATGGTTCCACAAAGGTTGAGAACCGACAGCTAGTTAATTTGGTGTTGATGAAGGCGTATATGAGCCGCACTGATGAGGCTCAGTGGAGAAACAGGAGGCAAAAGCCGAGCCTACAGCTGCTTTGAACTGACAGCGAGCCCACAGCACCCTTACTCCAGCTAACGTCTCTCGCTGCAGGCTTTGACCTCAGTGTGTGGTAAATCCAAGAGAGATGAGGCTCCAGTGGCTCTCCACGGACCATCATTTTCTCTGAGTTTCATCCATTTTCTCTCTAATATACTTCTGTTCCCGCACCATTGCTTTCCATTCTTTACGTGCACTTCTCCGTCTCCGAGTCAGTCTGCGGCTCAATCTCCTCTCCTCACCCCTCTTATCTCACCGCTGCCCCGGCTCATCACGGCCATCAAAGGGGCGATCCGTTACCTGTGACTTTTTGTATTAAAGTCTCTGGCCTTATCAGATTCCGCCACATTCGGCGATGACAAATTAGGATGGCACATTGCAATGGTTATTGGGCCAAATCACAGCAGACAGCTTCACTTACTTTCTAAGATGAAAACTACACACACACACACACACACACACACAAATACCAGTTCGAGCAACAATTCTAAAGCTACACTTCTTGCAGCATTTATTTTAAATCCACTTTTTTAAGGTTTCTTGCACCAAAACAGTTAGTAAACTAAAAGCATTAGTTGTTTCCGAGTTGAATTGTTTTTGTTAAATGAAATAAAACAAATATTCGTTGGAAAAACATAAACTTCAATGAAAATGAGAAATGTTGCATTGGTACAAAAATTTCTACAACGAAAATGGACGTACAATTTAAATAAAGCTATAACTGAGTATAAATACTAGACGCATAATATGTACAGAAACAAACCAAAAAAGCAAATACAAATATATGTATGTATATGTAATAAAATCTAATACTAATAAAATAACATTGCAGGCCAACCAAAATTAGGCATAGAATTAAAGGAATAAAAGCTTGAATACAAAATTAGGTTTCAAATGTCTCACCTGATCCTTTCTGGGATCCCTTCCTCTTTTTGAGGGCCTTCTGCAAAATATCCTTCATGGTCACTTTCAGGCTGTCCACCGGGATCAGGGAGAAACCATGAGCTGCGTTTCTGTGGGCGAGGAAGGCAAATCATCTATCAATCGTCATACTGGATAAATCTGTAACATTAGATGCGAAATTGCTTTGATTGAGCTTTGATCCTCAGCCAATTGCGGAGCATATCATATTCAATCATATGAACTTCTAAGATATCAAACCATCAGGTTCAAGATGAGTTTGACATCATTTAGATTTTTCCCCCCAAGGAAACTAGAGGTTAAGAACTAAGCTTACGACCACAAAAGAATTATTATCATTAAAGTCATCATGAAATCAAAATTGACCCCATTTACTTTATTACTAGTCATGTGATGAACAATTAATCCATGCAACTGAAGTTAATAGACTGAAAGAAATGTTTTGTTTCTGGAATGGTGTTTCCTGATCTCTGATGATGTCGGTTTGACGGCTTTGGTTGAATATCCTTAAACAATATCCTTGACCTCCAACCATCAGTCCGCTTTGAGCAAGGGACGGAGAGGAGGTGCTAAAGTAAAACCCTGCCCTCTATTCTTGGAGATACGTCACAACATTGAAGTTAAGTCGGTTGCAGCTTTCAGTTCATGGGGATTTTAAGTCATGTAACATTAATATAAAAATATTAAAGGATTTGTTCCATAATTTTTTGCTGGAAAGTCTGAAAAGTCTCTTCACATCTTGAAAATAATCACTACCGGTAAGTTAAGTGGTCTTAATTGCTCATCCAATACGATGTTCGACCTGCCTGTCAACGTATGCATGTCGCACCTCAGTAGACGTCAAGCATCAACGCGTTTCATGATATGCAGAGTTAGGCCACGTCCACACGAAGCCGGTGCATTCCCTATCCGGTCATAAACACGCGTCGGCGCAAGAAATATCAGCGTCCACACGAGACCACTGAAACCGACTGAGAACGGTGTAGTATATATGCCAGACCAGTATGGGCCGCTGTAATTCTGCCACAGATATACACTATACACGGAGAAGAAGACTTTGAGCATGCGCATTGTTGTTGCTGTTCAGTGTTGCCAGATTGCTAGTTACCTTTTGGTCACGTCCGACCGGGAAAAAATGCATTGGGATGGTTTTTGATGCATAAAAATCGCTCAACATTTTCATTATTTATAAGAGTACGCACTTTGGGCTGGTATTTTTTTAAATGGGCGGTTTTTAAGCTGTAGTTGGGCTGGAAAACTTCAGTCCAATCTGGCAACACTGTTGCTGTTACTGTGACGCAGCCGACACGTGATGTGATGACATCATCGTTTTGACAAAATGTGCAAGGGTGTCGGATTCAGATCTCTCCACTTTAGGACCCGGTATCAAAAGAGAGCGGATTTAGTCTCCCAAAACGGCGGATCCGTGTGGACGAAACGCCAATCCGATAAGAAATGTATCAAATACATTGGTACCTCGAGATACGAGTTTAATTGGTTCCAGAACCGAGCTCGTAAGTCAATCGGCTCGTATCTCAAACAAATTTCTCCCATTTAAAATAACTGAATTCGATTTAATCCGTTCCGGACCTATGAAAATCCCCAAACCATTGTAAATTATGAATAAAGATATGTTTTTAAATAACAAATAAACATGTATAATTAACAAATACATAACAAAATATGAAATAAAAGTTATTTAGCATAATAGCTTACTTTGGAGACAGACGAGTGCGGCTAACGAAGGTGAACGGCGAGGAGGAGGGAGGGAGAAAGGGATGTAGGCACTCTAGACCACGGGTGGGCAAACTACAGCCTGCGGGCCATATCCGGCCCGTTGGGCTTTTTAACCCGGGCGAGTGAGAGAGAGATGCTCGACCCTGCGCGCCAACTAGCGGGACGTATCTCAAATTTGGGCTCGTATCTTGAACGAAAATACGGCCCGAGCTCTGGGTCGTATCTCAAAAAACTTGTATGTTAGGCTCCTCGTATCCCGAGGTTCCACTGTACAGTGATTCGCGTCTCCGTGTGGACGGGCCCTTAGACAAACGTCAGTCACAGAGCAGCACAAAAGAAACAGCAGCCACTTTTTATTTTACAGTTCCTCCTGAACCAAAACCACCAGCTTATGCCACATTCATGCCATAACTACTGTCTTTTGGAAGAGAGGGAAACCTGTGACGTTATTCTTGGAGCAGTTTGTAACTCAAATGACCACGTTTTGTTAGGATGGTTGAAAGTCTCTTGACATCCTGATAGCAATCACTATGTTAAATCACTAAGTTAAGTGCATTTCATGACATGCAGACGTCAGTCACAGAGCATCACAAACGAAACAGCAGCCACTTTTTATTTTACAGTCCCTCCTGAACCAAAACCACCAGCTTATGCTGCAATCACTCCATAAGCAATGACAATGTTAATGATACACTGCTAGTATCTCGTAGCATTGCATATTACCATAACAAACAGATCACTTAAAATTAAAATGTGACACACAGTGATTTCTCTAGGATTTTTAACATAAACACACTTTTTAGTGAGTGAGAGATTTTAGGGATTTTATCATTAACCTTTATTTGAATATTTTGTTGAAAAATAACCTCATGATTCAAACCAATGACTCTTGCGATCGAGTCGGACTCAACCCGATTGACTAAACCGAAACACGTTACTCAAGTGCTCAAATGAAACCCATTTTTTTGCAGATGTAGTTTGAGATTCAAGAGTCAAGTAGTTTGTGTCCGAAGAAAAGCTTGTGAACAGAAAGAGTTTATTGTACTCTTAAGTGGTCACTTGCTTTATCAGAGCACATCCTCAACACAACAGAGCCGAGGGACAGTCCACGAGTCAAACTTTGAGCACATGGATGAATCACTGCGATAGACTACATCAACAGAACAACAACCCCAGGCCAGAAACCGGGGAGAGCGCGCACACTTTCTGGACAGAAGACTCGCTTGTCCACTTCCATTTAGCAGCCCTGACCCATCAGCCTCAGGCCAGGGCTTCTGACAGGCTTCACGTCAGGCCGGGGATCCGGCAGAAGAGGTCGCCGGCCCCGATGGCCCACTGAGGGCCAAGCGCTGGCTCAGTTCTCGCCCAGGGTCCTGCAGTGCCACATCAGTGGTCCTCTCGTGAAGGGAGCATGCAGCTGACCCAGAGAGCGCTGAACACCAGCCGACGGCTGAGAGCTGATGAATAAATAACAAATAAATACAGACAAAAGACAATGAAAAGTGCAAATCCGCTGGGCCACAAATAAAACTTTTGTAAAAAAGCTAAATTAGTTCATGCCACAGGCAAATGGCCACTTATACGACCACTCAAAAGTTTGGAGATTTGTAACGTTTAAAAAGTCAATATTAATGATATTAATCATATTATTACAATTACTGTTTTCTATTGTAATACACTGTAAAATGTAATTGTTTCCTGTGATTCAAATTTATTACTTCAGTCACATGATCCTTCACAAATCATTCTAATATGACGAAACCGTTTTGATTATCGATGTTGAAAACAGTTCCGTCCCTTAATATTTTTGTGGAAACCAAGGTTATTGTTTTCCTGGGTCAAACAAACAGCATTTATTTGAAATAGAAATCGTATGCAATCGTATGTCTTTACTGTCACTTGACAACTTTAATGCATACTTGCCGAAGACTAGCATTCATTTCTTTAAAAACCAAAAAAATCATACCGTCCTCAAACTTTTGAACAGTATTTAGTGCATCTTATTTCTGTCCTCGCTGGTGAAATGTTAAAGGTACAATTCACCCAATTTCTGCAAAACATCTCTTCATTTCCTACTAAAAACATCCATGATTATCAGTGGTTAAAATATCACCCAATCTGAGCAAGCGCAAGCAAACGCATCCAAACTCCACATTACAGCCCAAACTAAGGTTCCCTATCAAAGGCAGGACGGTATGGCAAGGAGCCATTCAAATCCAATTAGCAACTTCAAATTAATAGGGGCCTCCTAATGCTTTGTCAGCCACATTAACCAAACAGTTGATTAGAGATATTCCCAAATGCACAGAAGAGCAACAATCTAACAGAGAGCTCACAAACAAAGATGGAGAAAATCTCCAACAAACTTAAATGATTGAGAGAAAGAGTTGTATGAATGTTCAGTTATTTAAACCTAAAACATTCAGTTCTCATAAGAATCGTAAGAGACAAATGTGAATAAGTTGATGAGGATGAGAGATTTGTGGTTAGATATGGGTTGTTTGACTGCATATATACAGTATACATGCATTTACATAGATTACCAGTCAAATGTTTGGGTGAGATTGGTAAGAAATATTACAATGTGAAAGAACGGTTTTCTATGTGAACGCATTTTAAACTGTAATATACGGTGTGTAAATCATTTCTCCAGTGTCACACGATCCTTCAGAAATCATTCTGATATGATGATTTGCTGCACAAGAAGCATTTATTATTATTATCAATGTTAAAAAAAGGATTCTTTGATGATTAGAAAGTCAAAAGAGCATGATTAGCATTATAAGTAAAGGATAATCACTGCTAACTAAAATGTAAACTTTTTATTGCACAACTTGAAGGTAAAATGCCTCTGTGAAGTGCATTATAATGGTTTAATGCACAGCTAGCCAAGGATTATCCCACTTATACCATGGTCATTTACCTGAAATGACAATATTTTAAATTAAAATGTACGATTATTTTCGTCATTTACGACTCGTTAGATCTGGCGTTCTGAGCGCATTGAATCAGACAGAGATGCGTGTAAGATTACATTTGAATGAATAAATTGAAGCATTTATTTGAAAATAATTATCTAGAGAGAGAGAGACTGAGACAACAAGTTTAAGTTAACTTCAAAATAGCGCTGTAAACTCCATAATGAAAATGCAATGCAATAGCAAAGACCTATTTTACTACTAAAAGTCACGATGCAGCATCGATAAGTTTCTGAGCTCATGAATGTTTCTGTGTGTGCGCAGCGCGAGCTTAACTCTCTCAAGGTCAAGGCCAAGGTCATGGGTTCGATTCCCAGGGAAAGCAAGGACTGATTAGAATGTCAATTTGTTTCTTGAATACAATGCAATTCGCTTTGGATAAAAGTATCTGCCAAAAGCATACATATAAATGTGTGTGCGCTTCAATGTAATTAATATATATAATTGATTCGATTGACTTGGAACTACCTGTGCATTAAACGGTTTTAAAGCCATGTGTGGCCTCGCTAATTAACATTAACCCTATAAATGATTATAAATTCTATTGTTTGAGGTGAACCATAAAGCTTACATGAATAAGTGTTGGCAATGCACATGCAACTCTGTGTCGTTTATTTATTTGCCAAATGTAATTTTCTTCAAATCTGCCACTCAAGGAGAGTTTCGAGTAAGCGGATCCGCAACAGCTTTGGCGCCCACGCGCTGTTGTTATGTATCGCCATCATCGCCCCGTGTTCTCATTGGTTTGCTGGCATATGGGGGATTTCATGCACAGGGAAAGCTGTCTGCGAATCGTTCGGCCAAGAGGAAAAATGTGCTGTTGCTGCCAGATCTCGATCAAGGAAAATATCAATGTATTTGAAACTAAATCGACAAGTGAAAAAAAAAAAATTACTGAAACTATTTTCATAGTATTCGGTTTTCTTTGCAAGGAATTTATACAAAAACTTAAAAGACAGGCCTACTACAACTATCCAAAGCTGTTAATTGATAGTCTATGCGTAAAGTCTTCAACATTAATTATTTCAACATTATTTTACTTACATTTTATTTATAATAGGCCACTAACATTCATTATTCTATACTACTTTTTAACATTTCTGGCGAACATTTAAATTGACACCTTGCTATGGAGTTTCTTACTTGTCGTACCAAAATAAAATACCTTTCACATGTTACACCTGACTCTTCTCAAACACGCAACTCAACAGCTCTTACGGGTGCTTGTTTTGAAGGTATCGACAGGTAAATGTAGGCTACTTTCAATAAAAGATCAAACTATCATATTAGGAAAGCTTTAGCTGTGTTGCTATATGTCATGAGAAAAAGCAATTGAGCAGAATAGAGAAAACCCGAAACCTATCCAACGTATATGGACCAGAAGCATTTTTGACAACCTTTCGAGTGATTTTGTAAACGAGCATGGAAAGTCAAATCGGTGTACGAGCATTGTATCAGTGTGCGAGAAAATTGTTTCCATCGCCCACGCGCATTTTTTTGTGGAAAAGTCGTAACACTCAGCATCTTCACGCGCATTTTTACTGGAAATATCCTAACAACAGTCTCTCACAAAGCCCATCACCCCTTCACTCGTTCATTCTCTCAGCGTCATTGGTTTGGTTGCATCATTCACCACAGTGATACTTTTATAAGTGATATATATGTAGATGTGTATAAGGTGACTAACTATCTTTGCCTCTGCCTCAGTTTTGTTCTGTTTTCTATTTATGTTCTATTTTTATTTCTTATTTTATTGTTTCTTTTATACTTTATGTACAATTTTCTTCAAACTGTTGTACAGCACTTTGGTTGGCCTTTGGACGTTTTTAAATGTGCTCTATAAATAAACCGAACTTGAACATGATTTACAGCGGTTTTACCTCGTGTTGTTCACATTAACTGTAATCGCTATTGTTCATGTAGTGAAATATATACATACAGAACAGCATATAGACAACAACCTCAAGATGAGTAAGAAAGAAGGGATGAAATTCTCCCTGTAAGCAGTAAAACCCTCCTCTCGTCTCCTTCACGCCAGCAGCGACGCTACTCAAAGCTGAAGTGCGTTACAGTAAATTGTCAAGTATTTTTTGAGTTTAATTGTCAATTATTAATTAGTGTTTATATGAGATCTTAATGGTTATAATTTTAACTGTAATTAATAGGGTAAAACCCAAAAAATATTTAAAATGGGCATTTATGGTCATGAGGAACGAATCGAGTGATTTTTATTGCATTCTTATGGTGAAAATTGTTTTGGTGTACGAGCATTTAGAGTTACAAGCTCTTGGAACGAATTAAACTCGTAAACCGAGGTATTACTGTATACAGTTTGTCAACAAAAATATGTTCCCAACCCATTTTACCTTGATGTATAATGTGCAATACGAATGATTCAGTGATTTCTTAATAAGTGTAATTGTATTAAACTTACTTTAATTGTATTTATTCTCTATGGAGCCTAATTGGAGGTGATAAAGTCAGACTTAAGTGGCTTTCTTACATTCGAACAAAGAGTGACTGTTTGGGACCCAGTCCAGGGGATGAATACTTCTCGACCAGAGCCAGCGTACTGAAGCCAAACTTGTGGATGGGCTCGTTAGAATCCAGCGGAGGGAAGTCAGTGTCCACCTCCCCATCATCCTCAGCAATGTGGAGACAGTAGGTATTGACATTTTCACTGTGGAGGTAAAGAAAGGAGAAAATGAGAGAAATCAAACTCAAAGCGAGTGTTGTTGATGTGAAGCATGTTTAAAATGCTTGTTCCTTTCATAGGAATCAAAGGCATATATTGGGTTTTTAACTTGTATCGTGAGAATTCATTGCAGTGAATTCCATTCATTATACACAACCAGTCAACAATGTGGAATTAATCTATGTTTTTTAAAGAAGTCACTAAGGCTGCATTTATCAGATAAAAATATAGTGAAAAGAAAGCAGAACTGTAACTTAAAATGCATAACTTTCAGAAGGTATTACTTCAGACATCAGAGTCACATGACTCTTCAGAAATTTCGTTCTAGTATTTGGTGTTCATTTATAAATAATGGTTCATGTAATTATCAAAGTTAAATTTCACCACAATATTACATTTTGTCAGCATAAATTCTTGGATAAATGGAAATTTCAAAAGAACAGCATTTAATTGAAATAGAAAACACTTGTATATTCACACAGAATCCTTCATCTTAAATGACAATTATATTTCACAACGTTACGGTTTGTACGGTATTTGTGATCACATAAATGCAGACTTTCAAAAACGTGAAAAAATCATATTTATTCCAAAATTTTGAGCAGTTAATTCTTGGACATTAACTTCTGACCCTTAAATAAAAACCATGTAAAACATATAAATCTTTCCTGTAGCTCAAACAGTAGATTGTGACGCTTGGAACATCAAGCTCATGGGTTCGATTCCCAGGGAAAGCAAGAACTGATTAGAATGTCAATGTGTTTCTTGAATGCAATGCAAGTCGCTTTGAATAAAAGCGTCTGCCAAATGCTTAAATGTAAAAATAAGTCCTCAAAACTATCTTGCATGTTGTTACGGTAGAAAAGTGGTACTGAAGGACTCTAAAAGCTCTGGTTTGTTGAAGAGGAGCAACATCGGTCTCCCAAACAAAAGCACCCGGAGACAATTTATGAGTCAGGGCATGTAAATGGAGACTATTCATCGAGGGACAAAAACATTAAGCGCTTGGATGAGGACGAATCAAAAGAGAAGCACTAGGAAGAGTTAACTTGACTTTTGTAGTATTATTATATATAGTGTAAGCTGGCAGTATTCCAGATTACTTTTGCCCAGAGCTTTGTTTTATATCATAATGGATCGACTCCTTAACGAAAACTGATCCATCAAAAATACAAAACTAACTGCAATCCATTCCACGATTCATTCAGCGCAGACACGTTAAGCTTTGTCTTTATGATATAGCGCTCATCCCTCGAGGGCAGTGCCTGCCCTGGGATTTGTGCTGGGACGATGGCGTTTTAATTTGCTCTGACACACTGTCGAAATCCAGGCCTGAGCTGTAAAGACTAACTGTCATAGTGTTAATCAGACCCATGATCCTGCTCAGGCAGCCTGAGGAGATAACAGCCGACTGAGAGAAAACTCCTGGACTCTCTTTTTGTTTCAATAACATGTACTTCTTACTTTCACCTCGCATTTCCGTGCCATCCAAGATGACTATGTTCTCTTGAATTTCTAAGATCCTAGTTTCAAAAGACCTTCTGTCTTGCTCTTAACACTGACACAAGACACACACACATGTTTTTTGTTGAGCATCATATCTGATACATCAGGCTTTTAAGGCTCATAATGTATGACTGTTATGTATCCTCTATCTATACTGGCTTTGTAAGGAAAACTGAGGTCGTCTAAAAGGATGGAATATAAGGCTCATCACTGTTTTTAATGAACGCAAACAAAAACTTTACAGTTGCACATAATCTAACGTTCTACCCCAAAAATCAAACATAGCTGACATAAAACGGTAACTACAAATTAACATTTTTCTGCCTAGAGGCAAGTACCATATTTTCCCACATATAACCCGCGGGTTATACAAAAAACACTGCAGTGGGAGGTGCGGGCTATATAAGGGTGCGGGCTATATCAAACATTTTTTACATGTAATAATATTTCAATATATTTGTTACGTCTCTAAGGACGTAAGGTTTTTTTGCGGTATTTTCTTTCTTGCGAGGGTTGTTGTCTCTGGCATCAGCTGGTGCTGATAGGCTGTCTGACCTGTCAATCATGCAAGAAGACGTGTAGAGATGCATTTGCAACTCTTTTCAACAGCTTTCAGAAGTCTGTGAAAAGATAAAGACAAGGCTTCCGATTGCAGTCGATCACTTTTCCATTTTAGATGCGTTTTTGTGTGTTTCTCTGCATTTGAGCTGAACACCAACGCTGCCACTCAGTGACTGTGACGTCATGTGCATATCCTCTACACTAGAATCTAGGTTTCATTTCAATTAACAGCTCAAAAACAGGATCGGAAGAAGCCTAACTGTAGGAGAGGGTGATGGGAAATCATCTGAATGATTCAAAAGGGGTATCCCTTTACCTTGACACTCACTCAAAAGCAGCTTTCAGAAGGTATCTGGTAATGGCCAAAGACGTACAGAGGTAGTAGACTCATTAAAATCCCACACAAGTCGTGCATCTCTTCCTCTCTACAGCCTGACCCTCCTCTAGGGGGAAAAGGCTCATTGCTATGCCAATCAGGTCTCACATCAACCACCAAGACTGTCTGTGTGAGGCACCAAGCTGCCCAAGAGAGAATCTGCTTTTTTTTTTTTTCGTCTCCTCGCCATTTTAATGGTTGCCCTCTCCTCAATCTGACCAAAGTATAAATCTTCATATTGTACCATGTACCAGAGAGAAAATTCCTGCGCTTTTCGGTCAGCAAACCTCGGAGACGCCGTGAATGAGGAGATGAGAAAGAAACCCAGGGGAATCCCTGCCTTCGCTGGGAAAGGTCAAGACTGGCATTAGCAGCAGAGGTAGATGGAAAAGAAATATAAATGCCTCTGGGAAGGATTACTAGTACAGAACTTGGAGAGAAGCACTTTCCAAGCAGTTTGACAACAAGCATATTTTATTTATGGCACTCTAAACAAGCATCCATTAAAGGCCCCGATATACTCACAGAGATGTTTCAAACTCCTGAAATGAACTCAAACAAACTTGATTTTTCCCTGATTTTGCGCTACATGACTTCACACCAATCCATACTTTGGTTTCCCTTGAAGTGTTTTAACATTAAAGCACAGGGATATAAAGAGGTAATAAGTTCTTATAAGGGATGCACCATATTTCTATTATTAATGTCACCTTTATCGGACAAATATATCGTCCTATATAGTAAAGCTAATAAATAATGGATTATTTAAGTCAGCCAAGACACTTTAGAGGCGACTGTTCGCAAAGACGGTTATGAATTACTTGAAATATGTTGGAAATCGCTTCAAAAAGGAAAATATGGTTACTATAGTCTGTCATATAGGCTAGATGTAATTATAATGAGAACATCAATATAATTGTGTGTTTGGGACATAGCTTTTAATGGTGAGACTTTTGTTTTGTTTTCAGGAATTTCAAATATGATTTCGATTCCCATGCCAATCTATTGGTTATTGGCTTTCAAACAAAGAATAGTCGGTTAGCATATCAGCCGAAATGCTCATATTGATGCATCCCAAGTTCTTATAGGAAAGTAAGTTGTATAGGACGTGTAAAGTTGTTTCTACTAACATGAGCTTGGGTTCGCGGCCCTCACAGGTGTACTGCCAGCAGATGAGCCCGATAAGATCCTGGACCCGAGCGTTAGCCATCGTGACCACCGTCATGGGGTGAAGCTTTTCTTGGGTCGACTGCATCGAGAGGTAGACGTCAATTTTTTTGGTTGCTGTTGTACCAACATGGCCCTGAAAAAGGAAAGGCGAATGAAGCATGTGTGTAAGCAATCATGCGATTGAAAAGATACTAAATAAATAAACCTTGATTCTCAGAGATCTCCATCCTCAAAAAATAATTTTGTTTTCTCTCAGTTTGTCAGTAAACGTAGCAAATAAGCCACAACATTCAACGAAAATTCTATATAATATATAACATCAAAATAAACTTAAATTAATTTGTCTTTACGATTTTACTGGAAGAGGGGAAGCCTTTTTGCATTCCTGACAAATTCATAGTTCAGAAAATGGTTCAATTCATGTTTGTAAAAACATGAGTATAAAGAGCCAAAGGGGAACAGGTGATAAACACAGCTGTAATTGATGCACAATGACAAACTGCACCTAAAATCTCCAAGACCAAACAAACAGCAGTCTTTCTCTTTTCTGCGAAGGTGTTATAGCCTGGAGCTGATCCTAATGCAAGACGACAGGAGAGAAACCTGCGTGACACCATACGCTTTAGAAAGAGCGAGCTTAGAGGGTGATGAAAAGACTCTTTAACCCATCCCGAAAAGAAAAAAAAAGGAAATAAACTCAAAGTCTCATAACAATGGGTTTTAATGGTGAGTGTGGAAATTATTTCTTAAGCATGTTCATTGTTTTTAATCATGCAAGAGAGAAAGGGTTCAGCCCTGCAACAGTTAATAATGACGAGGGTTATTATTAGGGCTGTCGATTTCATGCATTAAGTAATTAGTTACACGGATCTGAGAAAATGACTGAAAAGGCTATTCTATGTCATTATGTCTCTTTGTCAAGAAAAACCCCATGAACACGTAATACACACGTGGGAACATGCAATTCGCATGTACAGGACGTCACCGCTTTCATAAATTCACGCTTTTGTTGTCTTCACAGAAACGGTAAAGGCATTGTATAAAAAAAACAACAACATTTGTTTTGAAAAAAAGTGTTGTGTAAACAAAACACTGAAAACACACAAAAAAATGATTTTGTTTCTTGAAATAAAATGAAAATGAACTGAAATACAACACAACATGTCAGATAGTCGCCAAAGCAACAGTTCGCATTTTCATTACTTTTAATTTGCTAAAACTGAAATAAAAATGATTAAGAACTATTTTTAAGAACTATTTTTAAAAAAGGGTAACTTTACAATAAGGTTTAATTTGTTAACATTATTTAACATGCACTTTAACACAATTTATTATTAATAAATTAATAAATAGTGTGCAAGTGCATGATAATGTTAACAAAAGTTCTTAATTTTTATTTCATTTTTTAAAAGTTGAAAAAACGTACTGTGACCTAGCATGAAAAAACAATAGTACTAAAAAATTTAGTAATGTTAACAAGATAAATAAACACTAACAAATATATTGTTCATTGTTAGTTAATACGTTAAATAATGTTAACGAATGAGATCTTATTGTAAAGTATTTCCTAAACTATTAAAAATGATAAAATGTCAATAAATAATACAAAATATTTAAAATAACTCAAAATAAATAAATACTATAATAGTATTTCAAAATTTTAAATAATACTGATAATGATGCATTATTTCATCTAACTAAAGATAAAAAAAATACATGGAGGTGAAGAGAATTTTCATCTCATGTTGACCTTTAAAAACATCTGTATTCAAAGATAATCTGTCATGTAAAGTGGAAGTACAGCCTCAAACCTAGAGAGTAGAGCCTCAAACAGTAGAAAGTGGTGCTTGCAACACCAAGGTAGTGGGTTTGATTCCCAGGGAAAGCAAGAACCGATTAGAATATCAATGTGTTTCTTGAATGCAGTGCAAGTCACTTTGGATAAAAGCATCTGCGAAATGCATGAATTTAAATGTAGTGGAAAAGCTCTCCGTCTAGACACAGAAGTGCTCACCTTGCCATCAAATTTGGAGTATTCGTTGAAGGGGTTGTTGAGCTGTTGGGGACACTGTTCTAGCCGCAGCGAGAGAGTGGATTTACTGCCGGTGCTCCGGGGCCGGTCCTTAAAATCCTTCTTTTCAAAAAGAGAGCTCAAGTCGTCTGCTACAGAAATCAACATTAAAAGGAAAAAACATTAACAGGACGACAAAAAATGAAGAGGAGAAAAGAATGTGAACTATTTTGAGTACCTGATTGAGACGAGCTTCTCTCTTTCCATTGGATATTTTTGCACTTGATCTGGTTCTGTCGTTCTTTCCTCAGTCGCTCCAGTCTTTGAGCTTTAAATGAAATTCACAGTTAATTCTCATTAACAGCGTGACCCCAAATTCAGTGAGCATGTTTATTATAATTCTGTTACAACTGTGATTGACAAATACAAAGGCAGAATTCACCTGGAGAAAAGGGTTATGACACCTTTCAAACTACGATACATCTTTGATTAAAAATGCAAAAGACAGACAGGTTACTATTAGACTGACGATTTAAAAATTAAAGCGCTCTAACAAATCAATGTCTAACTTGAGCCACCATTACATTAGTCTTGCTTTTCATTGTCAATAAGCTGCCAAAAGCACGTTTCGTTGAAATATGACCTGGACATTTGCTGGTGAGATTCAATAAATAATACATAGTATATTTTGTATAAAGAAAAAGGTTATTTTTGGATGGTGATCAAATCTCATTAACATTGTAATGTAGAAATAGTCATTAAAAGCGGAATTAAATTTAATACAGCAAATACTACCACTTAAATTTAATACTATATCGTTACTTTCCTTGATACAGTAATAAAAAGCATTTTTATTAAGTGACATCATGTCACAAAGAGAACCAAAATCCTAATGGCATTAAAATGCATAACACAGTTTACAAAGCACTATTATTCAAAGAACTACTGGGAAATTAAGGGTTTTTTCTATAGAAATACCATCTGAAGCAAACTTGGAAAAGCATGACATTCATTGTGAGCCAGACAATCATCGTCTGATCAAACAAGCTTCAGTCTTTCATTCATGGCATTAGTTTATATTAGGACAATTATATCCTATAACGTCTACAAAGACTTTCCATTTATTTCATGAAGCCTGCAATTGATCTACATCATTTTTAATTGTACAAACGCGTCCTAAACAATGTGTCTGTATGCAGCTTGTAGACAATATAAGATGCGTATTTTTGGTACACTTTGAATCCTTACAGCTGAAAGTAGAGTCATTTTGAGAGCGAGCACTTGCACTTGAAGTATATAATCCCCTTTAATTGCAGGGCAGGGGTTTGCTTTTGCAGGGTTTTTTCTCTGTAACATCTCAATTATACTCAAGTCAAAGTATTTTGCTGATTCTGAACTGCAGTCTGGTGGTTTGGGAAGCTCCACATGAAGGCGATTACAAACGTATAATATATAAGTGAAATATGAAATATGCTCTTCGCAAATATGTGAATACAAACATTCAACTTGAGCTGTCATATTGCGATTCATAGCGCAACAAAGTAAGCTCAATCATTGTCCTGAATTGAATCTTTTCTATTTCACAATATGGTTGTGTACTTTGACTTTGCCTTGCCTGACTGGAGCTTTTAAAAAGATAGGCATTTAGTTACAATATTGCCCATTGCTATCAGTTTCAAAATGATTATCTATTTGAATTAAACTAAACGTACAGTAATACCTCGGTTTACGAGTGACTTTGTATACGAAAAAATCGGTGTATGAGTATGGAAAGTCAAATCGGTTTACGAGCAAATGTTTCCCTCGCTCACGCGCATTTTTTTGTGGAAAAGTCGTAACTCTCAGCATCTTTGTGCGCATTTTTACTGGAATTATCCTAAACACAGCCTCTCACAAAGCCCATCACCCCTTCACTCGTTCATTCTCTCAGCGTCGCTCGGTTCGGTTGCATCATTCACCACAGTGATACTTTTATAAGTGATTTACAGCGGTTTTACCTCGAGTTGTTAACATTAATTGTGATCGCTATTGTAATATATACGTACAGTACAGCATATAGACAATGACCTCAAGATGAGTAAGAAAGAAGGGATGAAATTCTCCCTGTAAGCAGTAAAACCCTCCTCTCGTCTCCTTCACGCCAGCAGCGACGCGACTCAAAGATAAAGTGCGTTACAGTAAATTGTCAAGTAATTTTAGAGTTTAATTGTCAATTATTAATTAGTATTTATATGAGATATTTATGGTTATAATTTTAACTGTAATTAATAGGGTAAAACCCAAAAAATATTTAAAATGGGCATTTATGGTCGTGTGGAACGAATTGAGTGATTTTTAGTGCATTCTTATGGGGAAAATTGTTTTGGTGTACAAGCATTTTGAGTTACGAGCTCTTGAACGAATTAAACTCGTAAACCGAGGATTTTGTATATATTAAGTGCGGCTGTGGCAATGATGCAATATCTCATGGGTCAATAAGGTAATTTTATAATGCCCACAGCTCTCCAAAGAACTGAATAAAGTTGATTCGATCAGTGTTTCAATAAAACCAAGTCAGATTTCAACTCTATTGAAAAGATATAAATGTAGATCATTAGAAGTCATGAAATAATTAGAAAAAAGCATTGTCAAATTCTGAGATCAAAAAATGAACTGCTGAAATTCAAACTGAATGTGATTCATAAATATTCTCAGATTCATATTGATATTTTCAGCACTGTTTCCTGTCCTGAACACTTGCTTACCAGCATGCTCAGGTCTCACGAAACTGCCTTGTCGTCCTGGGGACAAGTTGTTCAGATGGTTGATAATAGAGGAATATTTCAAAGATCCCCACTCCAACAAAAGCATCGCAAAACCAGAGCTATTCCACATCCGTTTCATCACAGTCATAGTGATCATCAACCCCTATCCCAGGATTCAATCACATGACAAGAGCTACTGACTGAAACTGAACGACTCCAGGAACAAACCTCCACATAACCTTTCCACGCAGACTGAAAGCCGTTTGTGTTCAAACAAGTATTACAGCCTCACATAATTACGCCTAAATATACGGTTAGAAATGCCACATTGTTTCCAAAGCAGGTATAACTCACATGTAATGAGAGAAACTGACTGAAAAAGTTGATGTTTTTGTAGATTTACTCATTTAATTGGAGAATCGCTCAAAAAAAAAAAAAAAAAATTATATATATATATATTCGCTCGATAGCGTATCTTACGATTACGATAACTTAGTCGGACCCGATAACCAACCCATAGGTTTTTTTTATTTATGCATACTGAATGAAAACAAACAAACATAAAAGAGTGCTGAACTTTATCACAAAAACTGTACTGAACCATGAGAAAGTACTGTACTTTATAAATAGAAATAAAATGTATTATACCATTTACTAACATTGTAAAGTTGTATCTCTTAACATTAATGAATTTTGAACTAACATGAATTATCTCTCGATTACTCATGCTAGTTCAAAGTGCATTAATGTTAAGAGATACAACTTTAAAATGTTAATAAATGTTGAAAGCAACAATGTTACAATTGGAATCTAATTAAAAAATTGTTGCCATTTCAGATAAATCCAAAAAGTCGACACAAACGCCTTTAGCATTAAAACTAGACATAATTGCATCAAATGTAATCAACCTATAGGTTTTTTTTTTATGCATTCTGAAAATACATAAAACGGTGCTGAACTTTATCACAAAAACTGTACCGAACCCTGAAAAAATACTGTACTTTATAAACAGAAAGAATATTTATTATACTATTTACTAAGTTGTATCTCTTAACATTAATGAACTTTGAACAAACATGAATTATATCTCGATTACTCATGTTTGTTCAAAGTGCATTAATGCTTTAAAATGTTAAAATGGGTAAAAAATTAAAAATGCCATTTCAGATAAATCAGATAAAAGTCGACACAAACGCCTTAAACATTTGCATTCTCACACACTTTATTTACTTGGATTTTTGACCACTTGATTATCTAATAAAATTAACTATATATGTTTTACAGTGACGATGACAAATGTGTTTCTGATTTGTTATGTTTTTGTCGGCTGCATGACGATACAGTTTGCTTATGAAACTTCTAATAACGAATGCATTAAAACAAGCAGCTGGATATAAACTAATGTAAACAGATGATGGCAATCATGACATTAAACATTTGGGTTGGGCTTTAATTTGCGTCAGAAGTGTATTTCTGCCACGCTGTTTTAACCGCTTGAGGTACTAGCAATGTTCGCGTGCTCTCAGTGTCAATGGCAAACAATAATTCAGCATCTAGTCAACAAATGTATTAGATAGATAGATAGAATTTTATTGTCCCTTAACGGGAATTTTTTTTTTCAGACGTGTCGTCGCAGCAGAGCTAACTAGTATCCTGTATATATACGGTTTCATTGTCTGATGTATATACGTATCTGAAGTGTCCCGCTCTGCACGGCCGCACAAACTCCACGAGGCGTCAGTGACGGATTTTATTTCCCCTCTAGAGACATCGAACCCGTCTGAGTCATTTCTACAACGGACGCAACACATAAAATCGGTACGCATTTTTGCCGATTAGCAATCGGTGCCGATTAATTGCAAAAACAATCAACCTCTAATGATATACTGAACACTAATCAAAACACTAAACATTGTTTAAACTAATCTGAAATTACTGAAAAAACAAACAAACAAACAAAAATTTAATATGTATTGTTTTGTTTTAAATCAGTCTCCAAAAGACAAAAATCACCAGAAACAATTTTAGCACTGGAAAGCTCGTCTAAGAGTGCAAATCAATTTCAGTCAGTTGCCATTCCCAGCCAACAAGCTCAATTACATTCGATTAACCCTTGACCACAGAAAAAGAACACAATCAGATAATAAAAAAAAGACAAATTCTCCCAAAAGAAACAATTCGTTTGATTTGAAATGGAACCGATGAGATCAAAATGATTTGTTATTTATTGAAACACTTATTGAGCCCCAGATTATTTTTCCTGCTCAATTCTCCGTGGCTGGTACAGTAAAGCATATCATTTCGAGCACTGCATTACCGGGAAAGCTTTGAGTGGGAGATAGTGTAAGTCAAGCCTAACCCGAACCCGACTTTCTGCTTCGTTTTGCTCCAAGGTTTCAGCGTATTGATAATCAGTAAGCAGTAGGGATGGGAATAGTCAGAAAACTAACGATTCTGGCTGTAATTCAGATTCCACTTAAAGATTCTGGCTCCTCCAGGATTGCATTAACAAATCCTTCAGCTTTTCACAATGAAATCTATATGGAAAACTATTCCTTCAATCGCAATCGATTGCATTTCGAGCCTGATGTCAAAAACAAATACACACTGAACCAAAGATCTTCCTCCGATGACACATTTTACAACATGTTTTAGATCAATGATAACTTTATAGAGGCGGTTATTGGAAAAGCAGCCAGTTCTTGATTAAGCTATGATTTCTGTCCATCTGCAAGCCATGCAGCAGTTTAGTTGATGACCAAATAAATGTTAGTCTTGATGTAATGACACCACATCGCATTTATTTAACTTAAGACTAGTTTGTTGTTGCTGTGCAAGGAAGTTAAAAATACCTAAAAGGCTTCAAGTGTTGCATTTATCAGCATCATCAAGCTGACTGCTTAAAGCACAGCAATACAGACGGATTTCATGTTCTCATACATTTCCGAGAGAAAGAGCAATAGCTACTGAATCACGAGCCGACACCGCAGAGCAAACTGGAGCAGAAGCGTGCAAGGTTCAGTTTAGGCCGGCACGACACTCGCAGATTTTCTACATTCACTATGTTTGATTTTATGGGTTAACAAACTCTTGTGGCCTTCGTAGTGACCAATGAGCTCATATATGATCCCACTACAAAATGCAAAGGCATATACTGAAATGCTGATAGAGCAAGCTAAGAATGAACACTTAGGCTGGTCTGAGCAACAGTCCTTACTAAAATTGAGCATGTGGGATACCACTTTTTCTATACGAGGAAGCTTTTTAAGTTTCCGTGACAAAAGGTTAACAAACGGCTCTCATAGCAAATCTAGTGAAATGCTGTACCGTATTGTCCCGCATATAACCCGCAGGTTATACCTGATTTAAAAAAAAACAAAGGAGGGGAACGGGTTATATACGGGTGCGGGCTATATCACAAATTTTTTACATGTAATAATATTTAAATATATCTGTTACGCCACTAAGGGCGTAAGGTTTTTTTGCGGTATTTTCTTGCGAGGGTTGTTGTACTCTCACTCGGACAGCTGATAGGCTGTCTGACCTGTCAATCATGCAGGAAGACGTGATTGGCTGTGCTGCATGAGGGCGGGCTCTTCTCATCTCATCCGATGATCAACACCTGTAGAATCGCTTCTTAAGGGACGAGCTGCTGCACAGCGGGAGACACTGCTCTTTCTTTCTGTTCTGATTCTGACTTTTGTTTGTTTTCTTATTGTGTGAATTTCGCGCACAAGCACTGTGTACCGAGCCTGAACAGTTATGATCATTGACGTCATGCGAGCAACATACGAAACTCGTAATGTGAACTTACACAAAAAAAGTTCATCAATCTATGGGTGCGGGTTATATAAAGGTGCGGGTTATACCTGGGTTGTTTTGTTGTTGTTGTTGTTGTTTGCACCAAACCCGCGGGCTATACGAGGGTGCGGATTATCTGCGGGGAAATATGGTAATCTTCCATCCACAATTTTTGTTAGAAAATATGCAAATGTGGAAAAAGCGCAGCTGGCCAATATGCACTTTTCTTAAAACCAAGTGTGACAAGTGGGTTTTGGGCGATACGTCTTTCCCTGTACCAACCACATCAGTAAGCTGGATTCAATGCCCCGATAGCAGAAGCTTAGAGTCAGCTACTCGCCTGTGTTGGAGCGCCGTCGGATGCCAAAGTCCCAGCTGGAGGTGATGTCGACAGACTGAGAGAGATCACATGTCTGTCCGTCGCTCCCACCGCCACCGCCGTCCCCGTACGAACCCCCGGACGAGCCTCCGCCAGCGGACGCCACAGACGAATAGCACTTCTCCAGATCCACATCATGATCGATCAGGACCATCTCACACATCCCGGTGTCATCGCTGGTCACGTGGGACTGCCGGATGTGGGCCAGGATGATGGAGGGGTTGTCGAGGAAAGCCATTCTGAGCCTCCACGCTCTCGCCCCTCTGTCGCTCTCCGGGTCTCTGTCCGGATGTGCCGACCCTCAGTCGGAGTTAGCGGCTGGAGATTCCTCAGCGATGCAGCGTCTTCTTTTCCTTCTTTTTGGGGTTATTTTCTCCTCTCCATGGTGGGACATGGATGCCTGCCTGCAGGGTAACACAGCCCCGATGTTTAAAAATCAAGCCATGACAGCAACACATATCAAATAATCACTTAAATAACATATAACACCTATACAAGTGTCATATTTAATAAAAAAAAACTTTCCTGAAATTCCTGTTTATGCCTTCTGATGACAGTTCATACTTTTTAGTAAAAGGCCTTTAATTGCAAACATCCCACATCAGCTTGCGAAATATTTACTGACTGTTTTAAAGTAAATGTAAGAAAAGTATAACTTTTGTTTAGGAAGTAATATTTAAAGATGGACACATACTGGACTGTTCATGAATCATGTTAAAATATCATCAGACATGATTAGGGATGCAAGATACACACACACATACATATAAATATAATGTTACTAAGACACATTATTGTTAGATATGGAGTGATGACTGATATTAATATACATTGTACGCAAGTAGTCTGCTATAATATACAGTTATAACAATGTTATTGATTTACATTACAGGGTATAAGAACTCCATCCTACTCTTTAGACATATAAATGACAAGATCAGCATCAAATTGCAATGCTAAAAAATATATGCTAAAAAAAAGATAAACATCAGAAGGGATATCCACAAATATAAGGGATAAACCAGTCTACAGTGTTGATCTAATGAAGATGTTTATGATATAAACACAAAGTAAACACATGCTGCTGGTTAGTACTAACCAAACACTATCTGTCATGATATTTCTTGTCT
>JAWRVZ010000170.1:805000-837500 GCA_037043235.1 Rhodeus uyekii
GGCGCAGGCGAAGTTAGTTTTACCATCACACTTTGCATCGCTTTCCGTGTTGATACACTTTATTAATAAACAACAACAACAATAACGTGAATTTGCACGCAGCTCCGCACGTCACACACTTTCCTCAAGTGAATATTTATCAGCGTGGTTTATAAAGTCATTTTGAATGCAGAAAGCTGCTGAACATTCACTGCTGTCGGCCAGAAAAAAAAGAGAGATACAATTCATTTAAAACGTCGCATATCATAAGCGGGGCATGTTGTCACATGTTGTGGGGTAAGTTGTCACAAAGTGTCATTGAACAGCCCATAATAGGTTTTCAGCGACATGCAAACAGTAAGACAGTTATGTACTACAAAACAATACACGAAACAGCATATTTATGTGTATTTGTATGTGTGTATTTTTGTAAATCGTGTATAAAATGTATATGTATATAAAATATGATCTACAGAAAATTAAAAAGGTAAATCATACGTGACAACTTACCACAACCTGACATTTATGAAAGATAGTGTTTTCAGAACAAAGTAAAATCATCATCATATGCATGTGTCACACGATGTGGGGTAAGTTGTCACAGACATGTCATTAACCAGCCTTTAATAGGTTTTCAGCGACATGCAAACAGGAACACAATTATTAACAGCAAAACAATACAAAACGTATACACACACACACACATATGTATTTCTGTATGCTCCAGAAATAAAGTATTAAATCTATAGGTATGTAAGAACATTTAAAATTTAAAACATTTGTGACAACTTGCCCTGACCTGACATTTATGAAAAATAATATTTTCAGAACAAACAAAAAAAAGCGCAAAGCCTGAAATCAGTTGTGTTGCCTGTCCCAAATCAGTTGGTGCTTAACCATAATAACAATGTAGAACATATTCTATATATATACCGTTTCATTTGTTCCAGACCACCTCTTTTATAGAGATCAATGCACCATAACACATTTACCACACCGATGATGGTTTAACCGTAACAACACGATTTTATATAAACCTCAGACCGTAAAACAATAATTTAAAAGTACTCTATATAAATGCACACGCCACATGAAACATAATAACATGTTGGTTTCCTGTGAGGTGTGAGGTGCAATCAGGAAAATATATTTAGGAGGAACTTTAATGCAAAGTACAATTATAACTGCATGCGTGAAGGATCAGATCTTCTAAATATCTTGTGTTTTCCTTTGAAAGAAAGCATGGGCTGAACTGTCACAGAATGAAGCCGGCTCTGTTCAGCGTGCTCTGCGAAATCAAAGAGAAAACAGGTAAGCGCTCCTTTATGCCCCTCACAATACGGCACCATAATACACCTGCACGGATGCTGCTCTTCAATACACACGCTGCTCGGTTCACAATAGCCACCAGCAGTCCTGCAGAAGCTCACGTTTATTACAGACAATAGTGCGTTTTACACTGACAGATGCTTCCTTACCAAAGTGTGAATGAGCTGCGCCTGTGACGTTTTCTGAGGATGTATTTTGTAACGGTTTAGTTGATATCTTTAGTAGGCATACTATTCAGCAAAAATACAGTTTGATTGCGTGTTAACAGAGCAGCGCTTACAATAAGAGCGCTCGAGATGTTTTTAATGCTTTAGAGCTACTCGTTGACGTAGGCATTGCAGAAATATGGAGATTAAAACAATCAGCTTTGAATGTGCAAGGAATTTCCCCAACATGTTACTATGAGAGGTTTAGATTATGCTGAGATACGTTTATATTTAAAGTGTTTTTTCATAAACACTTTTTGATATATAGGAGACTGTAAAAATTTGTACATTATTCTTCACAACTCTGAAATACACATATCTTTGTGGGTGAAGAATAAGTCATTTTAACCCACTGTATGTCAGTAAGCAAGAGTCACAGGATTCAAAAGCAAATGTTGGTTTATTGATGGAATGAATAGTGAGAACAATGTCCAGAAGCAGGCGGCGCAGGGACTCAATGGGCAGGTGACAGATGGTGCAGTGCAGTGTAGTCCAAAGGTGCGAAGCGTGGAGAGTGGACACGAAACAGCAGACCGGAACACGCTGACAGAGACGGAGATGATGACGATGACGATGACGCTGACGCTGACGCTGACACTGACACTGACACGGAACACCGGAAGACGCTGACACAGAGGATGAGACGCTGGAACAGTGGAACACAGGAACGGTCGGCGTGGAACATGGAAGACAACGACTCGACAACAAGGGAGTGGTGAGCGGGCACTAAGTAGGCACAAGGAGATAGGGATCAGGTGTGTGATGATGAGTGATGGCGGCAGTGATCAGTAACCACGCCTCCCACATTCACCACGCATGCATACACAGGCAGTAATAGGAGACAATGAATCTGCGAACCGTGACAGTACCCCCCCCCCTTAGGAGCGTCTCTCGACGCTCCCAGGGGCACTTACCTGTCGATTGTAGTCATCAATAAGGGAGTGATCCAATATGTCTCTAGCAGGTACCCAACTTCTCTCCTCCGGGCCGTAACCTTCCCAGTCCACCAAGTACTGGAATCCGCGTCCCCTCCGTCTCGAATCCAGAATACGGTTTACCGAATAGGTAGGTTCCCCATCTACGAGACGCGGCGGTGGGGGAACCGGGGTGGGCGGATTAATGCGAGAACGAAAAACAGGTTTTATTTTGGAAACATGAAAGGCGGCATGAATCCTCCCGTACGCTGGAGGCAATTTGAGGCGGACTGTCACCGGGCTAATGATCTTGGTGACAGGGAACGGGCCAATAAATTTGGGGGCAAGTTTATTACATACGGAGCGGAGAGGAATGTCCTTGGAAGAAAGCCACACTTTTTGACCCACGACGTAGACGGGAGGCTTCGACCGGTGGCGATCGGCCTGGGCCTTGGTGCGCGCTCCCACCTGCAGTAGAGTCTCGCGGGCTCTACTCCAAGTGCGATGACACCTCTGGATGAAGGCGTGGGCGGAGGGGACCGCGACTTCGGATTCCAGACTGGGAAAGATAGGTGGCTGGTACCCTAGACTACACTCAAATGGCGACAGGCCCGTGGATGACACTGGTAACGAGTTATGTGCGTACTCAACCCACGGGAGCTGTTGACTCCAGGAAGCGGGATTCTGTGACACCGTACACCGCAAGCACCTCTCGAGGTCTTGATTGGCTCGTTCGGTCTGGCCGTTGCTCTGGGGATGGAAACCCGAAGACAGACTAACGCTCACTCCCAGTAATCTACAAAACTCTCTCCAGAATTTGGATATAAATTGGGGCCCTCTGTCAGAGACCACGTCTGTCGGGAGGCCATGAATGCGAAAGACATGTTCAATGACAGACGCCGCTGTCTCCTTAGCAGAAGGTAATTTGGGTAAGGGTATGAAATGAGCTGCCTTCGAGAACCGGTCCACTACGGTCAAAACAACCGTGTTCCCCTGGGAGGGTGGGAGGGCGGTGACAAAATCGAGAGCGATATGGGACCAGGGTCTCGAAGGCACCGACAACGGCTGGAGCAACCCATCTGGAGAGCGATTGGAAGTCTTACCCTGGGCACAGTCGGAACAAGCCAACACAAAATCCCGGACGTCGCGGGCCATCCTTGGCCACCAGAATCGCTGTTTGACTAAAAAGTTAGTGCGAGTGACCCCTGGGTGACAGGCTATTTTGGAACAGTGACCCCATCGGATGACCTCGGATCTGACTTCCTCCGGCACAAATAATCGACCTGGTGGACCCCCGGGCGGAGGCGTTACCCCTTCTAAGGCCGATTTGACCTTCGCTTCGACCTCCCATACAAGTGTGGAGACAATGAGTCTCTCGGGAAAAATGCACTCGGGAGTGGACGGGCGGTCGGATCGATCAAAAACACGCGATAAAGCATCGGGTTTGATGTTCTTAGAACCCGGGCGGTAAGATAGCAAAAAGTCAAAACGTCCGAAAAAAAGGGCCCACCGAGCCTGCCTGGAGTTTAGTCTTTTGGCTGTTCTGATGTATTCTAAATTCTTGTGATCAGTCCAAACTAGAAAGGGCACCCCTGACCCCTCTAACCAATGACGCCACTCTTCCAAAGCTAGTTTGACTGCCAACAACTCCCGGTTACCAATGTCATAATTTCGTTCCGCTGGGGACAAACGATGGGAAAAAAACGCGCAAGGGTGCATCTTATCGTCTGAGAGAGAGCGCTGGGAGAGAACCGCACCTACCCCCACCTCTGATGCGTCGACCTCCACCACGAACTGACGTGTGGGATCAGGGGCGATCAGGATGGGAGCCGAAACGAAGCGGCTCTTGAGTTTGGAAAACGCCGCTTCGGCGGCGTCGCACCACCTGAACGTCGTTCTGGGAGAGGTCAAGGCTGTCAGAGGAGCGGCTAGTTGGCTGAAGTTGCGAATGAAACGTCGATAGAAGTTGGCGAACCCCAGGAACCTCAACAGGGCCTTGCGAGAGTCCGGGGTTGGCCACTCTATCACAGCCTTAACCTTGTCGGGATCCATGCACACTCCCTCCGACGAGATGATGTAACCTAGGAAAGGAACAGACTGTGCATGAAAAACGCATTTCTCCGCCTTGACAAAAAGCCCATTCAGAAGTAACCGTTGGAGCACTCGCCGGACGTGTTGAACGTGTTCCTGGAGAGACGAGGAAAATATCAGTATGTCATCCAGGTAAACATACGTGAACTGATCAATCATGTCTCTCAACACGTCATTGACGAGTGCTTGGAAGACAGCTGGGGAGTTGGAAAGCCCAAAAGGCATGACCAAGTATTCAAAATGGCCCCTAGGGGTATTAAATGCTGTCTTCCATTCATCCCCCTCTCTTATGCGAACCAAATGATAAGCGTTCCTTAAATCCAGTTTTGTGAAGATGGATGCTCCCTGCAACCTCTCGAAGGCAGAAGACATCAACGGTAAAGGATAGGTATTCTTCACCGTGATGTTGTTCAGGCCCCGGTAGTCAATGCAAGGTCGCAGGGATCCATCCTTCTTCCCCACAAAAAAGAATCCCGCCCCCGCTGGAGAAGAAGAGGGGCGGATGAACCCGGTAGCCAAAGAATCAGAAATATATTTCTCCATGGCCTCCCTTTCAGGAACAGAAAGCGAGTATAACTTGCCCTTGGGCGGAGACATACCTGGCAGGATATCTATTGCACAGTCATAGGGACGGTGTGGAGGAAGAGAAGCAGCCCGAGACTTACTGAACACTTCCTTCAGGTCGAGGTACTCAGGGGGCACGTTAGACAGATTCGTCGACTCCTCCTGCAACACAGAACGAGACACAGACGTACATGCAGACACAAGACAAGAGGCATGGCACTGATCACTCCAACTCATGATGTTATTGTGTCCCCAGTCAACCCTGGGATTGTGCTTGATTAGCCAGGGATGACCGAGGACGATGGGAACCAGGGGGGAGTCAGTGATGAAAAAGTCAATAGTCTCAGTGTGGTTACCGGCGGTGGTGAGTCTGAGGGGAGTGGTCTTGAGTGAAATGTCCGGTAGGCTTTGTCCGCCCAAGGCGTTGACGGCAATGGGGTGTGTGAGGTGCTCAGTGGGGATCTTGAGTTTTAGTGCCGTAGAGAAATCCATAAAGTTGCCCTCAGCCCCGGAATCCAGAAGTGCCTGACAGTGATGAGAAGTGTTGGCCCATTGTAGTCTTACCGGGAGGAGAGTCGATGAGGGAGTCCGATTGACCTTGACCGCGCCCGTCAGTAGCCCCCTCCTTACTGGCGGGCGCGGGCTTTTACCGGGCACTGGTTGATGAAGTGCCCCTCCCCGGCACAGTAGATGCAGAGCCCCAGGGCTCTGCGACGTTCTCTCTCCTCCCGGGAAAGCCGAGCTCGCCCAACCTGCATGGGTTCATGAGTGGGGATGGGACTGACCGTGCCGGGATGGACTGCGGAGGATGTCATCGGGGACCCTGGACCTACGGCTGGAGTGGGCCGGAACTTGATGCGTTCCAGTCGGGCGTCCACTCGCAGCGCCAGCTCGATGAGTCCGTTGAGTCGTGGAGGTAGGTCCAGGGCGTAGATCTCGCGTTGGACACGGTCAGCCAACCCATGCAGGAACCTGTCCCACTGCGCCTCCTCGTTCCACTTGCAGTCGGCCGCGAGCGTGCGAAACTCTATGGAATACTCGGAGACTGACCTGTCGCCTTGTTGGAGGTCTGCGAGTCTCCGAGCTGCCTCGCGGCCGACCGCAGACCGATCGAACACTCTTTTCATCTCCTCGGAGAAGGCCTGGAACGAGGAGCAGCATGGTTCTTGATTCTCCCACACCGCCGTTCCCCATTTAGCTGCCCGTCCCGAGAGCTGTGAGATGACGAGCGCTACCTTTGCCTGCTCAGTAGCGTATGTCTGAGGTTGAAGTGAGAAGAAGATAGAGCATTTCGTAATGAAAGCTCTGCAGGAATCAGGCTCACCTGAGTAACGTTCTGGAGGTGGAAGATGGGGTTCTGGCTGCCCTGCGGGACGGCTGGTGAGGGAGGGGACCGGCGGTGGAGCTGGCGCAGCGGGAACAGGCATCTGTTGGAATCTGCTGGCGAGCTCGGACACCTGCGCCGCGAGTGTTTGTATGGCGTGCCCGGTGGCCAGCATCTGTTCCTCCTGCCTGTCCAGGCGCGCCATGTTGTTGGAGACAAACTCCTGCCAGTCGGGAACATTTGCTGAATCCATCCTGGTCGAGTCGTTCTGTCAGTAAGCAAGAGTCACAGGATTCAAAAGCAAATGTTGGTTTATTGATGGAATGAATAGTGAGAACAATGTCCAGAAGCAGGCGGCGCAGGGACTCAATGGGCAGGTGACAGATGGTGCAGTGCAGTGTAGTCCAAAGGTGCGAAGCGTGGAGAGTGGACACGAAACAGCAGACCGGAACACGCTGACAGAGACGGAGATGATGACGATGACGATGACGCTGACGCTGACGCTGACACTGACACGGAACACCGGAAGACGCTGACACAGAGGATGAGACGCTGGAACAGTGGAACACAGGAACGGTCGGCGTGGAACATGGAAGACAACGACTCGACAACAAGGGAGTGGTGAGCGGGCACTAAGTAGGCACAAGGAGATAGGGATCAGGTGTGTGATGATGAGTGATGGTAAAAGCTTACGTCAAAGTAATCACTTTACCGCTGTAGTATCTTAATAATTAATCTATTCATAAATAAAAAAAAATTTGTAGATGGTTCAAATTCTTTTTTGATGTCAGACATCATATGCATTCAAAAAGTAAAAGTCTGTTTCTATTTTTATAGAAGACTAGGCAACTACAGTAATACCTTGAGATACGAGCATAATCCATTCCAGGACGAGCTCGTAACTCGAATTGCTCGTATCTCAAATCATGTTTTACCATAAGAAATAACAGGAAAAAAATTAATCCGTTCCGGCCCTCTAAAAAACTCCCTTATTAGTGCTAATAACAATGGAAAAAACATGTTTTTAGATGAACATGTTTACATAATAGAAGTGGTATAGATATAAAAAAAATTGACATATATCTTCTGTGGAAATCTCAGGACTAAAAAATTTTCATTCAGTCTTTGCATTTGGGTCATTGCAATCATTGAATTATTCTTTCAACCAACTCGTTTAAAATGACTAGTTCGTTTAGGAACAAATCAAGTGGCGCTTTATGATTGAGTAATTTAATCATTCATTAAATTGATTTAATAGTTAGGCTAATAAATTGTGTTTGTATAAATAGTAAAAAACAAAAAAAACAGTCACAAATGACGATTAGTCATCCCTATAATACCTTGAAATGGTGTATTTTATGTAAAATTTTATATTGATTAACATATTTCTATATTTTGATTCTCATGCTTCAATTTAAATGATATCATGCGTCTCTTGCTCCCGGGGTCACGACAAGCACTTTGGGGTGTGAAAAGCACTTTGAGATTTTGAGGTCAACATATATTGTTGATCCTGGAACAAAACTTTTGTCTAAAAATGTAACCATAGCCCTGTCCCTGCACATAAACCTAACCTAAACCTAAATGATAGTAAATAACGCTGATTCAGAAGCCCAGTTGTAAGCTTAAGCTTGACTTCAACTGTAAACATGTCCCTCAAATCTGATTGGTTGAATGGACTTTTGTTCCAGGAACATGTTGTACTTGGGGAAATCAGGTTCTGCTGCATGACACAGTCATGGAAATCTGTAAAATCAGTCATGGAACCATCAAATAGATATAGCAATTTCTAGGTATGCTCAGTTTTGCACTATTTCATTAGCTTGATGCTTCTTTGTAAGTGTAATCTATGATACAATAAAAAATCCTTATGCAGTAATCACAAATCCTTTGGAAAGTCATGCAAATTCATTGGTGAACTGTGTTGGTTGTGTACAAGTAGCACAAAACATTCCTTAGTCGTGACAGCGGGATTCAGTGCCAGTGTAAACATACTGACATCGCCATGGTAGAGAGCAACTCCCTTTTCAACACTGAATATTTTCACAAACACAGTTTTTGCAGTGCATGCATATTTGTAAATATGCATCTCTCATTCTGCAAAAATCAATTGTCAGCTTTAAGTAAAGCAAAGCAATTGCATTTGATTTATTAGGTTGATTTACAGACGTGCTTTATATTAAGTAAGCACTTTTGAAGTCTACCGGGGGCGTTTTAGTATTGACGCAATCTGACACAGCTAATGAGTGAAATAAATCAAGCTGAAAATGATATCTTGATTTTGGCAATATAAATTCGAACAAAAGTTAAATACATGTCACGCTGGCTGTTGTGTTAGAAATACACAATATGCATGCGGAAAGTAGTTGGTTAGAGGTTTATGAATGGTAAAGCAACAAGAGTTTAGCATTTTCTTAAGAAAATATGAGTGGTGCACATGTTTTGCATGTGGTTTTCTGAATGGTTGTTAGTGCATTGGGTTTGGTTGGATTGGTTCCCTCATTTTGTTTAAACTCAATTTTTTAAAGGGGTCATGTGATGCTTTTTAATAACTTCCTTGTAGTGTGTCTGTTTGTGCATGCATACATTTTTTATTAGTTATGTGAATAAGGAAACATTGTGTTTTATCATTCTTCAAACATCGTGTGAATGTTATTTTTGAATGTTCTCTGAAACATGTAAAGCATTTCAGAAAAATATTTGCATGAACAATGGTTTGTGCTAGCAGATTACTAAAGAGCAGATAGCTTTGAAAGAACGTTTTACTAACATTAACAGAACGTTAGCTAACGATCTGAGATCTGAGCTAATGATCTGTTTCCTTTTAGCTCAAGAACCTCTCTTCATGTAGCACCACTAAATGCAATCACCATATTTCAATATTTCTAGTAGACAGGCATTATGAAGTGCACGGTCATACTAAGATATTAGAACACCATTAAATATCAAGTTACAAATAGTTACCTAAATATTATTATGAATCTGTCAGTCATACCTGTGTTTATGCACACATGTTCCTGTTCACCATCACTATAGCAGTGGCTTGTGTAATTAACTGGGCTGCACAGTGGTTAAGATGTGCTTGACTGTGGTGGGTGGATCATTACACTCTCTGGGCCCAGGCGGGTTGTGTTCAGCTTGCTTACCCCTGTCGGCTGTGGAGGACTGTCAGAGACGGGCGGCATGGATCAGTGGCCTGGAAAATGGACACGAGAATGGAGCATAATTGATTTAAATCCCCGGCGTTTCTTCCCTGCTTATGTACTTCTATGTCGGCGTAGAACTAAAAGCATAATGCACGTTTCTTGAGCAAATGTGCTCGGTGAGTGTAGTGATTGCCACAAGCGTTCAGTTAGTGCTGTGTCTTTTATGAAGAAAAATAGAAGAAGAAGAAACAACTTTGAAGCATTAGTGGAATAGTTAAAGGGATAGTTCACCCAAAACTGAAAATTCTGTCATTAATTATTCATCCTCATGTCGTTCCAAAACTGTAAGACTTTCGTCTTGCTTCAGAACACAAATGAAGATCTTTTTAATGAAATTTGAGAGCTTTTTGTCTCTCCATTGACAGTTACAGCAACTACCACTTCAAAACGTTCATAAAGAGATTGTAAAACTAATCCAAATGAATTGAGCGGTTTAGTTCAAATTTAGTCCACATATGATGAACAGATTTAATTTAAGCACTCAAAAGGTACAAAAGTGACTTCAAATGGTACTAATGTGTAAGTACCGTATTTTTCGCCGCATAAGACGCACTTTTTCTTCCCCAAAACTGGGGGGGGAAAGTTTGTGCATCCTATCCGACGAATATAAAGAATCCGCGGAGCGCGGCCACAGCCGTAGCCGTGGTAATGACGAGTGGGGGGAAATGGTGGACTTTACAGTGATGACTGTAGCGAGGGGGGGCGTGGTTCAGCGAGGTCTGCAGCGGGAGAGAGAGTCGGGAGACGATCGGTGCGTAAAAGAGAAGTGAAACGAACCTAAGAGTGAAAAATACGGTGCTACTATGCTAATACACTAATATATTTTACGGTAAATGTTTTAGTGGTTATATATTTTTCGGAAATATCTTCATATCTTCAGTTATTTTGCATCTCAAATAAATGTATCTTGATTTAAGAATGTTTAGATATTTGAACTGGAAACAAGACAAAAATACATACAGTAGTGCCTTGATCGAGCTCGTAACTCGAATTGCTCGTATCTCAAATCATGTTTTCCCATAAGAAATAACAGAAAGAAAATGTAATCCGTTCCGGCCCTCTAAAAGACTCCCTTATTAGTGCTAATAACAATGGAAAAAACATGTTTTTAATTGATATAGAGACACACACATACACACAAAATTATAGTATACATAAAATCCTGTGATATAAAATAAAATGTGGTTTTAATTATGAGTTATTTTCCTTCGAGAGACGACACAGTAGCGGCTAATGACGGCATTTGTGACGGAGGTTGGAGGGATAATGTAGATAATGCAAACACAATACGGAAGTGTAGTGTTTCTTTTCGTGTTGTGTATTGGATAACATCAGAAGCTCATATTTATTATTATTGAACACACATAACTCGTGCTGCTCACAGCTTAATACTCGTGAATCACTCGGTGGCCTCTAGTGGAGATCATATGCAATTACCCCATAAATGTATTTAAGATACACCACAGGAAGACTCGTGGGAGATGCTTAGGGAAGTCAACGAACATGTGAAGTGAAGGAGTAAGGCATGTGGGCTGCTCCGAGTTCTCGAACACTTAGTGTCACCGTCTCTCAGCTGCTCGTATCTCAAATCATTACTCGTATTTCAAAGCAAAAAATTTGCTCGAAGGGTTGCTCATATCTCGGAATACTGTTATGTCGGGACGCTCGTATCTCAAGGTATTGCTGTACATGACTTCATACATCCACTAAGAACCAACTAAAAACCAAACTTTATTTAGAAGTGGTCTGTTGTCAAGACCACCTGACAGATGTGACACTGATTTTGGTCGTTAGCACAAGTTTTACTTCACTGAGCTAAAGTATCACTGCATTCATTTTTCATTCACCTAAAGTAAATGGTACAAACACACACCCTACCTCATATAATTTAATATTTTACATTTCCCCTGTGACATGCATGTGATATGAAGGCCATTTGTGATCTGCAGTCGGCCATAATATTCTCCACATGGGATAAAAGGGAAGGTAAGAGTCGTATATTCTATAGAGAGAAAATATAACACGAGTCGGGCTGCTCAAGCCATCATGTCTGCGACTTTAACACAAGGCCATCTCCTCTTTTTATCATGCATCAGGAAGTTGTGTGTGTGTGTTCAGGGCAACGCAAGTGCGTTCTCCATTTTATTCCAGGTGCTTGATAATAATGTTCAAACTTTAAAGAAATTCCGTCATTTTGCTTGAATTAAATCTTCATGATTTAAAATGGGAACTTTTTGAAAAAAGCATTGCTATTATGTTTTTCTTACTTTTTCACTTTATTTAAGAAAAAAGGATAAGCCTTGAACTTTCTAATAATAAGAAGTTAGCTGTTCTGATTCTAAATAATTTTTACTACTTTTTTCTGCAAAAAATGCACTGCTTCTCCAAAATGCTTGATTTGATGTTTGCAAGGAAAGTGCAATATATATATATATATATATATATATATATATATGTATATATATATATATATATATAATAGTCTAGTAGATAGATAATAGTCATATTTTATAGTCTAGAGTCTAGTGATGTCACAGAAAGAGGTCATTTCCTGCAATACTCTTTTCAGTGACATCAGGCATTTAGTAGACATTTAATTATGCTCTTCCAATAAGAAAAACAAAACAGATTTGTCTTTAAAAGACGTGTGGTTTCCTCTCTGTAGGATTGAGAGATATTCATGGACCCTCAGATATTTCCCAGCAGAAAGTGTGGTGCAAAAATACTGCAGTGAAATGAAAATTTAATCAGCATTTTCTCTGCCTTAACAAGGCAAGAAACCCTCATTTGCTGCCGAGGAGAAGGAACTGATGTTTTATTCATAACCGTTTTGGAAGTTGGTATACTTCATTTTTCTGACAAAAAAAATTAGACAACAAATGGAAGCTTAAAACTCACCTAAAACGGCCTAAAACATCATATATTTTGTAATGCAGTATGTGTAATATTGTAATCTCATTAGAATTCATATTCCTTCTAGCACATGGATAGACACAACATCATACAATATCCACAAATTGTAAATCCATTTACAAATGGACAACTTTAGAGACAATTATGCTTACAAATCCTTTTGTGATTTATAGAATATTAAATTCATTGACAGATTGAGTGAAACACAAAATACAACATGCACTGTACAGGGCTTCAATTATATTCATACTTGTTGAGTTCTATGATAATTACAAATAAGGTATAAATTATTTAGCAATAATAAAGCTCCTTCATTTACTGATAACCAAGAGTCTTGATGTGGGATTGGGTTCGAGGTCTGCTTTTGCTTTCCTTCAATTCCAGTTCAGACCCTGCAGTAAAACATTTGTAGACCTTTAAAGCTGTACATGCATAAAAGACTTCACGCTATATATATACACACGCTATCAGTATGTTGATATTGTGTATGGATTTGATTGAGATCACCCGTAGTTTGTTAAAAGAAAGAGCTCATCCGTTTTATTGCACTGGACTTGATTTTCCCACAGTGCACTTCTCTTTTCCCTCGTCTTTTATCATCGCATCTCTTTTATATCTCTGTTTAGCAGGTTTGGTTTATGAGCGTCTATCAGTCGTGTCAATAGAGCCTCATGGGAATCTCCCGGTGGACATGATCAGATACAGTAGCTGAATGTTCAATGGACTTTTAACTGAGATGACCTGATAAAATACTCCTAATGCTGTTGAAACACTGTAGGATTTTACATGACTGT
The DNA here is from genome assembly GCA_037043235.1 of Rhodeus uyekii. Lineage (NCBI taxonomy): Eukaryota > Metazoa > Chordata > Actinopteri > Cypriniformes > Acheilognathidae > Rhodeus > Rhodeus uyekii. The sequence continues at coordinate 818,321 of JAWRVZ010000170.1, forward strand.
CTGGTTTAGTTGCTGTTGTGTGCACATTACACAATGGATTCGACAACAGGGGCCACACTTTACACAACACTTCATATAAGAATTTGAAGGAGCTTGCAGAAGCCATGCCTGCTGATGTTCTGTTATAGGTCTATGACTAACTTTCTTTTGTCCTGTATCCTGCACTCTCATTGGCTCAGGTCATCGCTGATGTCATTTCCAGTCAAAACATGCTGCATGATGCAGATTAAAACCCTGGTGCGATTGCTCTGTTAGTGCAGTTCATTTGAATAAGTGCCATCCGAACTCTATTCATGAAATGCAAAACGGACCAAAGACATGTAGATAAACCGAAAACAGGACATGATGTCACAAGATGCGACCCTAAAAAGCACCGAAATCAGTTTTCCTCCTCATAGTGGTGATGTTGCTCATCACAGTTGGGTTCAGGCATCAGAACCGCGTCTCCTCTCAGCAGATCTTGGTTTGTGTGTGTGATGGAGGGATTCCTGACGCGGTTTTCACTCCTTTACTCATTGTATAAGCTCTTCACGAGTTCAGCTGCTCAAAATACCATCATATGTAGCGACACACACACAACGAGTGCAGTTATTCCAGAACACAGCACTGATTTGTTCCGTCACAAAATATACGTAATAAAAGCCGACCAATCAGGATGTGAACATATCTTTGTGTCTTTAGGTTCGGTTTTAAAATGCCATTGTGAACACTAAACGGACCAGGAATAAATGTTTGCTTGTTTGTTTTTTGGTCCAGACCAAAGGAACAGAACTACAAGTGTGAACACGCAGACAGGTCCAGATATATTGCGTGCTAAATATTTCCCAGGCAAATCAATACTTTGCCTCAGATTTCTGGCATTTGTTGCCGATTTCCACAAGACTATAAATGAGTGAAAATCAGGGCTAAAGTTGTGCAGTGTGTAGAAATGGACTAACCTGACAATTATTAGACTATGTGGGCGATTGTATTTTCTTTCTTTCTTCGTGTGTTTTAGATATATATTTAAGCAGCCTTTCTGAAATCTTTCCAGTTCATAAGACAAGAGATCACAGGTAAATAGGATAAAAAAAATGTATATCATCATACTTTTCCCGTGCAGTTGATTAATAACAGTTTATTAAGACAATTATTTTGTATTACGGACATTATGTCAAAATATGCTATTAATGAATGATCTAATTAAATATGCACTGATTTAAATATACAGTGGAATTCGGTTATGTCGACGTTATGCCGACGACCTCGGGGGTTGCAAAAAAGCATCGAGATAACCGTTTAGCGAGATAACCCATATTACACATATTAACATATATTTTCCCACATATAACCTGCAGACGCAGATAATCTGCATGCTCATATAGCCAGCAGGTTTTGGGTTTTGTGTAAAAAATCGTTGGCATAACCCACACCCATAGATTGATGAACTGTTTTGTGTAAGATCACATTTCAAATGTTGCTCGCATGACTTCAATTATCATAACTGTTCAGGCTCGGTACACAGTGCTTGTGCGTGAAATTCACACAATAAAAAAACAAACACAAGTCAGAATCAGAAGAAAAAAAGGCAGTCTCTCCTCTCTGCGCTGTGCCGTTCGTCCCTTTAAGAAGGTGTCGGATGAAATGAGAAGAGCCCGCCCTCATGGCAGTACAGCCAATCACGTCTTCTTGCATGATTGACAGGTCAGACAGCCTATCAGCTCCAGCTGTCAGAGTGATAGTGCAAGCGAAATATGGCGACAAAACCATGGCATTAATATACGAGCGCAAAACTGATGTTTGCGCACGCGTAAATTACATTCGCCAGCGGAAAACAGAGCTACACGCGTAAATACGGGTACCCGCGAGCTCATTTTAATCACTCTCTCAACTGCTGTTTTTGCTCGCCCAAGCATTTTTATTTTTGTCAGTCGTGGGGCGGGGCTTGCTCTTGTAATAGTAACATCAAACGTCATTGGTTAGTTCCCTTTTTTCCAGAGGTCAATTGTGATTGGATGCCTTACCACATTACATATTATGGTTTTTCTGTCGATTAAATTGTATTGATATTGTTTTGTTGTAATTTCACGTGTCACGAAATAGGTACGCTAATTAGTGACGAAATAACCATGTGAAGTGGCGATTTTGTAAGTGTAAAAACCTTCACAACATACAGGTAGATAAGAATAAAATAAAAGTTTGGGAAAGCTGGAGATTTGTGTAACACTGGTTCCTGTCTGTCTGGGTCTTCTTTGTCACTGTCAGTCTGGTCATTGTTTCACTCCCTGCACCTGTCATATAATCACTTAATCGTTAGTCTCCCAGGTGTTTGTGATTCCCTTGTGTATAAATCACTCTTGCATTTCCCTTGTGTTTATCAGTTGTTAATATTGTAATGTTGAGGTTAGTCGTGTGTGGATGTCATCTGTTGTCCTGCTGAGGTTCTTGTTAGAGTTTTATTTCAGTTCAGTTTATGCACAGATGTGCTTCTTTTGTTTTGTTTATTATTAAATGAGTTTTTATTTCGATCCTGTTCTCTGCATCACACACCAGCACCACATTGTTACAATTTGTGACTATGTGTTGTAATTGAAATCTACAGATTCAAATGCATAAAGTGTAATAAAACAAACACTTAAGAGTGTATTTTGGATGTTTTCTTTCCACTAGTCTGAATGTTATAAAAGCAAAATAGCCCAGAGTCTCAAAATTGATTAGCGGTTTTGGATGTAGTCCCTTCACACATTAATTTAACATCTTTTCTTTTCTCCCCCAAACAAATCATTGCAACAAGTGAGGCTTAAAACCAACACAAGGACACCAGACAGCATGCTATTACACATCTGCGGTGTCATCAAAGCAGCCTGTGAAGGAGTCTCACACTCTTCTGTCACGGAAAAAAAAAAATCAATAGTGCAATCCTCCCCGTTCCCGTCCTCGCTGGCGGTAATTGAAATAGAAAATCAAATGAGCGGCGAGCAGATAATTGTTTTATCAATATCCTCCTGCCCGCCCTCCGCGGGTCAGTGGCGCATGATCACCGCGCTCTGGATATGACGAGGACGAAATGTGAAATTGAACAGCTCGGCTCTCGTTTATCAGACTTGACAACTCGGAGTGACCGACTCGCAGTACGACCGGACGCCGCAGCTGCTCCCACAGAAACCTCCTGCCTGCTTCTTAAACACCTTAACATGATAAAGTACGTGCTGGTGCCAGTGCTGTCACTGGACCTACAAGATCTGAATGTATTCTTCTTCTAATATGTCCTTTAGTTAATCTGTAATGTGATAGATTACAGTAATCAATGAACATTCGCTTGCTGCAACCTATTCAAAGGGCGATTGTATTGCACTGCATGCTAAATATTGTAAAATATGGTCGGAGGACATTTGGATCACACAACACTGTATAGGGAAAACATGTGTAGTTTGGTTTCTCATTTTTGTCCTTTAAAATAAAAACTGTCTCAACACCCTTGCCAACGAAAAGCAATTGTTCAAAGGCTATTAACATTTTAGCATTATTCAGGGATAAATTATTGTCCTGCCTGCAAGTAGGAGGTGATGTCATGTGGTACATGTTATTTTACTCAACATAGGCCCGAATGGATTAATCACAGATGTTTGTGATGATTATCTTTTTAAGCTATGTGGAAGGATAGATAGATAGATAGATGGATGGATGGATGGATGGATAGATAGATAGATAGATAGATAGAGTAGAGTTCACTTATCTCGAGCTCGGTTAACTCGCCAATCCTATTATGTAGACGTTTTTGAAGTGGAACCGCTAAATTCCCTATTTGTCTTGCATCTTCATATCAGTTATGTCGATTCTTTTATGTTGCGAACCCTGACATCTCGAGCACAAAAGAGGGACAAATTCGCCACTTCACATGGTTATCTCGATTCCGTGACTAAAGATAATACCTAGTTCACTGCGCATGCGCCGAGTTTGCGTTGCACGTGCAAGCCATGACCATTTTTGGGCTTTCTGGTCCTTCCGGCTGCTTTACATTTGCCCAGTCAGATTGTGATTTTACAGCAGTAGTACGCATTACTTTTTGTGGTCATGTCATAAGGGCTGTATGTTGTGTAATTGATGATTTCATGTTATATAATTGTGACCTCAAGCACTTTTGTGATATACACAATGTTTTGTTGATTATTGTTTTTTATGGGATGAATGCTGGTGTTCAAGAGTGATTACGAAATTCCACAACCCAGATTACACTGATATCGACAAAGACGTCGCTACTGATAGAAGCATTTGTTTTCAAGCAGACCGTTAAAGACAAAAAGCAACAAAGCATTTTAGACTTTAAAGAAACCATAGTAACTGCGTGTGCAATACTTTCAGAACTGTGTCAGAACGAAATGACTGTTATGAGCGAATGTGTTTTTATAGCATGCCGATCGCTTCATCTAATATATCACCATATTGGCTGCTGGTTATCTCGCTAATCGGTTATCGCTGCGCTTTTTTGCAACCCACGAGGCCGTCGACATAACCGGATTCCACGATAGACAGACAGACAGACAGATAGATAGATAGATAGATAGATAGATAGATAGATAGATAGATAGATAGATAGATGATAGATAGATTTAGAGAATATATACAGTATATCAGGATTGTTCCCATGCTCGTTAAAGAGTCACACACATGACTTTTGCATGAGCGTTTTGGGTAATGAATTATAGCAGTAAATCTTTAGTTCATATAAAATGTTTGTTTTAAGATGCTGATGTCTGCTCGACGGGTTTAATTGCTCTCCTGTACTCTTGACTCTCTTGAGTGGCTGTTATATATCACACACAGTCATAATGAATTAGTCCACTTCACACACAGCATATTTCTGTATGATAGATGACGCTCTGGAGAAACGACCTGTCTTAATTTATGATATCTCACTGAGAGGAGGTGAGAAAGACCAGAGGAGGATAAATGCATGTTTGCAGGGAAAACAAATGTTAACCTAAAGCAGATTGAAACAATGTTTCAGGCAGTTGCTGTGCTGTCTATTTTTAAAACTCTTGTCAGACTTAGTTTTAACTTTAAATGCTGGCTGAAAAACCTGTGAATACTCATTCTGCATTAGTGCACCAAGTTGCACATTTGCCACATGTAAATGTATTTTTTATTGGACTTATTATTTAATCAGATGATTTATTTATTGAACATTAGTGTTTTTCTTTAGGCACTTGAAGGCTTCTTGCTTTATTAAAATTAATGCAATATTAAATCTACTTTTTAAGCATCTGAAGTAGCTTACGTCCCTGATAATAGCAATCCGGTACTGGATTCATATGTAACGACTATTTTGCACAGTCCAATCAATAATATCATTAAATATCTTGTTTCACTTGGAAATGCATCAATTCAGATGTTAAATGGGTTGCAAACACCATCTAATGTTGACTTTACATCTACAGTTCAGCTGGGAACAGCATGTTGAAATATTCAAAACATCCTCCCATGCTATCGATAATCCATACATGAAACACATTATGCCCCCCCCCCCCCCCCCCCCCCCCCCCCCCCAAAAAAAAAAATGAAGGGAACATATAAATCACACATTGGATCTCAGTGAATGAAATATTCCATTTGAAAATCTTTATACATTTATAATTTGTTAACAGTCAGTGGAAACCAAAATCATCAACACACTGAGGACTGGATTCTAAATCAATTACAGGCTGATCCAACTTGCATGAAGTTCATCACAGCAACTAATAATACAAGTCCACAACAAAAAGCAGATGCCGATCCTGCTGCTGGGTTGTTGCCCTTCTACGTCCCTCTCCAGCGCTCCTCTTGTAACGGCCTGTCTCCTCCAATTTATATTTATAAGGGTGTTTAGTTCATACAGTGCAATGTTATTTTAAATTTGCTTTCTTTATTAAATTTCTGTACCTGAAAACTACTGTCAGACCGACCTAAAAAAACTGAAAAGCTGTGATTATTTCATTTTGCTTGTTTGTTTTAAATGTATATTAGGCTAGTAGTTTTAGCTGTGGTATTGACACGGTCTTGTCTCGCGTTGTTCCCTCTCAGGTCCCTTTATGTATCATCCAGGTCCTTCACGCTCCTGTTTGTGTTTAATTTCTTCCTATGTCTCGTCAGCTGTTCCCAATCCCGTGATTGTTATATAAGCCCTCTCGTGTTCCCTTGTCTTTGTCGATCGTTTTACTGTTTGTCTGTGTGGATGCTTATTCCGTGTTCCTCGTCTTCTCCTAGTTCCAAGTTCCGATGTTTCTGCACAAGAGAGTGTGCCGTTTTGTTTTATAGTTAGTGTTTTTTTTTTTTTTCGTTTTGTGAATAAAGCCCGTTTCAGTTGAGTCCCTCGTCTCCTCTTGCCTCTGCATCGCACACTGCACCCACATATAACACATGGCTGGTAAAGAAATATTTATGGCTGGTACATTTTCTTGAGTCACCGGCTATTTGCAGGTTTGGCAGAAGGTTAGTTTTAGTCCCTGTATACGAACGTCATACTATTGTACTTGACAGTACTTGTATTACGCTATTTTAAAGCATTTCACAGGCAGCCGATGAAGACAACAGATGGGCATTATGCAAATGTGTTATGTAGGTATGTACTATAACAGAAAGTGAGACTGGAATCACTGATGATTTGTTTCGGCAGTTCAGAATCGATTCTTTCTTTTAGGATACTATAACTGTATTTGCTGCGCAATACAAAGGTCTATTTGCAGACCTTTTACATTCACAAACTGTATTTTACACACCGCATGAAAGGTACTATTTGGAAAAACATAAGGAGCATTTTACATTTGGCAGACCCTTGTATCCAAAGAAACTTACATTGCATTCAAGGAACACATTGAATCAGTTCTTGCTTTCCCTGGGATCGAACCCATGACCTTGACGCTGTAAACACCAATGCTGCAGGAAAGAATTTAACATCTTACACAACCCAATGATTTTTAATTCAGCAGCTCGTAAAGCAAACATTTTCATTGAGATTGTTTGATAAGTCTTGTAAGCAGCCACATAAACGCTTTAGTTCCTTGAAAAGTGTGTCAAAATTCAGCAGCAAAACCTCTCTCTGAATTCAAATACAAATATAAACAGCTTCGTCCCTGAAGCGAACAGTCTTGGTTTCTCTTAGCTTGTTGTCTCACCTGTATGGTAGCTGTCAGGGATTGATTCTTTCATCTAGAACAAGGGAACAAAGACTGCTTTTAGGTGATGCCAAGAAAAGCACCAGAGCCAAGGTGAAGTATTACGTGCCTTGTCTTCAGTGGAGCGTACGGCTTTGATCAGACGTATGGCACACAAGAGCTTGAAAAGCCCAAACACACCATATAATGGGTATGTGTGGGCTCGAACCACACCTGACTCCTCTGCCCTCATCTGAAATGTATGAACTGTGAGAGTTTGACAGACTGAATAACAATGTGCTCTTAAAATGTCCTCATGTTGCATTCGCACCTCTGAGACAGAAAACTGGGTGCATGACTAGAACTTCCCATTGAATGTAAAGGGTTTTAATGCACTACAAAAGCATGGCACTAACATCTAGTGTTTTTGTTATTGAAGGGATAGTTAAACCAAATCAAAAGCAATCAATCAAACATACCGCGAAAAACACATTTGCAATGCCTTTTTTGCATTTATAACAAAACATGACGTTCCCTCCAGTAACCAAACACATTATTCTGTAAAATCTGGAAGCCTTTCTAGCAAACTTATACTATAAGGAACAGATTATTTACATCACATTCTGGATGTTTCAAGTAATACGCAATATGGGGCATATCATTTTGTATCTATGTTTGTACATTTTAGTGGTTCACTTTCATGTATCAACTAAATGTTCTATGTTTATTTTTAACATTTCCTCCATTTTACCTGAATTGTTTTATTATTATTATTATTTAGTTGTTGTTTTGATTTTCTCCTATGCTGTATGTACACTACCATTCACAGGTTTGGGGTTAGTAAGACTTTATTTTATGAAATAAATCCTTCTAAGATGCAAGAAAGATCCACAAACATATGAACTGTTTTCAACATTAATAATAACCATAAATGATTGTTGAGCATCAGATCATCATATTATAATGATTTGTGAAAGATCATGTGACACTAAACACTGATGTAATGATGCTGAAAATTCAGCTTTGATCACAGGAATAAATTACATTTTACACCAATTTTTTCACGATATTACCATTTTACTGTATTTTTGATTAAGTAAATGCATTCTAGATGGACAGAAGAGACAAAATCATTACAAGTCTCGCAGATCCTGAACTGATCTTTTGAATCATAAGAATAATTTTTTGCGTCATAAAAATGATAAACAATACAATATGTAATGACTTAAATGTCTCTATTCCTCACAAAAAAGCTATCGTATAACTTGAAAAGACTTGAAATGAGTCAAACACTCACCGAAATAATAATTAGGAACACCTGTTCAATTTCTCATTAATGCAATTATCTAATCAACCAATCACATGGCAGTTGCTTCAATGCATTTAGGGGTTGGTCCTGGTCAAGACAATCTTCTGAACTCCAAACTGAATGTCAGAATGGGAAAGAAAGGTGATTTAAGCAAGTTTGAGCGTGGCATGGTTGTTGGTGCCAGACGGGCCGGTGTGAGTATTTCACAATCTGCTCACTTACTGGGATTGGACAGTTGAAGACTGGAAAAATGTTGCTGGTCTGAGGAGTCTCGATTTCTGTAGAAACATTCAGATGGTAGAGTCAGAATTTGGCGTAAACAGAATGAGAACATGGATCCATCATGCCTTGTTACCACTGTGCAGGCTGGTGGTGGTGGTGTAATGGTGTGGAGGATGTTTTCTTGGCACTTAGTGCCAATTGGGCATCGTTTAAATGCCACGGACTACCTGAGCATTGTTTCTGACCATGTCCATCCCTTCATGACCACCATGTACCATCCTCTGATGCTGCTTCCAGCAGGATAATGCACCATGTCACAAAGCTTGAATCATTTCAAATTGGTTTCTTGAACATGACAATGAGTTCACGGCACTAAAACGGCCCCACAGTCACCAGATCTCAACCCAATAGAGCATCTTTGGGATGTGGTGGAACGGGAGCTTCGTGTCCTGGATGTGCATCCCACAAATCTCCATCAACTGCAAGATGCTCCTATCAATACGGCCAACATTTCTAAAGAATGCTTTCAGCAGCTTGTTGAATCAATGCCATGTAGAATTAAGGCAGTTCTGAAAGGGGGTCAAACACAGCATTAGTGTGTGTTCCTAATAATCCGTTTTGACTCTTTTTTTTGGCTCCTGGTAACTACCGGTGCTTTAATTATATGTTAGAGAGTAGCTCAGAGATTGCTTTATATTATATGGATGAAAGATTAAAGTGAATAAATGTGTCTTGATATTTGACCTTCTGTTAAAAATCACAGTATCTCAGTAGAAAGCCATTGAGGCTCAGTAAACTGTTGATTCAGAGGGTCCTTGAGAGAACATTGAAAAAACAGTTAGTCCTCCTCCTATACCTGACTCAATGGAGTCTTGGGAAATCATATCGATCGATAGTTCCTGTTCAAGAAAGATTGCTGCGCACACTAAAGGGCGATGGATGTTCTCAGTGGCCTTCATTTACAGTTTCCAATCAATAAATCTACATGACTAAGCATGAGCGTCAGAGGTAAATTACAGTTCACATTGACTTCCAGCATTTGTGTTTTCCCATTGACTTTTCTTGAGTTAACCCAGTTAGGATTGAGGAAATGTAAAGTCTGACTATAGTATGTAATGGAAGCAAACCCTTATTAAATGCTGCCCTCAAAAACTGACCACATGAAGGCAGAAAACATGCTACACAAACACTACATTGAGACACATCTTGTTGCAACGATGGTATATTTCGGTTTTCAGATGCAGGGTTGTGCAAAATTATATTAGATTTTTAATTCAAACTTATTTACATTCATCAGACGCTTTTATCCAAAGCGACTTGCATTGCATTCAAGAAACACATTGACTTTCTAATCAGTTCTTGCTTTCCCTGGGAATCGAACCCATGACCTTGGCGTTGCAAGCACCACATAGCAATGTTTGAGCTATTTAACAAGGCTGTCAAATGTGTCGTGAAAAACTTTGCTTCTCTCGTTATAAATGGAATTTTAGGTGCATTATGGAAGTGTCTGCATCCATTCTTTTTCAATCCGTTTTTAAATGCAATAATGTGTTGCATACGAACGCCTCCCAACACTGAACGGACACATAGCTATGAGCTCCTCCTCATTAGCCTGACAGTGGAGACAGTGTTTCTTGGATTTATGCTTCCTAAACAGGACATTAACACAATACTCTGAGCAGCGGTCTCCTGATTAGCACAATTAACGTGCGTTCCAGTGAGAGTCTGCCATCGTTAACGAGGTATAGCTGGGTAATGAGGCCAAGTAAGGTTGTATCAGGCTTGTGATTGGCTGGTGCGTGTGCACAGGTCAGTTTTAAGTCATGCACTGCATGAATGTCCCATCTTTGGAGGCTTCCTTATGTTCTTCATTCGTTCTAATTCAGGCTACTTCTACACTTATCCAGCCACGTTTAAAAATGCATCTTTTTCTTTACATCTTGGGCTTCCATCTACACTGAGCTTTTTGTGATAAATATCGTGAGAAATGTATTATTTCTGGAGCTTTTATTATGTTATACGCTTGCGCAATGAGATGGTTTAAAGGGATAGTTCACCTAAAAATGTTAATTCTATTATTAATTACTCTCCCTCATGTCGTTCCAAACCTGTAAGACTTTCGTTCATCTTCAGAACACAAATTATATTGTTTGTTGAAATCTGAAAGACATCTTAGTCAACATTTGCTAAAGAGGCTCAATTGCTTTGCATGATGAGCAGATTTGATTTAGGCTTTTTATTCACATATAAACATTGATTAGAGAACATAAACAGAAGCTCTGAACCGAACTTTCTTAACGAGAAGAAAAACAAAAACAAACTTCATTGGTTCTTGATGAAACGTGCTTCACAATTGGTTCTTTGATGAAACGTGAACCTCATTGGTTTTCACACGTCAATTGAACATGCTTGGGTTTCCGTTTACTACAACTGATGTGTGTGTTGATGAATGTTTAATTTCAATCATTTAAAGTGATCGAGTCTCTTTAGAAAATGTGGACTAAATTCATATGGATTAGTTTCACGATCTCTTTATGAAGTTTTTGATAATGGAGGAACTGAAAGGTCTCAGATTTCATTAAAAAGATCTTAATTTGTCTCCTGAAGATGAATGAAAGTCTTAGAGGTTTGGATCGGCATGAGGATGGAAAATCAATGAGAGTATTTGCATTTTTATCCCTTTAAGCATCTTCCAAGGTTTCATTGTGAACGAGAATCTTTTTTGAAACACTAGAGTGGAAATGCATCCAGATTAATGTAGAGCAGGATCAGTGTTGGACAAAACTTTTATCGTTTCTTAATATGTTTGCTAAAGCAAGTTTATTGGGAGAAGATATCTGTGAATAGTTCTCATGCGTTTTAAAACAGGAAGAGAGTTTTATCATGGCATCTGTCTGAATTATTGCATGATTTGTGATTTCAAATTGCATCTAGTGTCAGTGTTTGGATTTTCATGTTCCAGTGAAGCATATTTTGCTAAACTTTCTGTTTTTCTGTGATCTGACAACATATAATATCTCCACAAAACCATTTGGAATGATTTCTGTGGGTTGTTTGCCTGCAGTGATAACAAGCAGTACGGTTTAGCCATGAAATGACGCCTCAAAGACAAAATGATTTTCGAGGTGAAAATGACTTTCGAATTGATCTGTCGCTATCGACAACATGCCCCACCGCCACCGAGCCGGTCATTATTCACATTGTTTCACACAGTGGGGTCCAAATGTCTGAGACGGCATTGAAAAGCCGGGGATTTTCTCTTTTAAAACCGGGAAAGAAACTGTTTTTGTACAAAAACAAACATACAAAACTAATTGAACTTCAGATGATTTCAGATTCTAAACCATTTCTATGGGTCTCAAAGGGTGCGTTCACACTATTGTAGTTCACTTCACTTGGTTTAAAAAAAAAAACATTTAGTCCTGGTCCTTTAACATTGGTAAAGGAGAGAAAACAGCATCAGGAATCCCTCCATCACACACACACACAAACCAAGATCTGCTGAGAAGAGACGCGGTTCTGACGCCTCAACCCAACTGTGATGAGCAACATCACGACTGTGAGGAGGAAAAACTGGTGTGTTTGCTTTTTAGGGTAGCATCTTGTGACATCATGTCCTGTTTTTGGTTTGTTTAAATGTCTTTGGTCCGTGTTGAGTTCATATTTCACCTGAATCGCCAAGTGTGAACACAACCCTGAAGTCGGCATGAAACAGAAGTCGAAACGAAACAGAACTTTTCTTCCCTGTTGTGAGGCATATCTGAGTGAAACAGCTTCTGGAACAATTAGTTTTATTCCGTTTTTATTCAGATTGTTGTTGATAATATCTTTTGTAATAAAACAAATTGTGGCACACATGAAAATTAAACAATTTACTAATGATATCAGACTATGTAAGGTGTTAAAATGAAAAAAGTCAGTTCAACCTAACATTTTGCGTCCGTGATTCATGAACATGTCACATGTAAAATGAGTCTAAAAATAGTCAGTTTGTGGTGGAAGATATTTAACAATTCATTTGATTAAATCTTTTAAATTATAATTGGTACACAAGCCAATTTGAGACACAATTATTTAATAATTGTCCTTAACATGCAGAGACAATTTTAGGTCAAATCTGAAAATTGCTAACATCGTGTGGCATCTTATCCTGTGTATCCAATCATTCATTAGGAATATGAACCACCAACCCTGCTGTTAAAAACACATCTTTTCCCATGAAACTGTTATTGTAAACAGCTTTGGCATCCCAGACCTGCCCGTTCATCAGCCGTGTCACACTGACTGCTCCACAGTCTCTCCATGCACTCCAATTAACACATACGCCGTAATTACCTCTCAGTATCAGGACTGAACGCATGTGTGTGTGTGTGTGTGGCACTGCTGCTGCATTAAATGTTGGGTTTGGCTGACAGTAACACGCTGGGAAAAGCAAGGATGAGGTGAGCAAATATAGTATTTTATGCTGTTTCCAGGGTATTTCTATGTGGTTGCCATGGTGTTTTAGATTGTTTCTAGGATATCGCTATGTGATTTCTAGCGTGATTGCTCAGGTGTTCTGGGTAATTTAAATTTATGCATTTATCAGACGCCTATAGCTTATTATAAAACGACTTGCATTGCATTCAAGAAACGCATTGAATCAGGTCTTCCTTTCCCTGGGATTGAACCCATGACCATGGCGTTGTAAACACCAATGCTCTACTGGTTGAGCTACAGGAAAGCTCATAATTTACTTACAGTCTTACTTGGAAAGAGTCCTGCACCCTCAAATCTTCTGGTACATGGATATGGCTCGAGTCTGTCCTTCCATGTGCATCTGTGGGGAGTTTTTCTTAAAATTAACACCAAGTTAAGTTAACCTAATTGTTTAAGTACATTATATAAGCGGCAAGTTCGGTGAACTTAATTTAAGTACAGTCAACGTGATCGTCAAGTTAGGTCAACTTAAATATACAAGTTTTGGGAGACTCCATTACTCAATTCAATTGAGGTAACGAATTTACTCAATCAGTTGAGTTTAGTCAACCTATTAGGGTTTTCAGTGGAAACCTTTTTTTTACCCTCATAAAAAAAGAAATAAAAATGAGACATCAATGGTTGTCATCCAGTAAAAAGTATACAACTGCAAAATGAGTGTGCATAAAGTAATTTGATCTGGGGAGAATTTTAATGAATTCATACTGAGATTTGGATTACTAATTGTTGATCCAACTTAAAAAAGTACGAATTCATGCTGCCTTAAAATATTCATTTTAGTCAACTCAAATATTCACGTTGTCACAATACAGCTTCACATTTTAAGCAGACTAAACTTAAAACTGTACTGAAACTGTACTGTACTGAAAAGTCCAAGCATGCCTCATCTCAACAAGTTGCATGATTCCTTCTGGTTTATAACATTGATTCATGATTTGAACAAACCTCAAAATATTAACAATTAGTGATGGTTAACTTTGACTTGGACTTAAATGGCAATAATTAAGTTTATGCTTTAATTTTGGATATTGCAAATGAATGCACACACAAATCAGCTCAAATTTCACTCACCAGTACAAACTGAGTTTACAGCACACTTGCATTTGATTGACAGGTGCTTTACACTTCAGTAGAAGAAGACAATCATTGTGATGTAAATTCACATGCTTCGAAGAGTCTCTGAGAGCTTAACCACGGTGTGTCGCGCATGGAAGCCAGCAGCGGCCATTTTCCCGTTGATTTGTGATGAGCTTATGTGAGAATAATTAATGCCAATTATCTCTTAATTACAGTGATTAGAGCTGCAGCTGTAGGATCCTCATTCTGTAGTGAAGAGGGAAACTGATGCGCTTTAAATGGTTAAAGTTGCACAGAGTGTGTGTGTGTGTGGGTGAGCAAACTGACCGATAATACCACTGGAATGAGATATATAGATTATTAAATCACGAAAACATTGTTCTTTGAGAAAGATCCAGCCTGATGAATGGAAACAATGACATCATAAACTGTTTATTTCATTTAATTTACATTAAAGGTCAAGTGTGTCAATTCAGTGTAAAAAATAATGAATAAATAAATAAATGATAATAATAATAATAATAATAATAATAATAATAATAATAATAATAATAATAATAATAATAATAATAATAATAATAATAATAATAATAAAATAGATAGTTTCCAAATAAATGAATTTAGATAAAGCCTGGTGCACTTTGAATCTTGGCCGATATATAAGTTGCCCAATTTCACACTATACTATTAAAAAACATCTGCATAATATATTTGTTTGTCCTTTTTTCCTGCAAATATATCTAAGCATCCATAAAACATCTGAAGGAAAATTAAATTAAATATATTGACTTGTTTTCACAGAATAAATCTTCAACAAAAGCATATTTTTTTCTTATCCAGTTGATAATAAATTGGGTTAAAAAAATGTGGAAAATGGGGGAAAAATTGTTTCAATCAATCAATCAATCAATTAAAATTGTTATTTTTCTTACCCAATTAGCAAATAGTTTTTCTAAATAAATAAATAGAGTGCCAGACACACACTCTAAATAATACATATGTCACACAACTCACAAAATACATCCGAATATATGTTTATGGTAATTGATATTAAGTTTCCCGTCTGCTAAGTGCCTCAAACAAAACAAACGTTCAGTGACTACCGTAGTTTTCTCAGAAAAGCTCCTAAAATATAACAAATGTGTTTCCTGGCAGAGCCTGTGAGTTTGTCAACTTCTTGCACTCTTAATTTATTAATAAAGTTGGTGTTTGGCAGCAGCAATTAAAGCTTTAATCTGAGCTATATTCATACAAATTAACCAGTATGACTGAAAGACTCATTAGAATACATATTCTAATTAGCAAATTAGGAAGCTTAAACCCACACAAATATGTTTTAGTAATAAACGGTGAATAAATTAAGACAAGGCATCCATACCGCTTTCTAGAAAACCGCATTAAATGCCTGAAACTACCCAGCGGGCGTCTATTTTCTGACATAAGAAGGTTTAAGATGAGAAAAAAGCTCATTTTATTTCTGTAGCCGTTGGTAAGCCAACTTATTTTCGATCCCAGTGCTAATTAAGAGCAGGCTGTGGCTTTGAGAAGATTTTCTGAGCACCAACCGGGGCGTCGTGGGAGAGAGAACGGCGTCTATTAGAGTCTTTATGTATCAAATATGCATTTCAGCAATTGGTTTTGCTCTGTGAAGAAATCCAAAACCACCCACAGCTCGCTCCCGCTGTACAGTAACTCCGCTTTTAAAACTCTTATTTAAAACTGTCATTGCTCTGCGATGAAACCGGCTTTGAGCAGATTAAATTAGACTTGTAAATGTGGGGTTGTGAAGATTTGAGAGCTCTGGATTATATTTATTTTAGAGCAAGACCTCGCTCGTGAAGGCTTTAAACTAGAGGACGGGAGTTAGTTCTCTCATGGTCTGTTAAAGGACTAATTCTCCCAAAAATGAAAAGTCACGTACTCAACCTCATATGACTTTCTTTCTTCTGTGGAACACAAAAGGAGATGTTTAGCAGGATGTCCTGACTCGTGGCTTATTTTCCCCCTTACAATAAGAACAGATGTCAATGTCCAAAAAAAAAAAAAAAAAATGGTTTAGAATTTACTTTCACTCAGAAATTGCAAGAAATTTTCACAAATAAGTGCAAAGAAAGAGAACGAGACTCATGCACTATATTCCAAGTCTTTGCATTAAGTGCAGACAGAAATGTTGAGTAAGTTACTTTAAAATCTGAAAAGCCATATTTGAAGTAATGAGATTTGAAAGCTAAAGGCAAAAGGAAGATTTTAAATAATTTAGTTTTGGAGTCTCTTAAAACAGGTTTACATGCATCCAAGGGGGAAAAACATTTTAGCACCATACACATTGTAGCATCAGCTCTTTTCTCACAGTGTCTGAAACGGTTCGTTTGAAGATTCAGACTCTCTAAACCCCTCCTTTCTGAGAGCTTCCTCTGCTCTGATTGGTCAGATGGCTCAGTCCGCTGTGATTGGTCGGCCGCTTACAGTGTGTGTCAGAAACCAATCGCCCATTATTATGTCTGAATTTCAGCTTGACGCACATTGAGACGAGCAGTAACGATGTTCATGAGCAGCCAATGGCTGGCATTATGCAAATTTGTTACAAACCGATATAGGTTCATGTAGGAATTAAAACTGTCATGACTGACGATTCAGCCAGTTCAGAATCATATCTTTACTTTGGGAGACGATAACTATTTATGAAATTTACTTTCAATTTCTAAGTGAAATTGTTTCAAAGTAAATCCTACACTTGCATCTTTTAAAAATTATTTTCAGGAATTGAAATAAAATATTACATCATTTGAATTATACAAAACTTCAAAATTCTAAAATTCTAAATGTTTGCTTGTAAATGGAACTGAAATCGAACTAATAAAATGACAACAGACACAATTTGATACTACATTTAAAAAGAACCTAAAATATAAAAGCTAATTAAAATATGAATAAACACTAAAATATTTAAAAGTGATCAAATAAAATAACATTCAAAACTCTTGACGTGAGCGGATTGAACAATAGCTGAGGGAAATACCTTGCACCACAACATCAAATCAAATCCCAGACGCCGATGTATTCCTAACATGCCCAGACAACTTCCCGAGTGATTAAAGATGATTATCGGAAGTCTTTGTTTGACTAATCCGGATTAATCGCATTGAAGGATTAATGCACTTGTGCTTGAACTCATGTGACCTGTCAGGACTTCCAGCAGTCAGTGGGATCCTGCAAAAGAGCATAAACATTGCAAAGGTGGAGTGAGGGAATTCCGGTCGTGGATTTCTGGGATTTATTCTGTATGCTCTCTCCCAAGGTTACTGATTGTTTAACCAGACCCTCATAATCTAAAGCGATTTAATGATAAAAACACACTGCAGTCCCCAAAACCATGCCTCAAATCCTCATATACAGCATTTTAATTTGTGAAAGCTTTTTATACTTTCCAAAATGTATCTTTATGCAGTCCAAAATAAAGGCTGCACGTCTACAAGTCTACAACCGCAGAGCTGCTATGGCTTAGGACTTGCTGCAATATTTTGGTTCCTAGTCTTCAGTAAAACTTCAGTCAGACAGTTTTTTTACAAAATAAACCAAGGGGTTGATCTGAACCCTGATGTTGTTACAACTTGGTACGTGTGCGATGCGGAGACAAGCGAGGAGACGAGGGATCCAACGGAAACACTTTATTCTTAAAACATGAAAAACAAAAGACTTTAACTATGAACAGAAACAGCACACTGATATGCAAACTCATAAAAACCAAAGACACATGAAAACTAGGAGAAAACATGATAACATCCACACGCGGAGACGACATCAAACCGACAAAGACATGGGAATACAATGGGAGTAGATGGAAGATGGGGAACAGCTGACGAGACTTAGGAAGTGATTAAACACGGACAGGTGTGTTAAGGACCTGGAAGATACATAGAAGGGACCCGGATGTGAACAACGAGACAAGACCGTGACAGATTATACATACAGACCCATACAGATATTTGTTGTTCTTTCGCCAGCTTTTAAAAAATAATAATACTGGGGTTGCCAGCCAAAGTTTGCTAGCATTTTTGATCATTGGGGAGTTTCGTAAAAAAAGCTAACTTTTGAGCAAAAAGATGAGAAAATCAATATTTCAAAGATTGGATTCAGATTGACGACCAAAACACGGAGTGGATCGAGACCCCCAAAGCGTCACAGTCCTAAAGCTCGTCCTCGGTCAACATTTCATTCCGTACCATTAGGCTGTTTTGAGTTATATGCTGTTTAATGTTGATGATTGCATTCTTTTTTTTACATATTGTATGCTATCCCTTGTTTCTGCTTCTTCTTCAAGGGTGTTTTAATCAGGAGATTCTGTCCTCTTTCAAAAGTTGTGTAACAGTAAAACACGGAAAGCCGGAAAATTCCGTCAATGTCTCAGAAAGAGTTAAACACCACAAATAAATGAATACGTGAACAGAAAATATTGATTTGTACAGATTTACAGGGCTTGAAACTGAAACGGCCAGCTTCCTTTTGCGGAACATTAATTTGTCATGAGAATGAAAGATACAAGTCCTTCACAGTGACCCGAGGCATTGTGAGCCGTGATGCTGGTGGAGGAAAACATTTTCTGACTAGCTCTTCCAAAATACCCCAAAGTGGTTCAAAAATATTTAGATCTGATGCCATGGGGGATGTTCAACTTCACTCTCATGTTCATCAAACCATTGTGTCGCAAGATTTGCTGTGTGTTTTGATGCACGACACCAACACCCAAACTTGAATACGTTTTTGAGATTTGTTTTAACACAATGTTATTTTTGCCGATTGAAAACGCAAACCCAAAACGGGTTTCAAATTGCAATTTTTAGAAAACGATTCTCTGTGAAAACTACAAAAACACGAATCTCTGAAAACTGTGATATCATGTGCATTGATCAATCTATAGGTGTGGAACTGATAAACTTGGGTACGACATGCATGTACGATGATGACCGATTGAATCGCAAGCCAC